>OX579647.1:10078162-10438997 GCA_951230895.1 Carpatolechia fugitivella | reverse complement strand
CTCCAAGAGGGAAAGGCAAACCCAGACAGATTGTGTATGGGAGTAAGATTTGGATAGATATTACAAAAGGATGCGAGTATATATAAGAAAAGAAAGACTGTAGTATTGAAGTCTCTAAGTAGTGTTGCGAGTGTTATTCAACTGTATTTCTTTACTTATCATACTCTCTCTCGGAGCTTTCGTATGACTATCATCCGGTATATGATCATATCCCTAGTGATATGATCTTATTACGGCTACAACTATTTTACTGCGATATATATTACGTGTGATAGAGTACCAAATGTTACATAATTTTGTAAGGTTAACGTGAAAACATCTTTTTGACTGTACAGTAAAAAACTCATTAAGTCTATTCTTTTATCGCATTTCAAAGAGAGTTAACTTGACGAGTCCTGTACTGTCAGTAATTAAAAGGT
Source organism: Carpatolechia fugitivella (assembly GCA_951230895.1). Taxonomy (NCBI): domain Eukaryota; kingdom Metazoa; phylum Arthropoda; class Insecta; order Lepidoptera; family Gelechiidae; genus Carpatolechia; species Carpatolechia fugitivella. The sequence goes on along the minus strand of OX579647.1, from coordinate 10,438,578 downwards.
GATAAAAGATTTTCTTTGCCTAATCATACCATGGCGATGAAAACACAAGTCACGGAAATGAAATACCTGGCCACGGCAATGAAACTAAATTGTTTTACAAGGCATGGCAATTTTTTTTTTCATTGCTGTGTCTTTTTTTCATTTCCATAGCAAATTCTGACCACGAAAACCACGGCAATGAAAGCACGGCGATGAAAATCACGACAAAGAAAAAGTATAAATAACAAAAAATCTATTAACTATTTGCAGAAATAAACACTTTACAAATAAATATAAAAGAAATGGCGTTCTATCGAATGCTTACTCAAAAAGACAAACTTATTCAAATAGAAGTTATACCTATCCACGGCGATGAAAGAAAAAATGTCCAGTAACATGAAAATTTAATAGTACTTATATTTATAGCGCGAAAACGCAGGCACGTGTGTTACGTCAGATGGCACTAATACGCAACGTTTAGCGCACCGGGTGGGGGACACAATTCGTTAGGTATCCTTGAACATGATTAGGACACGGCGATGAACGGTAGTTCTGGGAAAAATGAATTTTTATTAACCATTCGTTGAATTGTTTAAATATTTGAATAAATGTATTTCGTAACAATACTTTATTAATGTATCAAATAAAACTAGGTTTTAATATAAATAACCAATAGATTTTTATCAATGAGGAATAATACACAACAAGGTGACGTGTGGACAAACAATGGCAATGAAAAATTTCGAGGTATAATTTATTTTTTTGGATTATCCATTAATTTTATAATAAAATATTTAGTGCTACACATAGATTACTATTTCACCTAACCGGAAAAAAATGTTAGAACATTATAACTATGTTTTTAGTACCGATTTCATTGATGCCACGCAATTTTTGGTCCCGGGAAATTCACTCCTATGTTATTATTCGATCCAGGTAGGTAGGGATCAGTAAACTTGAAATAACAGAGAGGCGAAAAAGTAGGCTAACTGAATTGACGGATCGTTTCGAATATAATTTCAGAAACTTTCTACAAGAGTCGTCATTTGGATTGTTCGCGAGAAGGCTGTAAAATCGTCCACCCATAAACTGAAATATAGGTTAAGACGGACTCTCTCAAAAAATCATTCGGAGTACCGTAATCTCGTCCTTTTATTTTGCAATTTCTTCTTACCACCAATTTTGAGCAGTCGTTTAACATTTTAGGGCTCATTTTATGGCCTCGCGTCTGATGAACTTCATCTTTATTTCTTTTTCGATTGTTCGAGTGCGAATATTGGGTCGCGTTTTCCGTCGCAGGTTAACTACAACTGTTACTTGGCTACTGGTTTTAAAACTTGGGAAAGAAAGCTTGTGTGCTAGCTTGTGCAGGTAACCTTTTCGTAGTCAAATGCGCGAGTATTAATATATAGACTTGAAAAACACGACAGATTTATTCTCGTCTGTCTAGTGCACAATGGGTTGTGAGGTGTATCCGCGGGCGCGGGCGGGTCGGCGCGGTATTGTCGGGGCGGTGGTGTACGGGAGCCGGCGCCCACGCCGCGAGAGCCCAGCGACTTGTCCGTGTCAGCGCTACAACGCTCTCCCGCTTAAATATCTTACTTTCACAATTGTAATCAGCTAACGTCAAGAACTCATCACGTTGAATAACAATAAGGCACGCGTCTCGCTAAACCACATGTGTGCCTGCCTGATTTGCATTAAGGGATCGAGGCGAAAATTAAAATCCATCGGAATTATGTCTAAAGTAAATTTTAATCTGTTATTTCACTGCAATATTTTATTCTGAAACAACTTTATTTTTATTTTATAGTATACTAGCTATCCGCCCGCGGTTTCACCCGCGTTTAATGAGTTTTCCCGTAGGAATGAAGTATTTTCCCGCGGTAAAAAGTAGCCTATGTCCTATTCCAGGACCTAACCTATATGTGTGCCAAATTTCATCCTGATCCGTCCAGTGCTTCAAACGTGATTCGGCAACAAACATCCAAACATCCAAACTTTCGCATTTATAATATTAGTAGGATTAAATTAAAATCTTGTTTCCACAATAATAAAATTTTAATTTACGTTCGTACGCCAAGCAAAACTATTTAATTGGGTATCTTAACCCATAAATAAGATTGAAAAAACACTAATTTGTATCCTAGTCTACAGGTTTAAAGATAGCCAAAAGATACAAAACGATTTGCTAGTATAATAATTTTATTATATTAATATCAAAGTGTTAGGAGTGGTAAAGAAGTTATATAGCTGATAATTCGGATTTAAAATCATATAATGGCTTCGCACCGCTTCACCTTATTCGTGGTATACGAACTTTGAAAGTTTAATGAAAGCTAATGAAAGTAACACATATATTTAATAAATTTTGCTTAAAAATCAAAAAAACGTTTTGGATTAGTTAGATTCTTAATAACTTTTTATAAGTGTAGTCAGTTTCATTTCCTATAAGAAGGAGTCGTGTTAGAAAAAAATTACACCTCTTCATAAAAACTTCTTAAGCATCGTACTCGTATATCTATCTACCTGCACTCATTATAACATTCTTATTATGTTTTCTTATCTTAAATTGAATTGTCACTACTTTGTCGCATACGTGTTGACGAACGAAACGATAAAATCAAGTTTTAGATATGCATATATAAAGAACTTTCATTTTGCCGTCGAACAATGGCTGCAATTCACGGGGGTTTGTCTAGTCACCCAGAAGAACTGATGAATTTTAATAGGGTGAAAGTTCACGGTGAATTATCTAATAATTTATTGTTTCTTTGATGGCCGATTTTAATTTTTGATAGCTTTTTTATAATTACATGTTAGTTAAATAACGCGAAACCTCTCGAGTCAGTCCAGGGTGAATAACTTCCGTACAACTCTTGATACATTATGTTTTATTTTTATACAAATTGACTCACTCAGTTTATCAGTTTGAAAATTAAATATTATTGGCGTATTTTACAAAGTTGTAGATTTCATAAATTTTGTGGCTGTAATAATTCTTTCCTAGCAATATCATAGACTGTAGTTAATTACCACCAGTCGGCATATTTAGTTCACTGTCTTCTCTATAAAAATAACTAATTAAAACAACTGCATAACACAAATTGCGAGATCTTCGGTGTTGTATTGTGTAAATGCGCAGGCGCAGGCGCAAGCAGAGAGCGCGCGGCGGAGCAGGAACATCATCCCGACACGCCCGCTTCCTTCGACGAACAAGTGAGTGCACTAATGAAGCTCAGCTCATCTAAATATTCATGAACTCAGTCAACGCGTGCGTGCCTGCTCCCAAAACTGGAAGCTCTAACATCAACGCATACAGAACACCCTCACAAAAGGCGCTTGCTATGCATTCAGATCGCACAAAGCCCCACGTGAGATGACAGAAACAACCTTCTCTTAATTGCTTGTGCAGGCTTTCAACTCCTTGATTTGATAAGAGCAAATTTTACATAATTTGTATTTGCTCGTTAAAATGGTTTTCTATTTATTCCGTTTAAAGTTTCTGTATTATACAGAGTGTCATCTATGAATTTTATTGAGTAATTTTGCTACTATTCCACCAAAACGTTACTGTTTTTTGTCGAACAAACTAACAAAATCGCAGGGAACGACGTTAGTACAACGAATATAAAGAGTAGGTAAATTAAAAGATAGAAAAGTAATAACACACCGTGAAAGATTTGTTCTCTATGTGGTACTGGAGAGATTACACTGTTTATAAGATCTCATTATATCGCTGCGGCACGGGGAGTGCGGTGAAGAATAAGCATTCGAGATTGCAAATCAGTGCGGAGGTCGCGCGGTCTCGCGCCGGTGACTTGAATGACTCATAAACACCTTGATTTACTGAACGCACAGAGATTTGTGGAGTATTAATTCCGCCGTCACTGACCGGAAGATATCGCCAACCCACATCGTCTGCAATAAGTGCACGTTTCATATCAGTAATTTCTATCTCTAAATCTTCATCCCTCACACTTCGCCTATTCTTTACTTGCACATGGAAGCTCCAGAGTTATTCAGATACTCAAGGTGCCTAATATAATATTTCAACACTATTTGAATGCCTTAAATTGTTAAAGATTTACATGTTACATGTGGAATTGTGGACCAACACACATTAAATCACGGGTGGCATGAGTTCCCAAAATAACATAAAAAATCTTATCTTTATTATCTCATTGAAAAACGAACTTGAGTAGGTAATACATCTATAAACCAGACAATATTTATGACCATGATTTATGGATAAATATTGTTTCGTATCGTATTTTTGTTTAGTCCATCGTAAATACGGAGTTGTGTCAAACACAAATCATTTATTCAATATGTATTTAAGGCAGTGCAACGCCACATAAATGGACATTCCGAGACTACACATATCTTGCATATTAATTGTACGTTATTTTTTTATAAGACGGTTAATATTATATATTCGTATTTGCAAACATTAGTGACAATATTATGCGGTCGTAGTATTCCGCTACGACTACGATGAATGATAAGTTTGCTATTCAAAGCGGTATGAAAATGTGATTTGTATTAATTTTATAGGGGGTTGGCCGCAAATCAGCGATCGTAGAATCGAGACATTGTAAACTAGTATTGTATTCGGAATATAGTGTCGGGTGTAGACTCGTTCTATTTATAGCACGTATATTTTGTCGCCTCGACGTGGAGTTTGCAACGTTTTTATATGACACTATCAATCTCGCGTTGCATAAACTTTCCTTCGGCCAGTCCGCACATAATTAATAGAGAGATGTACTACTAAACAACAGAGACTGATTTACTATATCACGGAGATCTATTTTACGTAGTCAGTTTACCTTTACTATGTAAACAAGATGGTATGAAATAAAATTAGGAAGAAACCGTCAATATACCAACAATGGTTAAATAATTTAAATTTCGTAAGCGGGTACAATATACCTATAACTGCAATATACCTGCAGAATGCGGAAAATTTCTTTAAACAGCTACGTCATAAATCAATTCTCCTTGCAAGCTTGAACTTTAACCTGAGAAAAAGAATTACAATAAAATATGTCCATAAATTCAATTTAGCAACTTTTATTATACAGTATAAGTACCTATATACGAGTATTGCACACAACATCGCAACTTCTATGACGTAACGACATTACGTTAAAGATCAATGGATGCGTAGTTTATATTTTTCCAAGAATAAAAATATTATGCGCATAAATTAATAAACATATTTTCCCTTTAATAACTATGGACATGATGGATGTATATTATTAATGTTATTATATCATCCGTAACACAAATGCATTGATAAATCTCTTCCATTACTTAATTTTGCAGAGAGTGCCAATTTTGTAGAGTAAGGTAATTGAGACATTCGAGGTTCCAATTATAAAGACCGTTCAGACATTCGCGTTTACATCAGAACAAAACATGTGTTTTAAAATACCGACAGTGAAGGTCCTGTAAGTAAAACATTCGTTAGTTCTGTCGATGGCTTCATTCGATACCAGAATATTTGTTAGTTATTCAAAAATATTCGCCCTCGTTGTTGTTGCGACGCGGCTGCGGCGGCGTGAGCTATTATTGCCAGTTGCTTATGGAATTCAGTCTTTGATCGACATCAATTTGGGTCCTACCATAGAAACTGACTGAGTAAATACCCGTTATGGAGGTAAAGTAGGTAATCTTGAATATTATATAGCGCTCTATGTCAGTGGGAGGTATTGAACACGAAACAATGATTTTAGAACATTCATTAGATCTGAATATACATTAAAAATATCGATTATATCCTTAGATACCATTGTCACAGTTAAAATGATACAGGGATGATTTTTATGTCAGTGAGCGCGCATTAAATGTGCGACCGCCATGTTTATCGAGCCGTAGATTCAGATCAGTCGCCATTAGTGTGGCTGCGTGCGCCTGCGCCGGCGACGTCGCACCGATGAGAAATCGTTCACGTAGCGCGTCATTACCGTCCATAACGCAAACACGATTATCTAAAGTAACGACTAATTCATAAGATTGGCTATGGGTTACCATCTGACATTATTCGAACGGACAAAGCCAAGGCATAAGCATTCGAAGTAGAGCTTAAAGCTTTCGCTAATCATTTGAGCTTTTAAGATTTGGAAAACTACATAGTTCAACACCGCAATGTGCCGTAAATGTGGTCGCGAAAAATTTCACTGGAGTGATATTGTGTGAAGAGAAAGCAGCGCTCGGCCACGAACCTGACACGAGTCGGTAGTTGTCTAATTAGTGTAGGGTGTCGGGAGTCGCGAGCTAGCGGCGCGGCGGTTGCGGCCGCGCACTACCGCAGCACAACTGTACCTGCGCGCCTGCGGGTAACTGCAGCCGGAACGTAACGAGAGCCCGACCCGGCCCGCTACTAGGATTGTTTACAAGCATAATTAAACTTTCATATCTTCCCGAATCAACTTCAGGATTTTTATGATTTCACTTTGGTTTTTAAATTCTAGTCCTTTTTGAAATTTTATTAGGTACTGTACTGTAGACAGCGGGAATATAATAGAGATTTCTTTTAAGTCATTCCGAATTTACATAATCTATGTTGTATGTGAAATTATTAGGTCCTTACATATGAAATTGGCGTTTTGTATGGGAGGAACAAAAAGTCGAAAAATTTTTATATAGTATATTTATTTAATCAAAGTATGAGCCATTGTAATCTATGCACTTTTGCCATCTCATAGGTAGTTCATTGATCCCTTTACTAAAAAAACCATTCGGACGGGAATCAATAAAATCTTTGAAGGCGATTTGGACTGCCCCATCTGAGTTGAATTTTTTCCCTTGCAAGAAGTTATCCAAATTTCGAAAAAAATGGTAATCTGTTGGAGCAAGGTCCGGGGAGTACGGTGGATGCCTTAGACATTCCAATTGAAGCTCTTCTAATTTGCTAGCCGTCTGTTGTGCAGTGTGTGGTCTAGCGTTGTCGTGAAGCAGCAGTGGCGTAGAGCGATTGACCAGCCTCGGTTGTTTACCAGCTAGCTTTTCCATCATGGTTTGCAATTGCTGACAATAGTCATCTGCCGTAATCGTCTGGCCAGATTTGAGAAAACTGTAATGAACGACACCGGCGCTAGTCCACCAAACGCTTACAAGTAACTTTTTATTGGTCAATTTTCGCTTGGAGCAGGCTTTGGCTGGCTTGCCAGGGTCCAGCCATTGCGATGAGCGCTTCCGATTATCGTAGAGAATCCAATTTTCATCACAGGTAATGATTCGATTTAAAATCCCTTCGTTATTGTGCCGGTCAAGTAATGTAACGCAGCAGTTGACGCGCGTTTGCCGGTTTGCTTCACTCAATTCGTGAGGAACCCACCTTTCAAGTTTTTTAATCTTCCCAATTTGCTTCAAGTGGATTAAAACAGTTTTATCACTAACACCGAAGCCTGCAGCTAACTCGGACGTGGTTTGCGATGGATCCGCTTCCACAATAGCCTTCAATGCTTCATTATCAACTTGGGTCTCCGGCCGTCCACGGGGCTTGTTTTGCAGGTCGAAATTTTCAGAACGAAAACGTTGGAACCAAAAACGCACTGTGTTTTCTTTTGCGACACAACCGCCATACACATCATTAACCCTTCGAGCCGTTTCCGCAGCACTGGTGCCACGGTGGAACTCGTACTCGTAAATAACGCGATATTTCAAATTTTCCATTTTGTAAATCGAGCGATGCAAACAGAAAAAAGATAAGTAAAAAAACAAATGAATGACGGTTTACGAAACACAACTACATGTGGAAATAGCTGTATAAATTTGAATTTCGAATTCCTAACCAAATAGGAGAAATTTGTGATCAAAGTGGCCAGTACGACAAAACGCCAATTTCATATGTAAGGACCTAATATTAATAAACCGAAGTTTAAGTAAGATTTATTTAAGAAAATAGAACCAGTTATTTATATTCACACTACCATGTCAGGTGGTAGAGCTGACTTAGCTTCGACAGGCAGAAATACATTTATGAAATGAAATGAAATGAAATATTTATTTGCTCGAAATATGGTACATAAAGATGGTTTTGTTTCAAAAAGCCTCTCACATTTCACCAGATTTGGCATGCAAAATTTTTTTTTATAATAAATGGATTGAAAATACAGACCAAAATAAGGCTACTTGTTAACTTAACATGCTATCATGTGACGTTCAAAAATTCATGCACAGAATAAAACATTCTTTCCTTTAAATATGTCAACAGCTTAAGTCTAAACAATTTACTTGGTAATAATTTACACCTAATTACACACCTAATTTACTTACACACCTAATTTACACCTAATTATGAACTTAAGAATAAGATTTCGCAATTCCATACAAAGGCAATTCATTATATGTTAATTTTTACAGATGAATATTTTAAAATTAATGATACGAGTGCTTAAATGACTGAGAGATTAGTTATCTGGAAGTTCCTTTGTATTAAAAGCGCGGCGCTCTGCTGGTGTATCTATCCATCGTGTTAAATAACGAGTTGCTTTACTCACGCTCTACTCTGTCGATCGATACAGCATCGCAAAAATTGCGTAAGTACAAAACAAAACAACTGATATTGCGTCCATTAACGTAGGAAGAGGAGCATTTAAAAATAAACTATTAGCCTGATGAAAGAATTAATTTATTGTTTATTATTCCTTAGTAACGTTCGGTAACTTTAAAAGTTGTATTGTTCACTTTGTAATTAAAAATACAGCTAAGTTTTATATAATACCTATGTATCTATATCATACCTATGCAAAACAAAACAGAAATCAACAATAGTACATTGTTATACGAGGGGTGAAAGTAACTTATTTAACGCCGAGACAGGGTTTAGCGAGGGCCCTAATAGTTCGAGGCACTAAATAAGTCTTTAACTAGAGGTAAACACTGTGCTTTTCATTACGAATACAAGGAAAGTAAAAATGAAAACACGAATAGCTAAAGAAAAAATGAGTGACTTCCATGTCTGAATCAGATGAACTCATTGTAAACAAAACTCTACAACTCGTGAAACAAATGATAATTGGATTGTTGCTTTCCCGCCTATTTTTATTTTTTTCTGTGGCTTTTGAGCATTGAAAAATGGTAAATATTTTGCCCATATCGTTCATATTTTATTTTTTTATAGTCGGGCCACTTTATGAAGCGACTTTTGAAGTTTCATGTACAAAAAAAAAGAACAATAACCTTCTACCAGCGTACAAATAAAAAACAAGAAAAGAAGCACTTTTGAAGCATACTTCTTAGATATAAATATAATTAGTTATTCCGTGTAGTCTTGTTAATGTTTCGGTTCAGTCAGTCAGTCTTTCGTTTTCGTGCGCAGTGGCTACATGTGTTTTTTTCGGTTTCTCAAAAAATTATTTTACGGTTCGGCTCTCTTTTAGACTCTGATCCTGCTTTTTTTTAAATACCTGTATTTTTTTTACTTATCTATGTTTTTTTCTATTAATAGCATATTTTGTAATATTTTTCTAATTATAATTCTAAACGGTCGATCTGTTAATTTTAATATGACATCTGCATATTTTAATATATAATCTGTACATTGATAGTATCAAATAAATAATTTTATTCTGTGATACTTCACAGAATGTGTATGTTGATTATTTTCAATAACAAAATATGGTCAACACCGAATGTAATACAAAATTTAACAAAGTACTAAATCATTTTTTTTTCGTAACTAATTACGAAAATAATAAATTTCAAATAAGTAGGCATCTTTGTAAGTAAATATAAGAAATGAAAAGGTCTGACTGAAATACTAGATGCCAGGCAAAGTCAACCATTACACTACGGGACATCACTATTTACGTCACAATGACATCCTTCAAAAGTCGCTTCATAATGTGGCCCGACTTTAAGAAATAGTTGAAAGCCAATTATAAACCAATGTTAACCAAGAGGTGAAACCAACCAATTACACCCCGAGGTATTTTGGCGCACGAGCAGCGTAGCGAGGGCGCTTATAGTGCGAGGGAATTGATCAGTTTCCCACGTGGTGAACACTCTGCTTTTCATCTCGATTGTGAGGAAAGAAAACAAGTCAGTTTATAAAATAATGAATGGGCTACATACTTAACATTGACATCACACGTGCGGCACACACATCAATGCACCTATTTCACAGTCAAACTGCGAAATTTTCAGTTGGTTACTGTACTTTTGAAAAGTCTTATTTAACCTAATTTTCACTATTTCATCGTCAAAGTTTACATAAATTAATAAAATTCGTGTGGTGACGGCAGAGTAGAATACATTTGTCACCAACCCCTACTCATATCGTGGGTGTCGTAAGAGGCGACTTAGGGACTACACATTGAACAGGGAACGGGCAGCAGCGCTCTCTGATACAGAAACCTTTTAATCTGCGATCTTCGCTTAAGCGTGGAGATTATGGCAAAACCCTCCACTTAGGTGGAGGAGGCTCATAGTCCAGCAGTGGACTGTAACGGGCCGTTGATGATGAATAAAATTTGGAACAAATCTAAATCAAAACCACCACAGATAACATTTTATTTTCGGCAAAAATATTCTCCCTAAAAAGGGCGCGTTCGTTTCCAGCCAGGCATGATTTTTGCCAAAAATCAAAAATATAATGGTATTATTTTAAATCCTTTTATTGTTATTTCTTGGTAAATACATGAATTTTGTATTCATCTCGCATAGGAAAGTATATTCAACCGAAATTTTTTATGTTTGTTGAAATTAAATTAATTGTAGGCTGTATATCCCTTGGGATGTAAATTGGACTTACATACTTTCTTCTTTTGGTTATTATTGGACTACTTTCAGAGCACGAGAGATGAAAAAGTCATTTAAAAAATATACCTATATATTCTTCTACTTTATGTTATTTCATTTGTTAACATTGCGCTGTAATTGAGTGGCTGTATAGAAAGATGGAACATAGTTCAATAAAAATGTGAAATGAGAACTAGTTTTTTTTTTTATAATTTGCTGTCAGTTGAAAACGATTCTCTCTCCGGGCTGAATATTACCTTCAATCCGCTCCTCAGGCACCTTCAGACCTACTTTCCGAGTATGAGTAATGAAAAGTACTTACCTTAAATAGGAACGTTGTTTTGTGTTAATATAAATTATGCATGTATGACCGACTAAGCAATTATGACGAAGAGCATTTTAAAATACTGCCAAAATTAAAATAAAAAAGATAGAGCAAATGGATAATTAATTTGTTAAAGAGAAACTCAATGTAATGCTAGATAATAAATATGCCGTTCTATCAAGAAGTTTCCTTTATTTTGACAGATAAAGTTACTACAGAACATTATTTTTTTTTAATATAACGTAACGTTAATAAAACAACAAACTAAAGAAGACTTGCAGAGGATCTAGGCTAAGTGTCTGCGAGAAAATAAGCAAATATCGGTAAAACAAGAATCGTTTTAGCGGGTAGAACATTGAGTCCACTCGTTATTCCATTTCCCACATAGTTGGAGGTCTGCATTAGAAGAAATCGAAGGTGGTTCGAGGTTTGGCGTTCGGCACAAATCGTGGGAAGATCTACATAGTTAGCTGCGGGATCGGATCGGCGCGGCGCGTGTTCTGTGCGCCCGCGCCGCCGCCGCCGCCGCCGCCGCCGCAGCTCGGGTGAACGTCTCACTTAACTGTTTGGTGCACCTGAGCTTAGCTGAATCGATTCCAGTTAAAGTAGACATTAGAACAAAAAACATGTTAAGTACATCTCTTTAAAGCAAAGCAAAAAAAATAAAATTCTCGTTGTTATTGGCAGTTCTATGATGACTAGTGTGAACGAGTAAGACATTTGTTCACACTTGTCTCATGGCGCTTTGCAATGATGGATACAGATTTATAACGTCAGCGTCAGTCTTTAATTAAACCTGCAGGCCGTTACCAAGTTCTTAGTATGCGGATGCCTAGTTTATTCATCCATAGCCTTTTTAGCATTTTTAGAGACTAATTAATAATAATAATAATAATTTAATTTGTGCTACTAGGACTAAAATGCACATTCCAGAGATGGAGTAAATACGGTTCTCTATACCTATTCCTATCTCTGTCTACATATCCCCATGTGTCATCAAAATAATTATTTCAACGATTAGTTTGAATAACAAAAGTTTTAAGGATTCTGAAATCCACTTATATCGACAGCTATTTAAAAAAATGCCTATGCGTAGTACAACATGCACTTCACCGATTTCGTTACAAAGCTTTTCCTTAAAACTTAGGTAGTTGCAAAGTTTAAACTATATAAACTTCTGAGAAAAGAACAACTGCACAACTTAGTTGGTAAAATCTATATATATAGTAAAAGTCAGATCGTCATAGGTGGTCAACTAAAGTAGTGCTACTAAAGACTGACCGCAACAACATTTTCACGATTTATACTAGTTAATAAATAGCAAAATTCAAATTAACTACAATAATTTTACATCAAAAGAAAATGCCGCCGTAACGAGCGAGACCGGTGCTTTTGAGCTGAAATTCCAAGAATGCTTCTCACAAATTATTGTCCTAAACTAAAACAGTTTCAATGTTAATAATATGTAAGTATGCAAGTAAAGAAGCTGTGAATTTATCTATAAGTGATAGCTTTTACTCTGTCCACTTATTAAAACATACCCACGAGAAATTAGTTATACAATAAAAATATATGGCAGTCTCATACAGCGACTCACTATCATGAGAGCATCTACAATCTTATTTGAATTACATAAAACCAGCAGATAACTTTAAATGTTTTACCAATGTTCATAATGAGTGAATTTTTTAAAAAAGGTCTTTATTCGAAGTACAAACAAAAATATCATCCAACCAAAGTTTCGTTCACCCCTTTGGAATAAAATGTCACGATTATATGCACGACAACTCAGTAGATTTAACTTAATGAAAAATTGTTATACTTAGTCAAATATAAAAAACCAAATCATATAGTTATCGTCGCAAAAATGTTTGTTAGACACAGAACAGGATCACAAAGTAGGCTATCGGCTATCGTTGGACACGAGTCTTTGTTTCAATTCTAAGAATTTTCGAATTCAACGAAATAGACTCTAAAATCTAAATACCAAGTTTTAACAATGTGTTTTTTTATTTAGTAAAAATATGCAACAACAATAGAAATAAATATCAGATCTAGAAAGTATCATGCATGGGCTATAAACGACTATACTACCAACATTAGTATACGTACATATTATACCTATCTACTTAAAGGTTTTTATGCTTAGTGCTACAATTGATAAGATAACCGAAAATTATTATTTCTTGAACTGTGTTTTATTATACGATGCGGGAGTTCGCTAGATGTTAATAATTTCTAAAGAACTGTGCTTAGTGATTCCCATTATATTAAAGAAAACTATTATTGCTGGATAGAGGTTTAATAAAAAAACATAAAGTTCAGTTCAAACCTGATGGAGAATACAAACAACAATCACACAACAATAGTATTATAAATGTGAAAATATATTTGGAAGTTTAGATGTTTGAATGTTTGTTCCGCTTTCACGCCTTAACTACTGGACGGATTGGGATGAAATTTAGGAAAGAGATGGTTTGTATCCTGGATTAACACAAAGGATACTTTTTTACCGAGAAAAGTCTTATTCCTACGGGAAAATCGTACATAAATCGAGCGTAGCCGCTGGCGGACCGCTAGTAAAGAATAAACATACCAAAGAAAATGATATAATCTATAAAAGGTCTTGAGAAAATAAGGACTTGTTAATAATTAATTTACCATGGTTTAGTCAGATAATATACGATGACAATAAATTAAACATACAAATGAACCAGTTCTATTAAATATGAGATACATGTAAAAAAACAATATTCATTAAAGTTTTATAAGTCCGGTGAGGGTCGAGATTGAGGAGCAAATTGCTGCGGAAGTTTCGTCACAATCCCGTACACTGACAAACCGGTGCAGATTGTAGAGTTAGAGCATGCAAATGTTGTGAATTGTGGATCGATTGGAAATAGATCGTGTGTCAGCGGTCGGGAAGCTGCGGGGCATGATCATCGGCCGGAGCGCGCGCACGACGACGACTACGCGCGGAGCGCGGGCAAAGCGTCGCGCGCGCAGCCCGCAGCGACAGCCAATACTCACACAACACGACGACGCAACAAACATATTGATGATGAAACACTTAAAATACAGCCCCATATCACAACCTGTAAAGCATGTTGTTGTAACGGATTTCCCACCAATACTTTGAGAAACCTGTGATTCGTATCCGATTGTATGTTATTCATGGAAAATATTTGTCTCATTTTTTTTTTCAAACATGCCAGATATGTTTATTTTTCCTCAAATAGGTTGAACTACCTCTTGTAATAAGTTTTTAGAGTAATATGAAAAGTTTAAGTTATTTTAGTTCAACGCACCAATTTTCATTTGATATGCTTTCATCGAAATTCTAGTACCTGCTTAGTTTACGTAACAAAAGTTAGCTAATTCTTGAAACGGTTTATTTCCCAAAAATGGACCCATTAACTTTAAAGTCTGCCGTTCTTCAAATGGACGTAATTCGAAACCATATCTTATGGGTGAAAGTGCCTTTTTAAGAACCGAAAAGCTAAAACACTATTTCACACTGACCTTTTCTATTGTTCTTTCGTGTTGGGAAACAATGAAGATCGATACAGCTGCGATATAAAGACGTAATTAGTGACTTCTAACCTATTAATTTATGTTATAATATTTAAAGTATCTCGTTTAAGTCGTCTGTTCTCTCATTTCGATAGTAAATTATAGTTTGATATTTATCTGCGCTCGAGTTTCTCTGAACTCGAATCTGGTATTTACGAGTATTGATTCGGTATGAGTAGTACTCGTGTGATCGTCGAGACGAGACAAGTGACTATCGTCACGAAAACGAGAGCAGTGTCCGGATTGAGAGCGACACTCGGCTTAAATGTCGTCATTATATTAGAGCAGGCTGACCTTTAATTTACCGTTCCATCATTTAAAAGAATTCACAGCATATTATTATTATCCCGAACACAAAGAATACTTTCGTTTCATTTATAGAAAATCAACACGATAGCTTAGCGATTGCAACATTTGCTTGTTCCCGTTCGACAATAGGTTAAGGAAACAAGCGCTAGTTAAGCAGAAAAAACGTAAGTACAATGTTATGATGAAACATAATTGCCTATTTCATCTAAATGTCCGTCTAAGGTGTCCGAATGTAATTACCAAAAGTCAAAATGGTCCCGCCCACGAGTGCTCTCACGCGCGCTGAGGTCACCTTCCCTGACAACCTGCTCACAAAACTAAATTACACCACTATACTTAGTGGTCTGCTTTTTGACTATTATCTTTATTATAGGTTTATAATGGCTCATCTTTGTTGGTATTGGCAATGATCGTGCACACGACCAATTTAGTTTTTTTTTAGATTATTTATTACCGACTCCGTTTGTTAGTTAATGGTTGTTTGCGATCGCATCAATGTAGTACAGTTATGGTTTTACACACGGCTCCATATTTTGACCTTTCAAAGTTGAAAAGAGCACTGTTATTAAGATCATTTAATTTTGTGCTCTCTTTATCGTCTAATCATCGTTTAATCATAACGTTGACATTTATGGATTGATCTTAGCCTTTACTCGTAATGATACCAATTTGCTTAGAGCTCAAGTGCACGCATCGATTCCCAGGATGGGTGATCCCACATAAAGCAAATGTTCCGGGTGGACGGAGCGCGTAACTCCGGTGGAGTGACAAGACAATAATTGCACTGGGCCATCGGAAACGCCCCGCGTATATCTTTGCGAGACAAATTTACGTTTACCCTGATGAAAGACAATTCAAAGGCGAGCTCCAGTACTCGCAACTAGTTCTTTATTTTGTTAAGCTCTTATTATATTGTATCATCAATTGCAAAGACGACAACTATTATGTTTATTAGCTATTTGAAAAGATTCAAATACCGTCAGTATAAAACACAGCATAACCCACTACTAATAAAAGTAGTTAACAATCACAATACGAGGGCAATGACCTCAGGTAAATTTGTTGTTCCTCGGGTAAATAATTATTTTGAAGATAGGATATTAAAAAAACGTCTTCCATGTTTTCTAAACAGTTTGCCTGAGGACATAAGCTATTATAATAACAAAAAAAGTCTATTTAAAGTTACATTAAAAAAACATTTATTAAATTCGTTAGAATAATAAGAATTAAAATATAGTTTAAGTAAGTTTATTAGTTTAAATTGTGTACTTACCTTAATTAAAGAGAATCCGATTCCGCAGATAAACTGCTGCGCAGTTTTGCGGGACTTCTTTCAATTTTATATAAAACAAATAAACAAAAACTAAAAAAAAATCTTAGGTAATAAAAAATCTACTAAGTATAGCGGGGTACAATTTCTGTTCCAGTTTTTTATTTTAAACGTTTAACTTAATTGTAGTAGTTGCATTAGCATCACTATCGATCTCTAAACTGTCCACTTGAGCACAGTCATTGCACTCGGCATTTTAATTTTACATTCTTGTCCGGAGAATGGTCTCTCCATCAATTAGAGTGCGCATTTAATCGGATAATGATGACAGATACCTAATAATCCCACCGAGACCGTTAAAAATATTCTAAGCGTTTTAAAATAATAATGGCCAACATCAGTCTCTGTTCAACTTAATAAAAGGGGTAAAATCAACTTTGCTCAACCACATTAGGCTATCTATAACTATATAAAGACGAGACTACTTAAGATTTTTTTACAAACTGAATAAATGAGAATAAAAAGTGCTTTTAGTATGAATAGATGGTGTGTAAAAAATGTCTAGTCGATAGGTGCTAATAGTCAAAGATAAGGTGGAAGCCTATACATTTATAATAAATATATTATATCACATGCAAGGAACTGGATCCGAATGAAGGCATTAGCGGGGATTGCCTATCCGGATCTCAAAGTGTGCTATCTGTCTGTATTAGACGGGATTGAATCGCCAGTTCATTACTTACGTTATTCGTAATAGGTTGGTTAAAAATAGATACATAATAGTACCTGCACCTACAACATGGTAAGTTCCCCCCTTAAATCTAATAAGTTTAGGGCATCGGCCACCATCTAAGTATAAGAATAGCAAGATTCTGTGCCGCATCTATTGATCTTTTTATGGAAACAATAAAACTGACAATAAATTTAGTCTAATGGCAATCCAAAAACATCAACCATTTACTCTTTAGATCACAGTGAAGGCATCACGACATTGTCTCGGTTGAAAAGTAGATCGTATCATCGCGTCATGCGACGGCGATAGAGCTGCGAGCTGCGAGTATGATATTGAATATACTCGCTTATTGGACACGGTTACTAAATCAAGTTACAAAGCAATAGCTACTTGTTATTTGCGGTGAATGTAGTAATCAAAGAGTGGTTTATAATTTTCACCTTTAACTGATCTTTCACAGAGCAGAAAACAATTAGGATATCGTGACATTGAATATCGAGCAGTATTTTGATTTTGCAGTGAGCGCTCAAATTCTCCTAAAATATTGTTGAACTTATGCTCCGCCATATGATACTATGCGAGTATAAAATCAATAGTAACTAATGTGGTTCTCTAGTGATTGTTGAGGAGTGCGTCGTCATCGTCGCGCTGACCGGCCGGTGGTGGTGGTAGGTACGTACTCTGCGCGACAAGTGAGCGCAATCACTAATTGAATCAGTAGCTAGTCACCGCCATCGCCGCTGGCATGCTGCTTATATCACTTTCAGTTGACGAAATTATGATTTCTTCCGCTTTATCGCGCGCCAGATTTCGAGGAATCTCCGATGAAACCGCGATACCACACGACAAGAAAGCCGCTGTAACCAAGCGTCGCATCGCACGATTACTAAAAGGGTAATGCTAGGTAGATGCTAATGCTTCTGTGGGCTTATCTATGTGTTACTTACTGTTGATGACCGGGTAGATATTGTTAACTCGTTAAATTTTCCAATACCCACGGCTTACTTGGAAAGAAAGAACTTGGTTTGAAAAGTAATGTTCCGCTCTCGTAAATTAATCTTGCATGACGAAATGGCATGTCGGTCAGTTTTCCTTATTAATGTCTCCTTTGTTGTTGTGGTTCATTGATATGATAAGTAGGTGGGTGATGCGCGTGGATTTGTTACAAGCCGATGATAATAATTATTGGCCGACAAATCTTCACTTAGGGAACCGTTACTTGTGTTTTGTTACAGTGAAAACATTCATTACTTCATTTGCATACAATGGGCTGGTGCCAAAAAAATATTGGAGTGTAAACGCTTACCAGAACGCATTTATGAAAGTTCTCTTTAGCTTTGTAGAGAGATTGAAAGATGTATCTTGATAGCGCCTTCATAGTCATCAGTTTATAACTAAATTGTAAATCAGTTGACTTATCTTTTACTAAAGCGTAAAATCTATTAAAATATAGAGACATATAAATCGAAGATTCAAGAATATAGTTTATAATTATGCTACCTATAAAGCGCAATAATAGAATCGTAAACGGCACATTATGCTCATTTGTCAACTCAACAATTCAGCACAGTATACATAGGTATGAATTACATGGCCAGTTACATTTTATGTTCACTTGCTATGGAGATGTAACGCCGAGATAACTTACTCTTAGTATTTTCATTCATCATCAAGTCTATAAACATGGCCCACTCGCTTAGACCTGCTATTAATTCATACAAAAAATGAACCGTAATTAAATCGACCATTGTGGTTGCCTACATGTGTATGCAAATGTGTTTTTATTAACCAACTCAAGTTCAACAATATGGAATCCGATCCGTGTCGATATCAACACAAAACTTACCATCGTCCACCCACAGCATCTAATTTTGATTTATAGATCAAACCCGTAAATGACTATTTGATCTATTTGCATAATTGATAGCACATTAATTAATAGTCATATATTTTAAATAACGGCTTAAAAGAAATGCCGTAATAATTACGTATATATTTTTCACTATTGATATTTAAATAACAATGCGTTGGTCGATAAATTTTGTAGATCAAACATTTACAACACATCCTTGCAAATTAAAGAAACGGGGTGTAACTAAAATGGCTTTTATGTAAAATATGAATCTAAAGAAAAAAACAATTGATTAATGATAAATAGAGAGTGGAGTTCATTGATATAGCAATAATAGAGGCCCTGCAGCGATGCCTCCGCCAACACAAGCCGTCTCCACATTTGCGTAGCGCTCGGAGGACTTTCAAGTGTTCGATCTCGCGATGGCCGATAAACATATTTCGACGCAGAACTCTTGACGCAGATGGAGTGAACTAACGGAGCTTTTGTAAACGCAATTGTTTTAAACTATTAATTGTACCGATAGTAGCTCGAACAATGCACGTACAACTGACAATGAAACCGGAAAAATCTTTTGCACTTACTGTAAATGTGACCTCTTAAAACTTAACATTTGATAAATTACACACGCAAATGTTTACAAAGCGATACATTTTTTTAAATGTAACATGTTGATCAATATGAAAGATCCAAAATAACTACTAAACTATAAAAAAATAAAGATTTGTGTCCTCATAATTTTTGTTTTGTTTGCTAAGTTTAAGATTATTAGCATTATTTTTTGTATTTATTGTTATGATTAACGATACTGCGCATAATGCATATCGTGTTTTGAATGTTTCGGGGTCATATCCTTTGGACAATACCGCGATTATGTTCTTTCTCTAATGCCACAATAATAGTAGATAGATCGAGATTCTTATTGTATAAAAAATATAGAAAAGAAGGGGCGTACAGATAGGTGTAAAGTAAAAATTTCTTCTAAGCAACCTTAGGGTACAAGTAGTTGCATTGGAACTGTGTGACGGTGCACACAAGAAAAACGGAATAGGATAATTATTATGTTATTACTGTTAATGTAAACAAACTATTTTTACTTGCTTTGTTGAAATTACATTTATAAAAGAAACAAGTGTTTGGCCCAGCGTTGCCAGACGTACCAGTTTTGGCGGGACATCCCGATTTTTAAAACAAAATTAAATGTCCCGCGCGATACAGGCTCAGTCCCGCTTTTCAGAGATAACTATACGGTGCGTGCAGCGTGCTGAGGAAACTTTTTTGATATTCATTTTCATTTTTTTATTCAGAAGACGAAGAAGACTCACTACCTAATTATTAAAATAAATTTTCTATGGCTATTTTTGCTATCTATTGTCACGCAAACGTAATTTAAAAGTTAAATTAAAAGATAAATATTTTTAAAATATCTGATTATTATGATTGTTTACTATGTCCCGCTTTTTTCACTATAAAAGTTTTAAAATCCTGACTTGGCACAAAAAAAAACTAGCAACGTTTTGCCTGACATTCTAGTAAAACAGATTTCTTGTTATATTGGAAATGTATCTTGAATCTTTTAATTAATAAAATTATGATATGAATTCGCGTTGTTTATTCAAAGGGATTTTTGATCTGTATGCGCAGGCGCAGGCTCGGTCGCAATGATTGTGTTTCGCGGGCGGAAACGAGCGCGCCCACGCGCGGGTCAGAGCAGCGGAGCAGTGACCCCGGGCGCCGGCAGCCGCAGCCGCAGCCTGCACCGGCGGCCCCGCACCGCCGCCGCCGCCGCCCGTGCCGTACCGGGACCTTATTGTTCCACGTAACCGATGACGAGCACAGGTAATTGAGTGTCAAGCTTAGGTGCAAGTGCAATGTAACAGGTTCATAAAACCACTTTACTCTTTAGCAGGTTCATCTCAACCTGTTTCGTTAAGTACTCTAGTGTTTACGTATTCAATAATAAAACAATAATAATAAATTATAATAGTACATTGCGATACGAGAATCGTAGGTGGCAAAATACAAACGAGCTGACTTTTGTAAGTCACGTTTATAATATCACGAATTTGTTATAAAAGTGATAAAACCTAAGATCCGTGTGTTGTACGACGTTTTTCAATCCACTACTAATAAATAATTAAAATTAAATTGTTAAGAAAGGTACCCTACAAAATCTACGATACCACAGGTAAAATTGTTCATGTAAAAGTTTTAAACACTAACCTTTATTAAATTAAATTAAATATCGTTTATTTCTCAGGTATAATGTCCCATTATTAATATAAATTTATATTAAGGCCGGGTTATGGCAAAAATTAGCAACTCAACGCGCTTTAGTTGAAAGTTCAACCGACGCACTACTTCAATAACGTTCATATTAGCGTGCGATGCTTCACGGTAGTTACGTCCGACACTGCGCAGGAATCGTGCGAAAAACTCGTTTTTCTTGAACTCTTTTGCTTATTAACAGTAAACGGCTGAGTTTATGAAAAATGTAATCGATTTAAAATTTAAGTCAATAACAAGCAAGTTATAATATATTAACGAAAAAAATCTATGGTTATCTATCGCTTTAAGTTACGAGATCAAGGACGTCAAAAAATATTTTTGCTGCTTTTTTTTTAAATCTTGTGCTTCTTATTTCTAAAATATTATAATGTATTTTAAAATTCCACTCGGTTTAAATTTAATTTAGGATATATTCTGTTAGCACATATTTTTTTTTAATTTATAGCATCAGTAGAAGTGCTAGTATTTGATCGTCAAAGTAGCGACTATGGGCGGTATTTCCACATAACCCCGCCTTAAATTGCTTACACTTAATTTAATTTTATATAGTTATTATATCGCACGCAGTTTTAGTTGCTGTATCACATTCATCATTAGTTAAATACTCGTACCAACACTTTATCACTCTTAAAACAACAAATAATGTAACACAATTAATGATTTTTTTACAAAATTGGCGCAAACCTCAAGACAATAATAGGTTTCTTTTTGAAAAGCATAATTATGGAGAAAGAGCTCTCGCAAACATTCAGCCTCTACGAATCGATTCTTCGATAAATCGAGTTAATTATATTTTTATTATTAAAATATATGGCTGATAATATTTTTGATACAATTTGTTGAAGTAAAAAAAATATATAATACTTTTATTTTTTTAAGAATCGATTAAATTAATTTTTAATTATTAAAATAATCCTGGCTAAATAATATTTATGGAGACAATAGAAATTAAAAAATATATATATGAAAATCGTACTAGTGCGGTAAAACGCATTTACTGCAAAGTTTACTGCCTTCGTAAGTTCAATTTTCGAGCAAGGTGTATAGAAAATTGTACATTACGATACAAGGGTCGTAGGTGACAAACGAGGTGATTTTTGTAAGCCCGAGCCGTAGGCGATAATGTCACGAGTTTGTTATAAAACCCAAGATCCGTGTGTCGTACGACGTTTTTCAATACACTTGTGAGTAAACAGGTAACGCAACATGGACAACAATGCAAATTCTACAAAATTAGCGCCAATCTCGAACTAAAAATTGGTTTCCTTTCTAAAAGCATAATTATTGAAAAAAGGCACTCGCAAACATTCAGCCTCTACGACATTCAATTATCATTAATCGATTCTTTGTTAAAATTGAGATAATTTTATTTTTATTATTAAAATGATACTGAATTTGTTGAAATAAAAAAATGCGTTTTCTATTTGTAAAAATCGATTCAATTATTTTTTTTATATTCCAATGTTCCTAGCTAGAAATATTTCTTTTAGAACTTGTATAAATTAAAAAAAAATTGTAATGAAAATCACACTTGATCGGTATCGCATTACCGTACAGTTAACTGCCGTCGTAAGTTCAATTTTCAAGCAAGGAGTATTGAAAATATATTTTTTTCCGACACGCTCGAAAATGTGATCATTACTGCCAAAAAACAGTACGCGAAGTGACTCATTTTTGGACGAAACATTGCCCCATACAAAACAGCGGCCAGCAATGTGCCCTCAAACGGCCTAGGCCAGCAAAGTAACTTTCGTTCAGAAATTTCAATGTTTATGAGTCCTTTTATAGCATACTCTTATGTTCTAAATTCAAATTTTATATGAATCGTACACGTATCGTAGTGATTGGAGTTGGCTGTATGCTCTGTATGACACTGGCGCAGAACAAAAAAAAGAAAAGCGCGCAATATGGCGGTTTGTAATTTTCATCTCTTAATTTTATTGTACTATTTTGTTACTTATTTTTCATGATGGAGTTAACTAATCATTGAATTAGGGAAATATTACAACAATGAATGGTTCAAGTAGTCGAAGTAGATGTTAAAGTGATAAAGGTTAGAACTATACGAGTAGACATCCAAATCCAAGGTTCTATAGGTAATTTTTTTAGTATTTTATAATTTCCTCGCATATTATTATTTCAGAGAAAAGCACTATACAGGCTTCGGCCGCAATAACTCTTGTTGGACTCGTACACAAACGTGCCATCGTCCAACAATAACAAATTTTGCGGCCGCGGCAGTAATGTACTATACCTATAAAGCATGTATGTATAGCATTTACGTTTTCAATAAATATAATAAAATTCATTTAAAATTAACGTATTAGTTACTATAATCTCAGGCCGGAATCAATTCTCTAACAATCATCTTAGTAACAAACAATATTCAGCTACGCATAATACCTAAGTGTTCAATTCCAATAAACCATTTACAGAAGTGATTGGAGCAAATCGATTAAAGATATTCTGTAGCTGGCGCGATATGAAGCGGTTAAATTAACTTTCATAATTAGAAACACCAATAAGGCAGAACGCCCATCTCTACACAAATTACACCTGCGTTACTAATTATGTCGGACGCGGATATATCATCTCACGAGTAATTCTTTACCCCTAACCGTGTTCAAATTGTATTTATTACCGCCATCTGTCACCGCGGTAATGACTCCTGCGCACACCAGCGCCTAACGCGCCAAACATTCTAATCAATTAGGCTGTTTCAAACATCATCTTAATGATCGCACAAAATGAAAAAATAAAACATTTTCTCCGGCATTTTAAAAATAACAACCAATTATTACTGTTGAAGGAAAAGTGAAGAGAGGTGGGCGAGTCGACTCAGCCATTACGTCTTTTTGCCTAATTGCTTCACAAGTCTGTTTTCGGAACTGGGGGTCGCGTAAACCTGGGACTTACAATCAATATTTTCGTTTAAACCGCATTTCTGATCTTGATTTATAGCTGCGGTTTAAACTTGCGGTATTATTAACAAGTTGTAAATCACTGATCGAATTAAGAGCAGGGTGAATCGACTGCTCGTGATTCGCTGACGGAGGATTTGCGACTCTGTTAGGACCTTCGGCATTCAATATTACAAAGTAATGCAACCAAGATGACCAAAGCGCATTGGATAAGTTTTTGCATGTTAGGTAAGTTAGTCAAATTGTTAAGCTTCTTCCAGCGCTACGGTGAAGTACTACTATACTACGGTGTTTTTTCGCTGCCGGCAAACAAAAGACATCAACGCGCTCGATGGTGAATATAGTGGATATGAGAAATAGCATTATTCAAAATTCAAATTCAAAATTGTTTATTTCTTAAACTTAAACATTAAAAACTATAAACAGTGGTTGAGACCTCCTAGTAAGCATGTAATATACCTGTGTCAGGAGGCCTCGCAAATTATTACTTGTTTATTATTTTTGATACTTTGAATTTTATACCTTAATTTTATAACAATACACAAATAAATTGATTTATTTTATAGGCATAGTAATTATACTTTTTAGTCTACGGATTATTATTTTATTTATGCTTTACACATAGAATATGCCATGGAAATAATTAACTTATAAATTATTATTATCATAGAAGTCTTTTAAAAAATACAAACTATAATCTATATTAATACTAGCTGTCCGCCGGTGGCTACGCTCGCGTTGTGTAAGATTTTCCCGTGGGAATTAGACTTTTTCCCGTGAAAAGTATTCTAAGTACAAACTATCTCCATGCCAAATTTCATCCAAATCCGTTCAGTTCTTTAGGCGTGAAGGCGGAACAAACATCCAAACATCTAAACATCCAAATATATTTTTACATTTATAATATTAAGTGTGATAATATGTAAGAGTGGACTTTAACAGGCTGAAATGATGATGGTGATGAATATGTTAGAGTATGAACTATTGGCAAATCCATTTTTTTATCGTTGTGTATCGATTTGCTCACGAGCGATTTGTAAGATTGAGTTATTAAGACACGAGCAATTACGAATACGGTTCTCGAAGGTGTGAAGAACACAATAATATCAAACAAATAAATAATTCAATGTAGACGTTTTTATACTGCGCAGGTACAAAAAGTAAACACGTGTAGTCAGCTGTCCATCCGTTTTCCTCCTGCATTTGCATGGGTCACACTTAGCATTGGAGATCGAGAGATGTTTCTGAAATTAAATATACAGTTAACCTGTCGCTGCAAAACAATATGTAAGTTAGCCAGTTGTTTATTTCCTTCGGTTAGGTAAATAATGAATTATTTAGCCAGGAAATGACAGGATTTGGTCATGACACACTTGTTTACGATTTTATTTTTGGAGTAAAAACGAATGTGTTTATTTCTTACTTTACTCGTCTTGCGGAAGTAAGGGTCGTCGTATTTGTATTCAGGCTTTACCTATCTTTGTTATAGAATATGCTGTTGGTATTCCGAATAAAATAAAATAGATAATAAAATAAATAAAACTCTGTTGCACCCTGTATCTAAATCAAATCCTTGTTTGTCGATAGTGCATCGGTTGGCAGGTAAGCTGGGCTGGTCCAGAATCAGCAATGATTTACATCTGTTGTTAGTCCAGTACCGAGGTGTGGGGGTGCGCGGGAGGTGGCCCGCAAATGCATCACGCGCGATAATGAACCGACTCGTGTGCACGACTGCGCTTGCGCACTCACACGCCCAGATTCGGAGTTAGAGTCAAAACATTATAAAAATATCTAAATTGAGGTGATAAACTAACTTCCACAACTTTAAACCGCTCAATAGATATTGTTACGAGCGAGCGGGGTTCAGGGATTGAAAAATTTGTTCACGAGAAATAGGTACTTTACACAAGTAGTCACAAATTACACTTGATCGCGCACGAGTAGCATTAAACCGAAATTAACACTTTCACTGCACTTTGTTCACTAGCACTTTAACTTGCATTTTTATTTACTTCGGCTCTTGATTCTGCACTGAACTCACACTGAACTCCCCGACTAGGCAGTCGCGCAGTCGCGGTCCTTATATGCCCATATGAACAGTTCGAGAATGGTCCTCTTTCGATATTATTTTCGTTATTCAATCATTTTGAGTAGCGAACTTTCTCGGGTAGAACTTATTGTCTTCTATTTAATTTTGATAGTCGTCATCTCATCGGCACCTCTTCTTGGGATCTGGTCGACGAACAGGCTCGACTGGAAAACAGCGTCTAGCTCATTCTGAGGTAGACATAAGCTGAGTCGAGACCTCTTTCACTGTTGTGCCCTGCTCCTACTGCACGCTGTGGTGTGGAAGCACAAGGTTTTACTTGTTTCTGTTACTTTTTTCCTGTGCTTCCTTTTCTCTTTCTACATTTTAGTGTGTAATCTGTCACAACAGTGCAAATAAATGTGTTTTCTTTCTTTTTTTTTCTGTTTCGAGTAGCGAATGCTTTTTGAAGGGAAATAACAACAATCTCGAACTTTCTGGTCGTTTGTCAAAGATCACTGATGACTGGCGATTTCTGGAAAGTATTCTGGTACAGTCCACCACACCAAGCCGTAACAACATCATTAATGTCTGCATGCAAGGGTATCTAATGTGTCGGTTTAGACCCTTTATATAAAGTTTTTTTTTTTATAATACATAATTTTTATATAATATTTTTTTATGTTAGGTAGTTCGTCTCTGTGCATGCAGTGCAGTATTCTCGCATCGTGGAGTCGTGCAGCATTTACCCGTTGCCATATAAAACCCCTCCTTATGATATTTGACTGTGTGATTATTACCTTGGGATGTAACGTAACAGCAGCCAGTGGTAATTGTTCGCTATTTATTATATTATCACCTGAGCTTGGAGCTCATTTAATCACACTTAGATTCACATTTAGATTGATGTAAGTATGAATTAACAGTTAGATATGAGTGTATTTTTTCTTTGCATAGTTAGGATTTCAGAAGATAATATAAAAGCTCTTAAAACAATATATGTTCTTCTACACGCATAAAGTAGACCAAAGTACCTGCTTAATACGTTTTACAGACAAAGTTGCTATGAAAATGGACGCCATTTGTGAACAAGACAGGATCTCGGGTTTCTTAAACTTGCACCTCCCACGTGGTGGCTTGTGCCTTGTGCCCTTAACCTTTGCCGGGCGCAGTTTATGCGCCTTATAATGCGCTTGCCATGCTACGTATACGGTTGCAGCATCTAAATTTGGAGCAATAGCTATCTTCTACCGACCAAGTACAGTATTGTAAGCGCTTTGCAGTGGCTAATAAAAAGAAGGAAATATAAAGTTTCCTTCCCAGATAATAAATAATACTTAAAATAAAAGAAACAACTAGTTATAGAATAGGTAAATTAGCAGATAAGCGTAACAACTCTGCAATAACCAGCCTTACGTAGTTACGTCAAATTGGTGCTGAACCGTGGACATTTATTGATAAATTACGGGGCAATTTTACAAGCAATCAATTTTATTGTAATGGCGTCGAGCACAAGTGTTCACGGTTTAAGCGTATTTAAGTTAATGTTATAGTGTTATCGAAGCCCGATCCGCGACAATGCGCGCATGCGCACCTGCGCCGAGCCGGCGCCGCCCGACGCCGACGCACTTTCAAAAAAGGCCTACGTTCCTCCATAAGGCAACTAAATCCATCCAACTAACGCTCGCTGTTCGCGATATTTCGGTTTTTCTATTTTCGGACTCATTTTTCCGTTTCGCATGACGTGACTTCAGTTGACAATACGTTGCGAGATTATACGGAAACAAACATTCATAACCCAAGTGAAACCCATCTAAAGGGGTTATTGTTGTGACAAGTAAGATTAACAATTGTACAGATATGGAATATTTTATTTGGCCGTGTCGAGTCTCCCACGCCATTGGATTCAATTATAGAAGAAAGGCAGATAGGTCGGCGCGAGTGGTCCGCTCGTGACCCGTAAATTGGAACGGTCCGTCGTCGTAGGCCCTTGTCGCGCCTCGGCCGCCGCCGTCGTCGTCCCGGCCGCGGCACAACACGACACAAACTGTAACGGCACCCAAATCAACATTTCTACGACACACGTAGATATTACACCTCACGCGCATCCAATTTAAGAGCATGGCTGCAAGTGTGGCCGCTCCTTTTGTGGAGCTTTTTAGGATTCTATTCTTTATCGAGAAGACACTCTGCTCTTTAGTATACGCCGAGGTAACCGTACCGACTTTCTAGTCTAACTAAGTAAACTAGTCATACATTTATTAAAGCAAAGTTAATAAAATAGGTTAAGTTAGTAAGCTATCGGGTAGCGCTAACAGGTGTGCACGCCGTATTTGGGAGCATAATGTCCGGCAGACAATAGTCTGCACTGCAATGTGCGGCCTACTACCTTAACAGAAATTCAAATCATAAGATAGTGTTTATAGATTCGTTATATCAAAGTTATGTCGCTCGCGATGATTTCGAGATTTTAGAAATGGACAACTTTTAGGCCCCGGCCTCGATGTCAGCGGCGCGGTGAGCGGAGCGGCGAGCGGGATGGTGATAGATACGAGAGCTGACTGCAAAAACCTTAACTCATCGAGTGACACAATCGAATTCCCGTTTGTAGTAATTAATCAATATTTAGTGTATAATTAATCAATGACAATTTTCATAAGTATTTCAACAGTTTTTGTGTTGCATTATAATTTTTTCTTGATTAAGGGCCTCACAAATATTAACTTGATTTTATATTGAAAGATCAAAGTCCCAGACCAATGAGTCGTGAGTTAAGGTCTTCGGAAGCTCCTCCAATATAGCTCTAATACCACGGTTTAAGAGATGGGTACTTGATGAGATAAAGTTTTTGCAGTCCACTCTCGTACTAGAATTGTTTTCGATGTCGTGACAAGATATATTAGGTGTTGTTATTTTAATATTAGTGTTCTGTGAAAGTAACATTAAGTGTTTCTTAAATTTAACAAACACCATGTTCATAAAGTACTTTCATCACATTTATAATATTAGTGTATACAAACCTTATAAAAAAATTGTATAATCATGATATTTTGTAAACGTATTTTTTAAAATTATATTTTTATTTTAGTGTTCTTTCCTATTCAAAACATCACTAAATCAATATGATACACAATTTGATTATTTCAGTGTTATACCATTTATTGCTATTATTATAACCATTACAACGAAACTGTTATTTCATTATTATTTTTTCAGTCGTACACTTAAAACATATATTATTATTATTATTATCATATATTATTTAAAACAAAATGTTACAACTAATCCTAGTAACACCAGTAGGTATACTCATGGGTACTTGTTACATGGTACGTCTCTTTACGAGCGGTTGTCCGTCACCGCTCTTCCACCACTGCCGCCGCTCCGCTCACCGCCGCTGCCATCGAGCATCGAGGCCACCCCAATGAAAATGTATGGAATTTGACACATTTTTCGCCGCTCGCCGCCCCGCTCCTCTCACCGCTGACATCGAGGCCGCGGCCTTATACGAGTAGTCTTGAACTTATAATAAAAGGGTTGTACTGTACATGCTATGATCTAAAGACCTAAATGAATTTCGATCATCTCATTCTCCAAGATCTTATCCTTTTATTGAGATACATGGTCGGGGTGCATTTTCCAAGGCATCTACTGTGATTTTCCTAGGCCGTCAACGTTACATTACAATTCTAAAATTACCATTTCCTAACTCGTCGTGAAATTCTTTACTAATTTAATTAATACTTATGATTTGTATTCTAGTTACTTGGTGGAACTTTATGAAAATATTTTGTGGTGAAACCGGCAGCATTTGCGCATTTTACTATAGTGTAACTGATGAAATTTAAAAATATTTTTACTAATAAAACAATTAGCTATAGACCAGTCAATATCAACACAAAAAAGGACAAACATCGCAAACGTGCATGTAACTACGATTTTTTTATATGTTGTTAGGTCCCTTGAGAGTAGTTAACACCCAAGTTTGCAACCCTGAAAACCTCGTGCTACCCAAAAACCTCGAAAAACCGCGAAAACGCTGACCCAGGACGAAGTGAAGACCTTGGCATCAGTCACCACCTCTGTGAAAGTATTCAACAAGAGAGTTGATGTTGATCCCTTTACCATATTCCAAAAAGTCTGCGTCACAAAACAGTCAGATGAACAATTGAAGCAGCACCAGGACCATTAGTTTAGCCAGTACGTGTGTTTGAATATGACCCAAACACAAAATATACACTTTTCTTTTTAAAAATAGCCTACCTTTGACAAGCTGTATCTCTGCAACTAATTGACCTAAAGTGCTGGAGTTAAACTCAAATTGTAGAAAATTTAGTTAGCTTTATTAAATTATATAGCAAACATACTTGAAAAACGCTTCCTTAGGGTAGTTTTTTCAAAAAAACTGAAACAAGTGCCAAAATTTTGCAGTTTTTCGAACACCATGGGGGTAGCACAGGATTTTCAGGGTTGCAAACTTGTGTGTAAACTACTCTCAAGGAACCTAATAACATATTAAAAAATCGTAGATACATGCGCGTTTGCGATGTTTGATGTCGATATTGACCGGCCTACTACAGCTTTTTACTATTGTAACTCTCATCTTGATTGATCTTAATTATAACAAAACAAAATGCCTATAATATTTCAGGCGACGACGACACGCGACCACGACTGACAAGACGGTGAGTAACATCATAATACGATAAGTCAGGCTATATCCGCCTGCCTTTCTCGAGCGTTGGAAAATTCCCTAAATCTGTTCAAGAATAAAGGTTAGTTTAACTTACATGTCGTGCTTGCAAAGCTATCGTGCGCTAATCTCATTGTCTCAGTGTCAATTAGCCATACTCAGCGCAGTGTGGTGGAGTATTTAGCGCGAATGGATAACATCTCACCTTTGCCATGCCCATAACACTAACTGACATATCAAACAAAATGTTATATTTACGGAAATGTGTGGTTGCAGCGTTTAAAGGGGCATTTAACCTTAAGTAGACATTATTCTTGTTTTATAAGTTAAAGAATTATGATTGCCTTAATTGCGGCGGCCGGCCGCGCAGGCTGCGCCAGGCTGGTTCCGCGCATGCTTCTAAGCTGATTTTCCAAGTACGCTAATCGTGCTTAATTAAATGAGAATGCAACAGGTCTCAGCGCTAAAGGATAGAGTTACGCCATAAGTACAATAGGCACTTTATTTCTTTTATTTTTTTTATACTTTTAAAATCTCACTTTATTGTTTACTCTGTGCGACAATTTAGAATAAATTATGCATTAGCATGTCGCGTGTATTTGCGTACAAATGACGAAAACAAACATTTATTTTAGTCTTTCAAGCATAAACGTTTAGGCTTTGCCGCCTCATCATTTGATAAAGCAAACATTGTTATACCGCAAAATGTTGGCAATAACACATAAATAACAAGGTGCGTTAACAGGTTCCAAAAGAGATGTTTTGGTAAGCCGCAAGGGCGGAGTACAATTCTAGCGATTGGCAGTTGGCGGCGACGACGACGACGCAGCGGGCGCAGGGCTTGGCGGCGGCGGTTGCGTGGCCTTCACCAATGTACACTTAGCCTACCCCACATTTCTACGAAAAAAGAAAAATACGACACTTTATACTTCAAGACGCAAACCCGGTTTCTATGAAAAGAAACCTTTACTAAGTAATGTAATGTGATATACACACATAATGTTAAGTAAGTATATGGATGGAAATATTTGTTATATTATTATTATGTAATCTACACTATTATAAGTCAGAACCACTCGATATAGTATTGGTGTTCATGGCAATGATACCTAAACACTTAATTTAATAGATCTCTTACAGGATTTGCATGCAAGTAATTTAATAAAATACAGTAATTATGTATTAAGTTATGTCGTAAAATAAAACATGACTGTATATTTCGTATTATTACAACTAGTGCTAGAATAGAAATGTTTAAATATACGGCAACGTAGAAAATGGTCGCTAAGTTTCGCTCGCTGCATAATAAGCAGTGTCTGTGTCTTAATTATGTTATCATTCAATGACGAGGTGAGGTACCGAATGGGTCGCATTCATAAATATTTAAATAAGGTACACGTTTATCAGAGCCGTCAAGTTGTTCGCGGAAAGCGGCAGGCGTGGCTGCGCGCGCAGCGCTATCAGGCAAGATGCTCTTCTGGGAGACACTTCTGAAGATAATGTTATCGTCATGACATAATAAAGATTCACAACGATGATGTTTACAAGGACTGTTAACTTGAACCTATCAGAAACAATTTCCTGAAACTGTTTTTTTTTAAACAGTGTAGAATAAACAAACCGTACTTACCTGTGTGAGAAAATACCCTAATATAATAAATAAAATAAAAAATAAATAATCAAATAGAAAAAGAACAATTTAGCAGATTCTCAAAAGAAATATGAGGCATTCCACGTAGTCATATTCCTTTATTTTTGGAATAGAATAAATGCATTCAGTTTTTTTAAGGATCTTATGAACCTTTCAATAAAAATCGAACCAACTAAAGATGGCAAGAAATATACAATATTTTGTACCAATTGATATTGCCTCTAAAAGTTGGGGAAGACCCTTTCAGTAAAGTTTATTTCTGTAGAATTTACTATACGATTCATCTGTTCCACCAGTATGAGATTGGCCTTTTTTTCCTGATCCTTTGACGAGGTCAGTTCACATTTTATGTTATTTGTAGACTCTGATGATATTTCAGTAATTGTAGAGTTACAACAAAAGTTATAGCTACGAAATCAGGCACAATAATATTATCATATTTATCATGCATTGCTCTGTCCTCTATACGAGATTTTCTTCCTTCTTTCAACTGAGTAGGTACATACTATCGAGGGCCATTGTTCGACGAAGCGTCGAGAGACGACCGCCGCATTTAGTGCTGTCGACATTCACACATTTCATCTCTGAAGCTTAAATTCGTAGGTAGGTATTACAACTCACAGGAAAACCGCCTCCGCCTGTCCCAAATAACCAGAAAAACAACGTGAATAACTTACAGCACGCTACGCAAAATGAAGAGTGAATATCAAAGTAATTGAAAGTAAGTATTACTCAAAGGATGCTGCTTACAGCGTATATTGTCAAAATAAAGGGACGTAATTTATGGAAGGCGAATCTGAATAATAAATGAATCGACGCAATAAAAAATTATTCACATCGTCAGCTTTCCCTTAATGCTCATGTCATACATATTAAATGTATTTTTCTTGAAGTTGATTACTGATTGATGATTATTATAAATGAAGGGAAACTGTTATGGTTATGTTAATCGTATTGTGTTTTTTTTAACTTTATTACTATTGTTTACTATCACTATTCATTTTCCGACATAACCTTAAAATAGTCACCCAATGAGGCCAATTCCATAGTCAACTGTTTAAAGTTAATCATAAACGTAAATTTTTTTATTTTTATGTTTATGAATTGCCAAAAGCTATTCTACACAGAAAACAAAATGTGCAACATCGCTAAAAAAAATATTCCATGGATTATTTTGTTGAACATAATCACTTCTCTTCTACGTATAAGGAAGCTATAGAAGTCGCATTCCGTTCAAAAAATGGCCCCACGCAAAGGGCAACACAGAAGGCGGGGCTTAAAAAGGGCAACACACGCGCTAGTTAGTCTGTCACGCACTGTATGACGGACTGCCGCTTCCGATAAAAAACAAAAATACAATATAATTCAGACACGCATAGGTAATAAAATTACCTCCGGCGAGGTAAAATGGTGCAGGAGGCCCAAAAAGCCAGCAAAAAAGAAACTGGGGTAACAAATCACAAGTAAATACACTTATTTTCAGTATTCTAAATACTTGACATAAAATAATGATGGATGGGATTATGCAAGCAATAGTCAGTCAATGTCTACGGCTTATATTAAGGTATAATGTCATAATACTTATATCCTATAAAAATACTGAAATAATCTCCATAATAAGTATTACTTAAATAATCTTGAATAGAAACTGTTATTTTCCGTTAGTTACCCCACTAAGTAACTTTTGAAATTATATTGATTGTGCTGCATTATTATTAACATAATATGATGAAGTTTTCTCTAAAACTCAAAGTGAAAGACAATGTCAGTAAGCCATACATCTGAAGTTGCCAATTTTCTTTGTTATTTTCTTTTAAAAGGCACAAGGCCAAGTCTTCTATACTAGTGGCTCTGTGAGCTGTAGACCTCGCGAGTTGCTGTTACTCTTTATATTTGATGGAGAACCGTTGCCAGCAGGATCGCACATGGTGGATGGATCCCCGAAATAATATAGTCTCTCCTTAGCTCAGACTTGTATTTCAACGTTAGTAAAATCACAACTCGAAAATAACAAATGATTGGCAAGATTTTAATGGATACAAAATACAATACGAAAACGTGAGAAGTTTGACACAGAGTAATGGCCTCTTCCCAAAAACAAGCACACAATCACACTTTTAAATAATATATATAAGATTATTTTAGGAAAAAATGACAAAGTAATGTCTTTATATTTGACGGAGAACCGTTGCTAGCAGGATCGCACATGGTGGATGGATCTCCGAAATAATATAGTCTCTGCTTAGTTCAGGCTTGTATTTCAACGTTAGTAAAATCACAACTCGAAAATAACAAATGATTGGCAAGATTTTAATGGATACAAAATACAATACGAAAACGTGAGAAGTTTGACACAGAGTAATGGCCTCTTCCCAAAAACAATCACACAATCACACATTAAAATAATATATATATATAAGGTGATTTTAGTAAATAATTACAAAGCAATCTGATTGATATCAGTAATGCAAAAGTACGATAATTTTTGAATTTGACTTGTTCTATCACACTTAATGCATAACACTGGATGTGCACAAGTGACGCGATCCAATCACCGTTATCCGTCATGCCGTGAACCAATCACCGTGCTTGTCGGAATATGACGTGATGCGTGAACGCATCCAATTGGCCCGTCTACAGTGACGTTTCTCGTTTAAGTACTCGATATTTGGGGCCATATTTTTCTTGGGTTTTGTTTACAATTACACTTCCATAGCTTCCTTATTCGTAGCTTCTCTTATCTCTCTGCTGTATCTGCAACAACGGCGACTATGTATTCTTCCATTTATTATTTACAAAACGATTTTCACATCTCTCTTTTTTAGTCGCCACCTATTTAGGTGCCGCATTAACTTAACTAAAAATTGTACCGCCAGAATAGCATTCGACACATAAACGTAAGTTGAATCAATAAAAAAATTTTAGAAACGTCACAAGAAGAAATAATCAACTATTTTATTTGTCTTATGTCAAAATAAGTGGTCTGCCAGAATAGCATATCGCATTTGACATGTATAAACCTTATTTTATTTAGGATTAACTTTAAACATGAGCTGTGGAATCGACACCAATGTTACAGTTGGCAGCAATAACAGAAATAAAGAGTACATTGTTATACGAGGGGTGAAAGTAACTTATTTAGCGCCGAGACGGGGTTTGGTGCCTGAGCGTAGCGAGGGCCCTAATAGTTCGAGGCACTAAATAAGGACGTTTGCGCACTCATCCGTATCCGATTCTTATCCGGTCCGTTTTTGATCCGTAAAAAAAACGGACGGTAAATTCACGTCGAGCGTTTGCGCACTCATCCGTATCCGATCCGGTTTTCATTCGTATTTGAGACGATATTGCATGATATTGTCGTAATGATGTGCCGAGTCGAGCTGACTGACTGAGCTGATCTCGACCATAATGCTATAGAAGCAAGAAGCGTTCAAGGTCAAAGTGTTAACACTTTACCACTGACTGATGAGCAGTTGACTGTACTCGAGTATAGATTTGGGTACTTACTTATAGAATTCGAATACTAGGTTGATCTTCGTATTTAATGTAGATCCCGCAATAAAGTCGCTCACGTTACTCATATAGTTCGTTTCACGTAAATAGAATCCTGGAGTGTCTTGTCTCGAGTGTGCATTCGATTATTTTTGTAACGAGTACCAAAATACTTGTTTATCAAAATTTAGTCAATTTGGCACATCACTAGCAGCGCGAGCTTTCCCCTCCCCGTACCTCACTCTTCATCCGTAAAAAAATCGTGTAATGCGCAAGCGTACGTACAATTTGTATGGCGGCCACTTCGACTCGGTTTTGATCCGTAAAAAAACCGATCCGGAGTGAGAATTTACGGATCGAAAACGAACCGGATATGTATGGGTGCGTAAGCGTCCATACAATTACTAGGATGGCCAAACCGGATCAGAAACGGATAAGAATCGAATGAGAATCGGATACGGATGAGTGCGCAAACGCCCTAAGTCTTTAACCAGAGGTAAACACTTTGCTTTTCATTACGATTACAAGGAAAGTAAAAATAAAAACACGAATTAGCTAAAGAAAAAATGAGTGACTTCCTCATTGTAAACAAAACCCTACAACTCGAGAAACAAATGATAATCGGATTGTTGCTTTCCCGCCTATTTTTTATTATTTGCTGTGGCCGTGCCGGCCATTATTTTTAATTTCCATCATTGAAAAATGTTAAATATTTTGCCCAAATCTATTTTATTTTAAAGAAATAGTTGAAAGTTAATTATAATAAAGTCATTTAAAAAATATATATTCTTTAATTAATACTTAATTTTATGTTATTTCAATTTAACATTGCGCTGTAATTGAGTGGCTGTATAGAAAGATGGAATATAGTTCAATAGAAATGTGAAATTAGAACCAGTATTTTTTTTAATAATTTCCCAGAATGAATGAAAATGAATGAATGAATGAAAGCTGTCAGTTGAAAGTGATTCTCCCTCCGAGCTGAAAAGTATTACCTTCAATCCGCTCCTCAGGCAACTTCCGAACTACTTTCAGAGTATGAGTAATGAAAAAATATTATTGATTGTCCGAGTGCAATACAAGCGGTCAAATAATTGAAAATGGTAACGTTGTGATTTATGCAAATCGATAGCTTGACGTTCAATTTAAACTGTGAGGCACGTTGCGCCTGCGGCGTCGTCGACCATTAGACTCTTCGCAGGACACGCGCTGATCAAAGGGTTCGGGGGAACATCTAACCGTTGCAGGACCAAACATTGAAAATGAAAACACGGTGCCCCAACCTTATAAAGTGTACTTAACAAAAACAAAAATAAGATACGAACAATGTTACCTCACCACCTTCAAACATTAAGGAGACTGTTCTACGGTTAGTCAACAAGTACCACTGCAATCGGTTAAAATCTTTACAAGCAGTAAAAAAACTTCAATTAACAGGTAGAGAAATAAATAACAAAACAATACAAATGTATTAAAAACGACAGTTTAAATATTCAACGTTATTTGATTCTAACGTACATAATTTAGCGAATAAAAATCTGCGTTTTTATTTGGATTTAATGTTCGACAAAGTATGAGGAGGAAGTCAATGGACTTTCTTCTAGAGATGACACATTCAGAGTGAAACCAGACACAGATTAGCTTATTGTATCCTATAGAATACAATGCTGTATACAGCTTGCCATACAGCAGAAGACACAAAAAAAATGTTCCTAAAATAGATAAGCAGCTCCAATAAGATAAGCTTTGCTTCTTGGCATAATATCCTTATCTTGCGCATCGGACGTGTCCACAACGCCACCGACACACACCCGCCGATGCATACACCATACAATACACGGTGTAATAACAGCGATCTGCATATCGATAACACATCTAAAAGCATTCTTATCAAACTACCAGGGGGAAGAAAGCTATATCAACCTATTCGAAAAATACAAAATAAATATCAATATAATTAAGATAGAAAGTAATAATAAAAAAATTCAAATGACACAATACAATACATACATTAATATTTAACAATTCAAACTAATCGAGAATCCATTTTGAAATGTACCGATGATGTTAGCAGATATTATACCGCCCCGCTTTCCCAAAATAAAAAATGTAAAACAGCTCGCGTTGATGTCTTTTATATGAAACACTTTCTTTACACTTTCCGGTAAATCAATTTTAATAGATTTTTAAGTAATTGCCTATGAGTTGAGGACTTGAAAGTTTACCTAGTTCAGATCTAGATGATGATGTAATAATTTGGTACCATCGAGCTGATCTGCTCATGGAGCCAGGTGAATAGTGGAACTCTTGAATGACGACTAGTAAATCCTTCGAGTTTGGGCTCATTTAGTTTATTTTGATGAATTGGACACACATGATGACGAGGGTCTATTTATTTTGGAGCCGGGAATTGGATAATGAATTTTCTAATAACTACTAAGAAACCTCTCAAGTTTGAGTTCTTTTAAATAATTTTAATGAGTCTAGTACTGTTACATAATTATCGTGAAACAATGTTAAATATCAAGTTTTTAATTATTTTTTGTCTATCTAAAAAACGTAGGCACAAAATAGACGTAATGTTAAAATATTTTTTATTCTTTACAATGATAGCTCTACACAAATACTAATAATTTTCGTAACAAGGCTGCTAATTAAACCTACAGTACTTATGTAAGTAACCATAACATTAATAAACACGCATTACGACCGCAACGAGGCTCCAATTAGCTAACAATTCTAAGGAGGAAAGCCATAACTTAATAATATATCATTGCACATTCATACAATCGAACACAATCATAAACTGTTATGAACATACCGTCAAAGGACACGAGCCTCTAATAACGCCCGAGCAACTTGAGCCGAGCGCGTAGACATCTTTATTTACGAGCTAGTTTATTGCGCGTCGTGCTTTGATTGCAACACAATCGAGACCTTTATTATATCCCATGCATTAGATAAGAGATAGGAATAAACCTGTATACAGACATCTTATTTCTAAACACACTTGACTTTAAAATCATTTTCAGAGAAAGGCAAAAGGTCAACTAGAAACGTTAGAATACAATACATAATAATAAAGAATAGTCCGTTCTAAATTTAACCCTATTACTGGCTCAGTGTAGGGTTAGCGCCTAAGTGCAGGGCAATAAAGGTCTTAGATTCAATTTAACCCGACGGAGAGAAATTTCCAACCGAGTCAGTAGGCAGGCAGGCGGGCAACAAGAGTGTCTTTATGACTATGACACCTCCATCTACTAAATGGTTTAAGGCTTCAGCATCCTGCCTCACAATTTCTGTTGTAATTAAGTACTTAGTGATCGAAACAAGTTATTTCAATTAAGTGTAAAAAGGCCTTTGAGGCTAATTGATTCAGCTTGTAATAGCGGGTGCTTGCTTGAATAGCCTAATAAACTTTCATTTTAAAAACACTTATCTTACTTACGGACATTTAAATGTCCTTAACAAAATAATGTAGGCGACTTCACATTGTAGAGCGTAAATAGAAAAACGTCTATACACATTAATACTTTATAACATTAAAAAATATATTAAGTTAAAGTAATACTTAAAAATATAAAATCAAGTTATTTTACATCACGTAATCACAAAATTGCAGCATCACTTTAACTCGTGCACTATGAGAGAATAACCGTGCCTTAATAGAATGAATCATCAAGTCGGGTGAAAGTCGCAGCCGCACAAACTTTGATCGAGGCACTAAAATCGATAGCACCTGACAATGAACAATAAGCCACATGGGTTGATAGTACATACAGGTTACCAAAAACGCGTATCACACAATCAAATAATAGATTCTTGTCGTAACAATACTTACTTAGGCCTGTACTTAAGCTACGAAAACACTTGGTAGAGAAAAGAGGCACAGAGCGGCCACAGTGCGTTTATGGTTTCTCGCACGTGGACAAAAGGTTAAGTGTCATCGAATGGCTGTGTCGGGGTCCTTTTTGTTTACCGACAACACCCACGCTGAAGAAGCGCCCGCACGCAACTAAATATTAGAGGACTCTATCGTGCCCATTGTTAGAAGAATATATGATAGCGAAGTATCTAATAACAATTAACTATGTGTTTGTGGATATTAAGTAGCTTGCTTGTTACAATATTACCTTTTCAGCTTCTACTAACATGTCTGTCCATACTAAATAATTGCTAATGTAATAAGTACTGTTTGTTTATAATAAAATAAGTGATAGTATCGTCAAGGCCTTGACTATTTAATTGAGAGCTACTTTGACGCGTCGGTTTGGGATATATGCCAATACCTTGACACTTTAGGTCAGTGTTCACTGGCTCTTTGCGTGAAAGATATCTCAAGATTAGGCTGACTGGCATCAAATTATAGCAACGTTCACCTCTGAACTTTAAGAATGGAAAATATGATAGAGACAAATCAATTTAAGGCATACCTATTCATTAAAGAACATATTATTATTAGCACAGAATTCATTATATTAAGACCGATTTACACTTCGACAAGTAGCAAGATGCAAGTTTTTCCTGTTGCCAAGGAAACACTCGCACTTGCAAAAAATAGAAGTCCGGTCTATTTTTTGCAAGTGCAAGTGTTACCTTGGCAACAGGAAATAATACGCTTTTTGACAACAGGAAGATATGAAATTTTTGTTTTGACAACTTGCACTTGCAACTCGCACTTGCAACTTGCACCTTGCACTTGCAGCTCGCACTTGTACTTGTCAAAATATTAACTGGCCTTTAGTATGCACAGAATAGCAAGTGGACATGGACATTCAGATTCCACATGCCCCACAAGTTAATTAAGCAAAAGAACAAGACCTACTTGTAATATACTCGCCGACTTCTCAGTACGAGTTCAGCTTCAGCATGATCCGCAGTAAGAATATTATAGTGCCATTTTTCTAATATTATATGTAATCGTCTTTTTACTCTTTACTGTGTGCTATAGCAGGTAACAATTATTATTATTACCTTGTTATTTATATGAGATATGTTAGAAAAATATGCTGTTCCCAGAAAAAACTAATTTTCTCAAGGACCTCTTAGAAAAAAAGGCTTATCTGGAATT
The DNA here is from genome assembly GCA_951230895.1 of Carpatolechia fugitivella. Lineage (NCBI taxonomy): Eukaryota > Metazoa > Arthropoda > Insecta > Lepidoptera > Gelechiidae > Carpatolechia > Carpatolechia fugitivella. The sequence continues at coordinate 10,397,642 of OX579647.1, read as the reverse complement.
CCAAATTTCATTCAAATATTTTGAACCATATCGAGAAACCGATATCTAGATTAATAACACAATAAGATGATAGATAAGATTACTAAGTTAAGACCTTGAAATGCAATGGTACCTGTAGCGTCCACTCACGCGCAGATCGGCGCATGACAGCCGACAGGAGGGAGCGCCTCTCGTTTGAACAATACTGGCGTTGCTGATGCAAGCTAGCGCGATTTGAATGAGCCTCATTTGGCTGTATTTAACACGGACTCTGGACACGGTGACAAGTTCTAGGTTACCCGTCAATCTAACCGCGTTTATGTATGTTAACATTTCTCGATGTTTTCATCATAAACACTGACCTTTTTCACTTGTTCGTAGACATTTTAGCAACATGTTTTGCTCACATTTCATGCATTTCGCAATGAAGGCTTCACAACATCATCTGCTAGTAATTAGGTATAGATCTTACTTTACGACCATACACTTTGTATAATTTTATTTTAGTATTTTATTATGTATAGATTAAAAGCACCAAAGAGGCAAGTACGTATAAAATTTTGATTAAAAGCTACTAGCAGCAGCAAGCTACGCTACCAATCATCAAGAATAAAGATCAATCAATCAATTAATCAGCCTATTGCAGTCCGCTGCTGGACGTAGGCCTCCCCAAGGGCACGCCAAAGCGCACGATCATTTCCTCATCCAGCCACCACCAGCGACCTTCCTCAGGTCATCAGTCCACCTGGCAGTATATAAAAATAATAAATAATAATAATGACGATGATAGATTAATTATGTATCATCTTCACTTAGCTTAGCTTAGCTTTGTATGTAAAATAAAGTCAGATTTACAGCAAAATATAAATCTTTAACTAGAACTACTCAACTAAAGTAAATCTCTATGCTTTGCTGTGGTAGATAATAATGAGCTTAACAGTTTTCAATATAAGTAATAGTGGTGATAGTGATATGTAGGATCAGGCGTTGGGTAATAAAATTTAACATTAAATGAAGCAAGTGCACACGGAGCAAGACAAGAAGTACGAGGTAGCGTAGCGGTGAAGATAATATGCGCTAGAGTAGGCTGCGGGCCAGTGGAAGTGATGGCGAGCGCGACTAGGGGTGGCGCATGTCGCATGTCGCATGACGCGGCGTGACGCGTGTCGCGACGCAGCGCGCCACCCGCTCCACTGCGTCGTGTCGCCGCTATCGCTTTCACGTCGTGGTTATCGCCTCGGTGATAATCTGCATAGTGCGAACCGTTATTGAAAGCCACGGTACTAGTTTGTGCGTGAAGGCTACAATAGCGGCACTTTAATCTGATATTTATTGACCGAGAGATCGAATGAGGCTGTGCTCTGAGCTGAGAGGTGACCTAAATCCGCCGCTAATAATGTGTGTGGGTAAAGCTCTAGTGCTCATGAACTTCGCATTTAATTTATATCACAAGGACCGGAATGGGATCTTGAAATTGGTTTCATCTCAACCATGAGGGCACGCGGGGCCCGTGCCGAGGGCCCCGAAGTGCACATGAACTCTATTTTAACACGTTTTTTAGTCTAATTTTACCAAGTGCCTTTGTACTTTCGTTTCAAATCCTATGGCTCCGTAGCCTAGGTGGTAGTGTATCTGCCTCCGACGCATAGGGTCGCGGGTTCGAATCCCGCCCAGGGCAAACATTCGTGTGATGAGCACTTGTGTTTGCCTTGTGTCTGGTTGTTGTTTATCTATATATGTATTTATTTATTTATATGTTTGTGAGCTGATATACCTATAGGTATGTCTGACACCCATAGTACAGGCTCTGCCTAGTTTTGGGTCGGATGGCCGTGTATAAGATGTCCCCCACATATATATATTTTTTTTATGTATAAGTAATTAGTTGTGCAATAAAGTTTTTATTAGAATTGCGAAAAATAAATAGTGCTCAAGTGAGAGTCGAACTCGCGAGGAAAAGCTTCCGATTTCTGGATTTTTGAATGAATGAATTCACCGTGAAATTTACATCGTTTTGTTCCTGCCGTGTAGTGATAGTACCCGTCAAACTGAACAACTTTTCACGAAAAAAAAATTTCCTGCGACAAAAAAATTTTTGGTCTCTCCATACAAAGTGAGACTCCCGACCGACCCATTTTGTATGGAGAGACCAAAAATTTTTTTGTCACAGGAATTTTTTTTTTTCGTGAAAAGTTGTTCAGTTTGACGGGTACTATCACTACACGGTGTCCCTGTATGTATGGCACTAGACGGACGGCCTTGCATATACCAAAGTTGCCTTGAAGAAATTGCTACTTAGCAATAAGGTCGCCCATCTGTTCACTTTTGTATGTTGTTTTCAATGTTTTGTATATTTATTTTCCCGTGTACAATAAAGTACCTATATTCTATTTTATATTCTATTCTATTTTTTATTTTATCAATTTGTAGAGCCGTCCTGACTTAAGTTCTGAAAGCAAAAATATAACGCCAAATACTCGAAACAGGTGCTCTTCTTGAGAATACTTATTATTATTATATTTACCCTAAACCAGAAAATTGGGAAAAGGTTAAAATAAAAATGTCAAACTCATCAACTTAAATAATATAATGTATAGGTAGAGTCAGTTGCAAAAGTAGGTCCATATCACGTGTTTTATACTTTGAAATTACTTTTCATTATTATGACCTTTATTGCATATTGTTACTACACACCATACGTTAATACAAAATCTCAGAAAAAATAACTATTAGAAAATAATTTATTTCAAAGAATAAAAATACGTGATATGGACCCACTTTTGCAACTGACTGTACATAGTACAGCATGAAATTTACATCGTTTTGTTCCCGCCGTGTAGTGATAGTATCCGTCAAACTGAACAACTTTTCACGAAAAAAAAAAATCCTGCGACAAAAAAATTTTTGGTCTCTCCATACAAAATGGGTCGGTCGGGAGTCTCACTTTGTATGGAGAGACCAAAAATTTTTTTAACGCAGGAAATCTTTTTTTTCGTAAAAAGTTGTTCTGTTTGACGGGTACTATCACTACACGGCGGAAACAAAACGATGTAAATTTCACGGTGTATAATTACGATTGTGGGCACTTGGTGAAACTCCATGATATTATTGATAATACAAACACTTAAGACTATTATGTGTTAACACATCAAACAAAACTCAACAAAAACAAACAACAAATAAAACATTATAATGCTTTTGTGCGTTGTTCTTGTCATAATTTAATTTTAACCCCTGAAGATGCTGTAAAGCGGAACCGGTTGTGTGCAATCGCACTTCGCATGTCATTATAAATGAGAAAATATATTTGGATGTTTAGATGTTTGTTCCGCCTTGACACTTAAAGTACTCAATGGAATTAGATGAATTTTTAAATGGAGATAGTTTGTAACCTGGATTAACACATAGGATACTTTTTAGGGGGAAAACCTTATTCCCACGGGAAAATCTTACACAACGCGAGCATAACCGCAGACAGACCGGTAGTAAAATATAAAGATTATACGAAACTAGTACAAGTGCTTGTATTATCAACGTGACTTCAAACTTCACTAACTGAAACTAAGTTGTCAGCAAAAAATATTTCAGAGAATTCCGGAAAAAATATAATAGTATTCTGTGTCCATACATAAATTTCAGTATTCTGCTTTAAGACTTGTATTGGGTGTTATTAAAATAAATTGCCAATTTTACGATACCAATGTTCAAGAAATTAAAAAGAGCGTAGGTATAAGAGCTCTGGGCGTGGGCTGGTGGCAGGCCGCGCTGCGCAAGCGGCGCTCGGCGGCACGGGCGCGGGCGTAGCGGCGGCGGCGGCAGGACGCGCGCGCGCCTCCTATCAATGATCAATTTCGGTTCCGCAGAGATTATCTTTTGATCGGAGCAATTTCTCTTGGGCCTTGTTCTTGATAACATCGAGAGAACGGTTCGCATCGTTCTGCATAATTATAAACCCAGGATTAAATCCGTGAATTCCGCGTATGAGTGGTATGAGCATGTTCGTCGCTGATAACGATAATTTCGATAAAATTAATATTGAAATGGCTATCGTATGCAAATCAAACTAACCGAACCTTCTGTTGTTATCTATCAATGACTTTTCACTGATTTTATTTGGAAGATGTACAAGTTAGTAGATATGAAAGCAAATAAACAACAGGGTAGGTAACACCTATTGTTATACAATAATGTATGTATGTTGAATATAGACTCAATAAATGATAAAATTTTAGCTGTCCGTAGAAGCCATCAATAGCTTAAGATGATCCCATCACGGAGTCAGATCGGTAAATATAATAAAATTGGGAACGCGGATCTCAAGAAGGCGACTAAAATAGAGAGCGAGTGCAATCAGAAACAATTTTCTATTACTATTTCTCGTTGGACATATTCCGACAACAAACACGATCGTCTCGAGCCGTGGGAATGCCCCAGTCGAGTAACGGACGGACGGACAAATGATGTTGGGCGATCTATTGCCTGTAATTGATGACGACTATTGTACGCTTTTGAAAGAGCCACGAATGTTTGTCTTCGTTCAGTTACCTTCTGTTTGTTGTACTATTGTTAATTTGTGGTTTGTTGCCTTAATTCGCGCAACCATTATGCGGACAATTGTTCTGCGCGCTCGTAGAGCCAAGATTAATTCTTTCTCTTGTGCTACAGTTGGCATTCTCAGGTGCCGTTAATCCACTTGACACAGTAAACATGCCTCAATCTGTTGTGTAACTCACTGATGTAGAATAGTTTCAATTTATCGACTACACAGAATGAGGAAACAACTCGCATTGTTTGCTGATCTAGTTTTATTTTTTAATTTGCATTTGCATATTGAACTATTCAATCTTCCGCTGAATCTATTATGCAATCTTAGTATAAATCAATATGGAAAATAAAAACAAAACGTCAGCAAATTGAGCAATTTGAAAAGCATGAAATTTAGTCGTAGATAAACATCGCGCGCGGCAAGTTGCACTTCTCGGGTGGAATTATAGATGGCTTATTCAGAGGTGATACTGATGGTAGGAAAGGTGATAAATATAGAAAATGGCACCGGGCGCCGGCGCCCGCGCGAGCGATTGCTATCTGCGACATGAATCAGCGTCGTCGCATCGCCGACCACCCGCACTCGCCGCCATGCGCCAGCACCGGCAGCCCTGCCGGTGTCTGCTTACTGCCCACTGCCTACGGTTCACTATCTAGTACTTACTGCCCACAGCTAATACCTAGCTTCTATGCACCTCTCGACTCTACTACAAAATAACAACCAAAAGATTTAATCGATTTGAATCGGATAACTATCGCAAAAGTATTATAAGAAAGCCATGATTTAAATCCGACGACTACTTCTTTAGAAAACAATAATATGAAATGTATTTTTGGAATTTCAAGTACTTATTAGCGCAAATCAAGCCCAAAAATATATACGGGTGTAACATTTAGAGCGGTCAGTATGGGAAAGTCTGAAACTATAAGACATACGAAGATCTGTTCTTAGGAACCATGTCATTGATTTTAGTAACAAGAAATTCTGCATTCATACATTTAAAAAAAACTTGTACTCAGCTTGGACATCGAACCCGGACGTTTTGAAAAATAAAACTAACACTATTTCTATTTAGATATCGATTGTGTAAGTCTTAAGCAGTATGAAACATGATGTCTAAAATTAATAAAAGGCATTGTTTTCATATCCTTTAATTAATTATAGTAGGGTGTTCGAAATGACTACCATTTTTTTAAATACAACATTCAACTCGTTTAGGTGCGTTGGGTGCGTTGCGTAAAATTATTATAAATTAAAAGATATGAAAACTATGCATTTTATTAAATTTAGACATCATGTTTCATAAAAACATTCACTGCTTCAGACCTACACAATCGATATCTAAATGGAAACAGTGTTAGTTTTATCTTTCAAAACGTCCGGGTTCGATCCCGAGTTGAGTACCTACAAGTTTTTTTTAAATGTATGAATGCAGTATTTCTTGTTACTAAAACCGATGACATGGTTCCTAAGAACAGATGTTCGTATCTCTTACAGTTACTGACTTTCCCAAACTGACCGATCTAAATGTTACATCCTGTATACTGTTGGTGAAACGTGCGTATGAATAATTTTAATGCTGATAATATGATGTAATATACGTCAAAATCATTTAAGTAAAATTCATCAATAGGTACATGTCACAAAATATATAATAATACATAATACAAATTATAAAATTCAAGTCTACTTAAAACTAAACAAAAAGTCCGCCCAGCAACGCAAATTTTAATTCTTATAAGAAATATCTTTATTCCGAAACAAATCATTTATATAAGGATATTCTTTAATACTACCAACAAATTCTTCGACGTAAATAGAGCACCTTGCGATACAAAATAATAATAACAATATTTTTACTAACCAAAGAAACAAATTAAAGTGGAGGTGGAGTTGTAGATATCAAATCATTTATCATCAAAACACAAACAGTACATAATTATCTTGGCGTCGTCGACGCTGTTATTACAACTTGTAAAAAATAAAAAACGCTGAACAGGTTGTTGTAAAATTTAAATTAACATTATTCAATTGGCTTATTTATTAAATTAAATTTTAAAATTATTATTTCAATTAGCTGTTTGATATTCGGATGGTGATACAATCTCCTTGCGCCGAAAGTTACGAGCACTGAGTGAGCTTGAGCCCTCGGGGCGCGGACGCAAGCAACTCCATCGCTCATTTCATTAATATCCCTCTGCAAATATTGCATTCATATTATGTGATTGTTTTGCGATTTTCACGTTCTTTCTCTTTCCATTTCTTATCGCGATTGTAATACCTACCATGCACAGAAATACTTTTCAATTTTGTTTATGGACCTTTAATTTTTTGACACATTGCGTTACAATTATTAATTACTAGCGGTCCGCCCGCGGCTACGCTCGCGTTGTATAAGATTTTCCCGTGGGAATAAGACTTTTTCCCTTAAAAGTATCCTATCTGTTAATCCATGGTAAAAACTATCTCTATTCCAAATTTCATCCCAATCCGTTGAGTAGTTTTTGCGTGAAAGAGTAACAAACATCCATACATACTTACAAACTTTCGCGTTTATAATATTAGTAAAGATTAATACATGACTGTATCTACGACCCTAATAAAATAAAAGTAGGTAGTTAAGGGAATAACTTATATGAAGTAATGCTCTTCATCGTCAGAAACATTTTCCTTCCGGAGTAATATTTAAGACTATTATTAATATATATTAATATTAAGAATATTTAATATTATTTAAGACAAGACTAATTTAATACCTAAAAGTTTTCTTTCTTTTTAAATAAGTATTGTTTTTCCCAACCAAATTCTTGGTGAAAAGTGAGCAACATTATGTACTAATAGTACGTAAATGCTACACAGATAATTTACTTCATCTTGCGTTATTACATAAGTCTCACGATAGTCCTACCTAATTAACTTTTTTAAATAGCATAGCAACAAACGAGATAGGGAAAATATCCATGGCATTTACCTATATTGTTTATCTTAACATTTTCTGTAAATATCTTCTCGAATTGTGCTGTCTGTGTCAAGGTGCAAATAATCAATAAAATACATTTAACATTTAAAAATAATAATTTTATTAAGAATGTTGAAATAATTTAAGATCACATTTACATATAAGTACTTAAAAATAAAATTATTCACAATAAAATAAATCAGATAAATTGAGAAAAATGCACGTCGAAGTCCCAAATAACTGAGTTACTTACTCGGGATTGACTGTAACAGTACATGTCAATAATTCAAGTGAACGAGCGTATGCGATCTTGTGAACAATTTATCTGAATAACACAAACTGTAATTATGGAAGTTACGTCCGTCGGCTGTTACAATTAAACTAGCGGTGCATTCGCGAAATAATAAATAAAACAGATTACATCAACAACAGTCAACGGCATTTTTACGAGAGTTATATGTATTCGTGATTGTTGAGTACAATATCTTATTAAATGGTTACGAGCATCGCAAAACGAGAACAAGATTATGTCCGGTGATAATGGTGACTTAAACCTCAGTAATTTATCACGAAACGACTAGACAGAAGAGCTAATAAAGACAATAAACTCTATCATGTACGCAGATACTTACCTATTTACATTATTGTCAAAAGAACTTGTGCTGCCACTGGAAAGTGGCGCACCTAATAACTTTCGGACCACAAAGTTGAATTCTCATAAAGTTGAAATGCCAAAATGTTAAATTTCCCAGAAAGGTGGATTTTTACTATTTCTCAAAATGATGATTTCTTATAAAGTTGAATTTGTTAAAAGTTGAATTCCCATAATGTTGACTTTTACGTATTTCATAGTTGTTCGTTATTGTTTTTACCCACGACGGACGGAACGGAACGGAGGCGGTATATGCGTTTGGGGTAAGAGGTTGTTTGTTTGTTTGTTTGTTACCTTCTTATTTAATCCTTTTTATTCTAATATATTTTAACATACGGCGTGGGTTTTTTAAAATTTTCAATTTTGTTTTTTATCTTTAGATAACTTGCAGAAAAATAACTGTCAATAATAGTCACGTCAGTCAATGTCACATAAATAATCGGTTTGTTACAAGCAGCTCTTGGTTTTCAATAGTGAAAAAATATGTAAGAGTAATTAATTTTAAGTTATATATTATTGTAAGCGGGTCCTGAAGAATTAGAATGTTTTGATTTAATTTTCAGTATAGTACTTTAAGCCAACTGCCTAATTGTTTATTAATTAAAACGCGTCGAAGACCATGACTTTTGGACCAGAAAGTTGAATTCGAACCTTCAATTTCATTGGGTATGTAGAATTTTCGCAACAACAGATATTTAGCAATGATAATTGTTAGACTGCCCTACGGGAAAATCGATAATTCAACTTTTTGGAACATGATTTATTCAACTTTTTGCAAATTCAACATTTTAGGAATCAACATTCTGCAAATTCAACTTGTTGCAACCTCAACATTTTAGAAAATTTTACTTTATGGTCCGGTGGTGGCAAATGCTAATAACAGTTTTAGTTTATAAATACTTTTTATTATGTATTCAGTGAAGTTAAGTAAATACAATTAAAGCGCATAATATCATAAAGTTAGTAATACTGAAAATATAAAAAAATCTAAGATTTCATCGAATACTAAAAAATAAGAATTAAACACCTAAAGTAGTTATATCGCCTTTGGACATTCATTTGTAATCCTTGTTTAAAGTATCTACTTTCAATTTTAGTCGTACAACTACTATACGCAATTACAATACCACCGGTGTAACAAAAATACCCGTAAGCTAAGTTCAGTCCATGAAACTAAACCACTTTCCCGGAGGAACATGTCAGATGAAAAAAAAACCGGCTAAGTACGAGGCCGACTCGTATATTAAGGGTTACGTACCTTACGCAGTTTGTTTGTAATATTATTATTTTTTCTGAATTCTAAAATAATATTTTGCTCCAATGTTTATAGATATTGAATTAAGTAGGTTATATTATTTAGAATATTGATTAAATACAACAAAAAACCGTGCCTGCACGTTATTCACCTTTCCGAACGATTAAAAAGAAAAAAGAATCCAAATAACATTTTGTTTACAGTCAAACTTTATCCGTGAAATTTACATCGTTTTGTTCCCGCCGTGTAGTGATAGTACCCGTCAAACTGAAAAACTTTTCACGAAAAAAGAAATTCCTGCGACAGAAAAATTTTTGGTCTCTCCATACAAAATGGGTCGGTCGGGAGTCTCACTTTGTATGGAGACCAAAAATTTTTTTGTCGCAGGAAATTTTTTTTTCGTGAAAAGTTGTTCAGTTTGACGGGTACTATCACTACACGGCTTCATGCTGTATAGACGCACGGCAGCATGTCAGCCAAGTAAGAAAAAACGGACAATTTTTGGCACTGACCTCTATGGTACTATATAGAGGTCAGTGATTTTTGGTCAATGGAGCGACGACGCGACGATGATGCACGGTCATGTGTGCCCTTTTCACATTTGTTTCACATCTAATTACTCTTCAATCTTCATCGTGTGATATTTTATGAATCTTTGTTCCATCTACCTTTTAAGGTATGTAAACATGAAGAATGAAAACTACTTTTCAATATTCAGAATCAACCCTGGTGAGCCTGGCAAGTTAACGTAAATATTTTCGAGAAAATCGGGAGTGGTCCTTCTGTAACTCTTATTATTTTGTGACGGGAAGTAATATAGGTTTTATGAGTATTGAAAGTACGAAAACGAAATCTTTTGATTGCGTTGACTTAGATAGAATCTTGAAATTTTTAAAGCTCTGAGGAACTTTAGACTTAAGTATTTGTTATTAATTTTAACTTGATACCTCTACGCGTTCCTTTGAAAAAGGATCTTGACAGACAGACAGACAGACGGACAATAATGAGATCCTATAAGGGTTCCTTTTATAACTTTTGAGGTACGAAACCCTAAAAAATCGCATCTTCCGTAGTGAATCGGTCATCTGACCACGTCGTTTTGTATGAAAGAGACAACTTGTCCTTGTTCAGTTTCAAGGACTAAACTTTTCCATTTCACGTTTATTTTTGTATCACCTTGTAGATAACATGAGAACAAGACACATAAAGAAGGTCAATAGCAAAAGGTGTTGGCTTTTTACTTGGATCGATTCACACTCGTCTAGTGACTAAATCAATTAAATGAAAACGACTGTTCTAATGTTATCTTATTAAGAACCTACCAATTATACAATCGAACTGGTAAAAAAATTGAGGTATAAAATATATTTTATACTTATAGTTTACTAGCGGTCCGCCCGCGGCTACGCTCGCGTTGTGTAAGATTTTCCCGTGGGAATAAGATTTTTTCCCGTAAAAAGTATCCTATGTGTTGATCTAGCGTACAAACTATCTCTATTCCAAATTTCATCCCAATCCGTTCAGTAGTTTTTGTGAAAGAGTAACAAACATCCATACATACATACAAGCTTTCGCGTTTATAATATTATAAAGGATTATTATTACAGATTACGTCTGTTAACGAAACATCTAATAATTCTAAGGTTCGAGTCCTGTCCAAGAGCGAGAAAATTTTTAATTTTCTGCTTTATAATTTATTAGATATTTTATAATTACTTAAATAATGAGCATCCATCATAATCTTAATTAATATTTTTGTTGATCTGAGATTTTCCTGACTTCGTATCTATTAAAGTAACAGTTTAATTTATATAAACGTGTCTTACATAGTGTCACAGTTCATCATGTGCCCGTTTCAAGGCAGAAGCTTCTATGTAGTTCCTGAAGTCTATTCTCCTCCTGACGTGGTCAGCGCACTTGGCAACCAGTCGCAAGAACTCATCCACGTCGAAGGAGTAATTTGTGAACTTCGCGTGAGAACCGCCACCCGGCCCTTGGCCCTAAGTAAAATAAATAGAAATACTGTAATATTAGTCATAACTATACTGTAAAAAAATAGTCAGATCTAAACAATATTCCATCTTGTGTACAGCTTACCAAATAGAAAGTGTGCAATATAAAATTATGAGGTTTTTTATCCAAGTTTTATTTTCCGTAAATGGCAGGTCTCTACGAACTGATACAGAGCATTTTAGTAAATCATGCTACGAGAATTTATTATAATCGGTACAATTAAATTTCACGAATGTAAAAGTAAGCAAAGCAATCGGATAACTAATATTTTCTTCTAAGCAAATGGCTGCTTTTGCTTGACCCGAGCATTTTTTTTCTTAGACTATTTTATTGGCAAAAAGCAGTGTTTAAAACAGAAAACTTTTTATGTTGAAATAATGTAGTAAGGAAAACTTATGAAATATCACAAATCAAATCCACTGCGTTGCAATATGATTCTAAATGATTACTTAACTGAATAAATGCGTCCTAAGAAACGGTTTGTAGAAACCCTACACCCTACACCCTGTATAGAATAGATTTTGTTAAGAATATGTTTTTTTTTTAAGTTTAAACCCGATATTTTTTCATATTTTGAAAGCTTTATTAGTTTTTTTAAGAAATATACCACAAACTGCGATTAAGTTCTATTTTAGAGACAAGGAAAAATTTTATCATCATTAAGGTGAACATTCCGGTAATAAACTTAGCAAAAACATGCTTTGTAATAATTAGATGCCCCCAAAGTCAGACATTTGGCAACATTGTTGAGCTAGTTCATGTTCTTCCTTTTATTTAAGATAAAATGATAATTATTACAAGAATGGGCGCATTCCGAATCAGACAAAAAAGTATGGGTTTTGTCGCAAAGATTGCGAACTCATCAACAAGGGTAAGTGGAAACAGCATTTATGTTGGTATACTTGTTCTGTCAAACATTGTACAGTACGAGTTGGTTGTTATAGGTTTTTGGAGGGAGAGAAAGGTGATGTGATATAAATCTAGACGTGAAGAAAAGATGATAATGTGGATGATGAGGTGATCCACGGACGCTGGAATACTCGGTGAGTGTTTCTTTATTGCTTACATCACGATGATACCATGATCCGTCCCTCTTCTAATAGATTCAGTACAAAGATAGTAGTTTGATATATACACAGTTACTTTGCAATAAGAGTAACTTTTTAGTAACATGTTTATAATAAATGAGATAAGAAATGATGACTAGAGAAAGAGGTTATGTTTGGTAAATGAAGACTATAAGGGGCAGGTGGAGGTCTTTCACGGGGAAACCCACAAGGTTTCTCGTGTGACTGTGCTAATGTCATGACATTGTCAGTTGTCCAATACTACTTAGGTAGTACCAGTTACAGTTAACATTCATAATCCCGAATTTCTACTTGCACAAGTACATTTTATAAATTGTTCTATTATTCGATAACCTGTAAAGCGTACTTGATGTTGATAATTTTTAAATTCATCATATACACTACTACCGTGATTTTTTTCACATTTCCAAATACAAGGGTTTCGGTGGTAGGGGGACACTTGACTCTAACAAAAATAAGCACTTTAATACGAAATATTTCTGAAACGTACACTAGCATCGAAAAATGGTTTTACCAAACCCCCATTAATTTTAAAAGAATTATCCAACGATACCTCAACAAGGTAGTCATGAATAAAAACAATTACCCCCCCACACTCACGTGTACCAGGGAAACGTAAAAAAAAATTTTTTAAAGATTTTATTTATGCTTCAGTTTCGTCGACATGATTCCAACCCAAATTACAGTCTTCTAGTACTAAGAGTCTCTGAGCTAAGCTGCAGACGGACAGACAGACAGACGGACATGGCGAAACTATAAGGGTTCCTTTTTGACTACGGAACCCTAAAAACTGACAAGCTAAATGCCGCTCAAATAATAGGCGACAACGACAATGTTGATTCGTTAAACAGATGAGCACGCTAGACAGGGGTTAAAATCAACTCATTACAATAATATCACTCACCTCATCTTGCTGAACAAGTTTTTCTTTATTTTCCCAGGTAACGTATTTTACTCCCCTTAGTCTAGCCAGGTCTGAATAACAGTTTGGATCTTCACAATTATATCTGAAAAATTAAAAGCTTTTAAAAAATAAACTTCAAGAGGTCGGGGGTGTGAAGGGGTTAAAAATAATACAGCTCACAGAGCCACTAGTAAATAAAATAAGTATGTGACAAACTTGGCAAAGCGTGTACCATGGAAATCTGACGGCTGATATACATGCTCCCTATGAAATTGCCGTTCTGCCGTACTGGCCGTATTTCAAGTCCAATTTCTTTTTGCTAAGTATTCTAATTTCAATTTATTTTTATTTTAAAAATATAGAATTCTTTTTTGAAAATTAGTGATTTGTTTAATGGTTAGCGTTCTGTTTTTATCGCATTTGTACGTTTTTCGTCATCATGGATACGTTAAAAAATCGAGTAATTATGCAGTATGAGTAGCGTCGTGGCAGCAAAGCGGCAGAAGCGGCACGCAACATCAACGACGTTTACGGAGCGAACACTACTAACGATCGCACCACCCGTTGTTGGTTTGCCCGCTCGACCTAAGAAACCCCTTGGTCGGCCGAAAACTTTAGTCGACAATGACGAATTAAAGGCGATTGTGGAAGCTGATGATTCTCAATCTACAGCTGAATTAGCAGCAGCTTTCGACGTTAGCATTAAAACAATATTGGTCCATTTGCGTCAAATTGGCAAGGTAAAAAAGCTTGACAAATGGGTGCCCCACGAATTAAATGATCGCCAGGTACGCGTCGAGACGAGCCTTGCACTGCTCAACAGGCACACAAACGAAGGTATATTGAATCGCATTGTTACTTGCGATGAAAAATGGATTCTGTTCGAGAATCGCAAGCGCTCAGCAAGTTGGTTAGATCCCGGTTCAGCACCTAAACAATGCCCGAAACGAAAACTGACCCCTAAAAAGTGATGGTCACTGTTTGGTGATCTAGCACCGGTGTAATTCATCACAGCTTCTTACCAAACGGGATGAGCATTACTGCAGTTGAGTACTGTGAAGAACTGAACATAATGATGGAGAAGCTAGCACATCTCCAACCAGCTTTGGTCAATCGTTCGGCTCCGCTGCTCCTGCACGACAACGCGAGACCTCATACTGCACAGCAGACGGTCTCCAAGTTACAAGAGTTGGAGTTGGAAGTTCTCCGTCATCGACCGTACTCACCGACCTTGCCCCTACAGACTTCTACTTTTTCCAGAATTTGGATAACTTCTTGGCGGAGAAAAAATTCAATAACCGAGTGGCAGTACAAAATGCCTTTGAAGAATTTGTTGCCTCCCATCCAGCAGATTTTTTCAAAAAGGGCAACAACAAGCTACCACTACGTTGGAAAAAATTCATTGATTGCATGGGTAATTACCTTGATATGAAATAATAAATATAGAAGAATGCTTGGGGTTTCGTGGTTTCGCACAAACGTCTCGATACTTCAAGAACTCGGTATCAGGCAGCGTCTATTTTCGATAGTACAATCTCGCATCCTGACATTCTTCGGACATGTTTCCCGGCGTGACAATCAGTCCATAGAACGCCTTGTCATCCAAGGGAAAGTGGAAGGCACTAGACCGCGCGGAAGGTCACCCACGCGTTGGACTGACCAGATCAAGTCTGCCATTGGGGTTCTGTGAACGAATGCAGCAGGATGACCTTTAGCAGGCAGCGGTGGCGAAATGTCGTTAAGTGCATCACATCTGCCCCTCCATCCAATACTGCTACGAGTACTTAACGATCACGACCGCTCTGTCAAGAGCGTACCGGATAAGAAGAAGAAGAATAAATATAGAAAAAAAGTGCGTTAACTTGAAATATGACAATTTTTACTACATGAAATATGTATGTTAAAATTATGTCATCATTTTGTGTATGTAAAAAGAAATATAAGTAATTTTCAGAAGCACAGTAATATACACAATTTTAATACTAGAAATAAAGACAAGTTGATTGCTTATGTCAGCCGACTACATAGAATTAACGCTATATTACAATAAAGTAAAAACTTACCTTTAGAAAAGTTTAAAATAATTATAAAACAGAAATTGTATAAAAAAGGTTACTATAGGATATCTGATTACTTAGAGGACAGATGTCCATGGGAATAGATTGTTTGAGTAGCAGGCTTTTTCAATATATAATTAGCATTAATTTTGTAACTGACAATATTTTATGAAAAGATGCGATGACTGTGGAGTTTCTTCGGTGAGCTATTTTCCACAGATTCCGCCATTGTGTTAGTGAACTCACCCAAAAAATGTAATGACGGACATCTTATGGAAATAAATATATTTTGATTTCATGAAAAACGGCAATTTCATAGCTAAAGACCTATTATAAGTAAATTAACATACTTATATTGATAAACAACATCCAGAACAGACAAAGTTTGTCCTGGGCGGAATCGAACCCGCGATCCTGAGTTGACCCTTTAAGGCAGATGTACTACCGATTATGGAGCCGACAATAATTTAAACTTACAGTGTTGAGATCACAAACATTATCAGTGTATTATTGTCGTTTATATACTTACACTTCAAATATGGCCGCCCAATCAGGTAAGAACAGCAAATGTGTTAATCCCGCTCCGTGCATACCGATAAACACATCGGTGTTGTGCGTTATTTCCAATTGTTTAGTAAATGGCACCGTCCTGTCGTAAACGACTCTCTCCACATGATATCCTTCCACTTTTAATAATGCTTTAACAATCTCCTCTTCATTCAGTATACTTCGGTACTGAGTTCCTCTGGAGAGCAATGTAATTCTAACCTTGTCGTTTTGACGAATCTGTAGCTTTATGTTCAAAGAATGTAGGATGTGTTTTGAAAACGCTTGAAACAGACCACTCCTTTCACAACCATATATCTAAAATCAAAAAGTGTTAATAGTTATCTAGCCCTAAAATTCAATAATACAGTAGTAGTAACGTAAAAAACGTACTGACTACTGGACACAACTACTAGTATCCAGGCTACCATTATTGGTATACTTATAACACTCAAGTAAATTCAGTTCTTAAAAGCCTCATTTCAATTAGTACCAATGGGCTAAATAATAGCACAAAGTATTATTGCAATAAACGATTGAATTTGAATTTTGTACATGTTGGACTTAAACCACTAAAACCAGGTTTGTCTAAATTGCTAGTTAAGATCCTGTACATAATCATAATTTAAACAGTCATTAAGTAATTTATGTATAATCCAGAAATGTATAAACTTATTGATTTTGACTTTTGTACGGCGATCTTTGTTTCTTAGTGCAGCTAGTAACAGGCTGCTAGCTCATCGCTTATGAGGCGCTATACTCTGTCGGTTCAAGTATCTAAAGGTTAACAAAACTAGATACGACTATTTAACAAAAACACATTTCTTGAATATTTTTTAGTTATTAGCCAAGAAAATACGATAAAATAACAGTCACTCAAGACAGTTAAAAGTCTCTCCCCGAATTTTGCCTAAAGGATTGGTGTAAGCAATAAAGCTGCCTCTGTGCACCTAATTAACCTGTACCTCACTGCTTGTGTGTTACTTTTGTGTGCAGTTAAGTGTTTTACTTACTTTCTTTTCCTTGAATTTCTTTTGTGGGCTGGCAGTTATATTTCTTTCATTGTGCAATAAAGTGTTTACATACATACATATTTTAATGTAATTTTTTTATAAAGACCCTATCAAGTTTTTTTTATTTTTAGTAAACTATTTAAACCGACATGTTACTACAAACCCAAGCCTTAGTCGGCTACTACAAATTAAACCATCGCCCACGGAAAGATACTCGTACGCTTAGATCAAATATAGTGGTAGATCCACATTCTCATACAAAATCCAACGCACACTAAGCGCGGCGCGGCGAAGATACTGAGAAGTCAATAATTTAAATTAAACCCTAATTCTTGTCTAATAAGGTTTAAAACGCCAGGCAAAGATAAATAAGAGCGAGCGGCGCCCGGCGCAGTGAAGCGTCCCGAAGAGCCGGCGCGCGCAGACCAGGATTAGGGTTTAATTTAAATTGTTGACTTCTCAGTATCTTCGCCGCGCCGTGCTCGGTGTGCGTT
Organism: Carpatolechia fugitivella; assembly: GCA_951230895.1. Taxonomy (NCBI): domain Eukaryota; kingdom Metazoa; phylum Arthropoda; class Insecta; order Lepidoptera; family Gelechiidae; genus Carpatolechia; species Carpatolechia fugitivella. The sequence goes on along the minus strand of OX579647.1, from coordinate 10,380,136 downwards.
GGGCCTAACGCAAATCGATATCGATATTTGATCTAAGCTCGTACGTGAGGTGGTGACGATTTTGACAATGTGGTTGGTTTTAGTGAATTAAAGCTCTGCTTTTAGTGTATGTCTATACTAATGATGTTATAAAGAGGAAACCTTTGTATTTTTGTATGTTTGTAACGAATAAACCCAAAAACTACTGAACCGATATTAAAAATTCTTTGCTCATTAGAAAGCTAAGTTATCTCTGAGTAACATAGGCTACTTTTTACAACGGGAAATGTGTTTTTCCCACGGGAAAATTCAAAAATAAAGCGGGCGTAGCTGCTGGCGGGCCGCTAGTGTCTTATATTTATGTATGAATTGGTATATTTTAATTTATTTAATCAACAACCATTCCATTTTACTTACCAGTGGAGTATTGTAATAAAGTCCGAATATCATTCTAGGCAGCAGAGGGAACACAACATTCTTAAAACACACAACCTTTCCTCTAAACTCTTTTAGATCCCATATTTCATTTTGAGTAAAAGCCTCGAAAGTGTCTTTGAATGCTGAATTATAAGTGAATGTTTCCCAAATGAGGATGTGGTTGTCTCTTGAGAAGGCTGATGGATGCGTCGAGTTGACGTGAAGAGATGCATACAGGTTGAAGAAGTCACAGAAGTGATGGTACATGTTCACAGCTGAAACAGTTTATAAATAAACATTTAAAACACGACTGCGCCGCCAAACAAGATATAGCCAGTGTCACTCTGGCTGATGTAAGGGATTCTAACGATACCCCACACATCCATATCTGTTCAGGCATTTAGAAGTTATAGTGGTATAAAGAAACTCACATTCATACGTACATACTTACATACATACACGAACCCTAAACACATCACACTCCTTTTTTTGGGCAGTTGTGTAAAAAGACAGTAACTCCGAAAATACTCATGATTGACATGAGTTCTCATACTCCAATTGTTCCACACAAAGAGACCTTGCTAATGACGAGAGGGGTAGACCAGCTTCCATAATATTTCTGCCCATTCTTCTTTTTATCAACTTGTATTTTTGGTTAAGCAGTTATATAACTTGTAGTGATAGCTATTGGGACTAGAAACTTGAAAGGATAAGTAGATTGGTCTCAGAACATAGGCAAGCACTAGTAACTTCGTTTGGATTATTCTTCTTTTGTGTTGAATTAAACTCTGTTATTAACAAATTACAACGCAGGAACTCGGAGGCGAAATACTGGCAAGGACCTGCATTCTGTGTTTGTTATAAAGTGACTAGCCGATTTTGGTTGCAACTACGCATGCGTGATGAAAGATTTATCTCAATAATCAATTTTCTTTGCACCTAAATAAAAAAAAATATAACTCCGTTTCTAGGCGGCGGCGCGGGCGCGGCGGCGTATCAACATGAAACATGCACCAGTTTATAAGTTAGACCTCCAGCAATACAACCACGGAATATAAAACAAGAATACAACTGTGACAACAGCATCCAATTTTGTGCAGTAATACAAATATACAGACAGACAGAGAGACAAACAAAAAAATATTGTTTTGGCATTTGTTGGTCTTATATAACATCATCAACATCAATCAACATCAACAGCCCGTTACAGTCCACTGCTGGACTATGAGCCTCCTCCACTAAAGTGGAGAGTTTTGCCATAATCTCCACGCTTGGCAGGCGGGTTGGAGATAGCAGATTAAAAGGTTACTGTATCAGAGAGTGCTGCTGCCTGTTCCCTGTTCAATGTGTAGTCCCTAAGTCGCCTTAATATTATTTATTCTTAAATATCTTCGTTGTACAGACATCAACCAGTTACTATTTTATTATATGTAAAACTAACAGCACTGCAGCTCCACCAACAACAATGCAAGTGGACAGCTAGTTATAATATAATACTGTCTTACTCACCTGCATCTAATTTCATTATATAAGTGGGTTTGTTGATTATAACATCACACATGCCATCTGAAATGGGTTGTTTTGATGTGTTAGTAAAATATCTGAATTCAGGTGCCCAAGACTGCAGTGCACTCATATGTTCCGTTTCTTTCATGAGCCTCTCAGAATAAAAGTTGCAGTAACCACCTGAAATTCAAAATAAGGAAAAAGTACTTAGTTAGTTACAGTCATTTCCCTAAGATATGTATCCAGCTTTGAGTAGGTATTTAGTGAAGTGTAAAAAAAAATACTATCTTTTCTTAGGAAATGTCTTTCGGCCGCCTATGTAACCGCAGTTTACCATTATACATTCTTTATGTAATATATGATATTTATATTATACTATATTATAGTTGAGAGCGTCGGTGGTGCGAGAGTGTCGATGGTGTAGTGAGTGGTCCGACTCCTTTTTATTATACACACACTGCTTAACCCTCTTCTCTTCTCATTCCTTTTTGTGTCGCTTGCGCTAACTAACCTTAGGTTTCTGGCAGAATTACCAGCGTCGCAACCAGCTGCTGTGACAACAAACTGAGCCAGCACCTTTTTACTGTCACACACAGCACAACACAGTTGACTTACCTTATGTAATTTTTTGTGCCTTTTACTCTAATTATCTTGAAATTGTTACAAAGTACTCGTAATTTGTATTGTTTAGTGGCATCTTCATTCGAACTTGTTTGTCTGTTGTATTGTGTGTTTTACAGTAAATAAATGAGTTTTCTATTCTATTCGCATGGAGACGCATGTTCGATCCCCACCATGTACCAATGTGTTTTCGAATTTCGAATTCATATGTACATTTATTTGACGCTCTTACGGTGAAGGAAAACATCGTGATGGAACCTGCACACTCCTGCGAAGAAATTCAAAAGTTGTGTGTGAAGTCGACCAACCCGCAATGGGCCAGCGTGGTCGACTAAGGCCTAATCCCTTTAATTCAGAGTAGGCTCAAGCCCCTCGGTTGGGACGTATATGAGCTGTTGATATTATAGTGCTGAAAGTAAGTTCCATAAATCTTACCAATTTGACCGGGGCCAAGAATATCCATTTTGTATCGTAAATTATCTCCCCGACCAACAAGGCCAGTAAAATTAAGCATCATGTTTCGACCTCTGCAAAACCTAGAAACAAAAGAAAGCTACCATCAAACATAAATCTCGACATGAGAAGCGTTAGGTCGGATCTACATATCCGACCAAAATCACTTTTTAGCAGTCTCGCAAATTAAAAAGTAAATATTTTCCCAGAGTTCCATTTTTATTTCATTCTTTTATTGTAAGTGGCCAGATCCAGTCTTTCAGTATGCCTACCATGCTAAAAAGTGATTATGGTTGGATATTTAGATCCGGCCTAATGCTTCTCACGTTGAGAAATAAGCATAAGCCAAATGTATTCAATGAACTGTTTTGATTACAAATTATATTAAAAAAAAAAAATTATTATAAATTATATTCGTACTATTCAATAAACCAAAACATACCTTAAATATTTTGAGCATTCTAAAGAGGTATCATAGGGATATGTAGCCTCACACATAACCATAAGTTCATCAATTTGCTCCTTGACATATCCTGTAAACAAAAAATAACTCTTTATAACTTTGTGCACTGATACTGAATTTTATAATAATGTTGGATAACTAGACAGTACCAAAATCGGCTTGTGTGTAAAATGTACTATACTGGGCTTCTTTGCTCGTCACCCAGCCTCTGTGATCGCCAGGGCACCTCGGGCGAACGTGGTAAGAGTGCGACATGTTACATCCCCTCTCGTAGCCCCAACAGGCCGGTCTCCCGACCATACCCAAGTATAAACAATCTGGATCCCTAGAGCAAGCATGCGCTACGCTCTTGAACGTATTAAAGAAGTAAGGGATGTGTTCTGGTGGCAAATTTATATCTGCAATTTGAATTGATATAATAAATGAAGTGAGAAAATGAAAAGTAAACCACTGCAACCACATTTTGCTGTGATGAAATGATATTTTCACTATGAACACAATTTCTGTAACGTCCTTTTATATTATTTATTTTATCATAGTTGATATACTTTTAACTAAAATATGAGAATATTTACAAAAGTAAAAATAGAGGAAAGCAAGGAATAAAGAGAAGAGAGACAGAAGTTGACAGAACTGCGTGACTGTGACATTGCGTGACGACGCCATTCAACTGCATTCGACCGACGCCAACACGGTTTCCTTGACAACCGTGATGTACCGTATCGAATCGATATTTTCGGAACGCGCAAATCGATTTAAGTACCCGTAATCGCGTTCCGAATCACTGTCAGCCATATATTTTTTTGCTTTTCTGATCGCTGACAGCGCTGAAAGTCTGATTCGGAATGCGCCCCTGGTCGCTAGCCCTGCGTTCCAAGACGTCTGCATTGAGTTAGCAGCCTCACTCACCATCGATTTTGATGGTTTTAACCATGTCAAAAAATTGTTAGGAATAGGTTTAAATTTGTTTATAAGTCTCAGAAAAAGTTTGATTGTATTTCAGAAGATATTTGAGTATCTTACTGAGGCTTCTAGATCGACGTCAACCTAGCAGCCTCACCAAGATAGACTGGCTCTATCATTATGATTTATATGTTAAAAAATTTTTAATAAATGGTTACGTATACAAAGTTTCAACGAAATCGGTTCAGTAGGAGCCGAGATATTACACCCCCTTGGTGAGGCTTCCAGCTTGACGCTTGACGTGAAGACGATTCCCGTCAAACGGAGGTATGTCCAAGCAAAGTAAATATATCAAAAAATTGTTAGGAATAGGTTTATCTTATTCCAGCAAAAAAACTTTCAATTCGTTGAGACGTTTACTCAGAAAATGCTTATTCACGATCAATCTACCTTCAATCTCCGACATATATATTTTTGGTGGAGGTGGAGATACAAGGAGGTGATGGCCACAGAGACAAATACAAAGAGGAGCTGCCCTAAGACGTTTTCTATATGATAGCGGGGGTCGCCATTGGGAGGGGGTGCGGGGAGATGAAGTTTTGCTAACCATCTAGCGGTCAATAGCAAAACTAGCTTTGCAGCTAGACACTAATGAACCGTACTTAATTTTGCTATTACACACAAGATGGTTCTGTTCGTTAGTTCGTTACGCTGTATAATGTTGCCAGGCAAGTGAAAAAACAAAAAAATCGGACCATTTTTTAAAAATTGATCTTTTTCTTCTTTTTTATTATGTAGTCGTTTTTATTGTAGGATTACCTTATATGAGCAATTGTGATTAGACATTGGTGTAGGTAATGCGTATAATATCACAAAAGTGATATCACCCCAAAAGGTAATGCAATATCACACATTACGCGAGTCTTCTAACCATCACACTTTACTCCGTCCGTACCAGCGCCGTTTGGTCAGGTGATGCGCGACGCGATGCGCGATGCTCGAATTTATTTGGCACGAAGCAGCGCTCGGTTCGCGGCGCGGTAACATGCATTACACCAGTGGCATTACACGAGCACGACCGAACCGAACACTGAGACAGATAATGAGCGAGTGAGAGAGCGTGTTGTTTGTTAATATTATTTAGAAAATGAATCGTATGCCGTTGTTTGGGTATACTTATACCTGTCGAATCTGTCGTGTTCGATGGACAATGTGTACTGTATTAATAATAACAACAATAAAAAATAATAAATATTTGTTTGTAGATATGTTAATGTGTACTATCTGTCTGTATCTATCTATCTCGCTCGGGTAATGTAGGTAATAGTAATGTATGCCGGAGTACGGAGCATGTCTTCGTACAAAGTGATAAATTTCATTCAACATTTCGAGTAATGTTTAGGGTGATGTGTGATGGTACGGAGTGATATCACCTTTTCGAAAGTGATAAGTAATGTGATATGACATTTTGCGCATGTCTAATTGTGATATACAGGATCGCCCATTTAGATGGGTCAGTATGGGTAACTCTGAAACTATAAGACATAAAAAGATCTGTTCAATTTTGACACGGGATTTCACGTGAGTCCTTTATCATCATCACTTACTTACTACCAAGTATAAGGAAACATCCTTGACCAAAATGTGATATTTTGATGTCATGTATTCAATTATAAATATTGAGTAAGTTCATCAATATTATCTGCATTATTTAATTGTATGCTACAAAAATAAATATTTTATACAAATATATTTTTTTAGATTCCATATCTGGCCACCCAGCTTACTATACAAAATACATGAATGAATGAGCATGAATGAAACAGGTCATATAACCTTCTACACTCAAGAAGTTATTCTAATTGGCGATAGATGGCGTTGCTATCGCCGAACTTTCTCGAAGGTATAAATTACGAGCATTAAAAATTGCATTAAAAAAATACATACGAGTGAAATTATGTCTTTTTTTCGTTAGAAATATTTGTATTACTCGTACTGTTGCACGATACAACACAGTTCATAATTTTTGCGTCACTAATTTCAATTTATTTATTTATTATGACGAACACAACAGATAACAATAAAAAAAAAAGATTACATTATTATGTTTTGTAGTTTTTGATCTAGATTTCTAGCCAAACATGTGACGTACAGCATGTTTATACTTATGTACTGAAACTGTGTAAAAACTACAATTCTCGTTCAATGTTCAATTGTAGTTTTTACACAGTTTAGTACTAAACATATAAATTTTGAAAATTTGGCAGAAAGAAAAAACATCTAGATAAACATCATCTCAAACAACATTGGAAAAAAGACAAAAATATATGTATGGCAAGAAAACAGGTTATTCGTGATTCACACGTCTTGTCAGCTAATCGAGATTGACATATGTCTGGAAATGTATCCTATAAAAGATTTTTCCAATGTTATCTGAAACAGGGTACAGTGCACTACACATTGCCACAAGAATATAAATGTGTGTTAATTTATACTTAATTACTTTAAAACTAGAAATTTACTTGAAGTTTAGGACATCTGTAACAGAAATGGTTGTAATCAAACCAAGTCATATTCGTGTCGTATCCATAAAATCCAAAGTAACACTGACAGAAGCGACGCCTGGTGGTTAATAGCTAGTAGTAAGAGCACTTAGTCCGCTATGAGACGGGCCTAAGTTGCTTGTGGCACCTCCTCTTTGTATTTGTCTCCGTGATGATGGCATATATGTGGGGTAGGTGGAGGTAGGGGGGTGGGGGTAGGGGATGAGGAGGTAGGGGAGAGGAGGAGATAAGGGGAAGATGCTTCTATGATACAAAAAATTGTGTAATGGATGAATGGAACATGACTTTGGATCACAATCCACCCACTCACACATACAAACACACACGCATACACAAACACGCACCCCCCCCCACACACACACATAAGCTCACGCACCCACAGACACTTTTGGGTTCTTCCTGTTTTTCCTCAACTCATCATTATTTAATATCTTACCTTGCTTAACTTAGATTTCGTCGATTTCGATTTCGATTTCGTCGCGCAGGTTCTGAGACGCGACGATATCGATTAAAGCAATCGCGTTCCGAATTACTGTCAGCAGGCAAAACGCAATGATCGTTATCTCGTGTGTGCCTTTAACACTCAAACAACATACAATAAATACGATTTAACACTCAAACAACATACAAAACAGAACAGATCTCATAAAATCATTGTTTGAACATGGTACATACGAAACCGTATGTACCAAATTTCATTTGAAACTTTGTAGCTCACTCGGATGATAATTGAATAATTAATATTAAAAATACCATAATACGTACTTGGATTCAACACGCAAGAAGTCATATCAGTTCCTTTTTTATTTAAAATAAAACAACCCATACGTATATACATTATGTAAGTAAGTACAAATAATACAAGAACAAAAACACGGTAATTATACATCACATAAATGTCAAAGGCTTAGGCTGCATTTCCACCAGAGATGTGCGAGGATTCGTTGCGAGGGATGTGTTTTTCAAGAACCAATAGAATCGCTTCATTTACCTTAGCACAGCTCTTGCGAAGCGATTCTATTGGTTCTTGAAAAACACATCCCTCGCACATCTCTGGTGGAAAAGCAGCCTTAAGAGGCTGCGCGAGCGAACTTTTTACAACTACCGCGTGAATAGTCAGGTCATAAGTTTTGACCGAAATCACAGAATTAATATAGCAAAAAAACAGCATCAGTACATATTTATTTATACAGTGATTAGATATTGACGTGCGTTTTTTTTCTTTGCAATAAAAATATAAGAATATCGATAATGTTTATTAATATCGGTTTATTACTTGCCCATCCCTCGCTGGCACATAGGCCTGGCCCACTAGGCACCAAAGTTGGCTATAAATAAAAAGTGTCTATGAATATCCAAACCGATTTAGTTTTTTTCACTAGATGTCGTTACTCGTTTGGCGCCTTTTCCGGAAACTCTAGCCAGCGTCATCCAATCAGCTGGTTTTTGAGCCCGCCCGCCTGCTGACTCCTTCCGTTTCTCTTCACAGTTTTATCAATTTCTAATTGTAGTATTGGTGTTAATTAATGGTTTAATAGTGCCATAAATTGCTAGATATTCAAACAATTGTTTTATAATTATAGAATCGTGTTGTTGTGATTTCAATTCCTCATAAATTGCCCCAAAAACAATGTCGCCATTTTGACCATTGTACAGTTGGGTATAAGTTTTGTTTGGTTTGGTCATCAACACTAATTACAATTTAGGTGTATTGATATATGTAAATGGATGTGCAGTTGCGGCAGTTTTGGAAAAAATGTCCCAAAAAAATAGCACTCTAAATTTTCTTATACATGACGCCAATGGTAAGTATCGCAGTGACGACGCTGATGGCATCCAGTGCCTTCATTTTTGTTTTTATTTCTGTAGTTATTTATAATGTTATTACTTAAAACACACTATGAAAGTGCCGTTTTATTCATACTTAACCAGCCAGTAACAATTTCAATATCGTATGTGTAAACGGGTAAAAAATTGGCGTCAAATGGTTACCTCCCGCGGTTCCCGGCTTTATCTACTTGTCCATTTGATTGTATTCTATTTCTCCACTTAGTTTTTACACTGTAGGGTGAAATTACCTTAAATCGTCACAACCTTTTCAAGCAGCGCCGTCGTCCTACGTCATGGGCTTGAACACTTCACTCCCATAACCTCCCTAGCAATTTTATTTGGAATTTGGGGTTATTGTGCAGTTCAGAGAAATCAAATAGGCTAACTATAGGTCTTACAATTACCTATTACAGTAATTTGGATATACATGAATAGTATTACAATATTTAAGTACTTAAGTACTAAATAATAGTATTTAAACTGGGCTTAGCTTGTACTGTACTGTTTTCTACTGAAAATTTTAAATATGTTAATAAAATTTAAAATACCTAACTAATTGTATATTTTAGGGCAACCACAAGTGGTCAAGGTTGTAAAGAGTACGAGTAACCAGCCTGTTGCTCATATCAAGATAAAACCTAACCCAGTCAAGATAATAAAGATACCATCTTCTGGAGAAAGCAGTACCCAGGTAATTAAACCCTAAAAATGTTGCAGGGTTTGTGCACATTTAGTATAATTCATATTCTAAGATTATGTTTGAATTAAAAATATACTTCATAATATAGATTGATCGATCAACTAAATAAAATAAAAACTTCTGATGCATTTATTACTTAAAACAAAGTTAAAAATCCTTTGTTCATCTGCTATTCCATTAGTAATTTTATTACTAATTTTATTTCATTAACTATTATTATTTAATTCTTAATTTCTTTTTAGGCTCCTGTTTTTCAAGCATTGAAATTTTCTGGACTTAACTGCACATCAAGTAAGTTTCTTAAGAATTTCTGTTTATGATACTCAATCTCAATACACACCAACATACCAACATAAATTAATTTATTTAAATAGCATGAATAGATGAATAAATGGTCAGTCAACTACAGTTTTGTCTAAGTAATTGATAACAATTTGGTATTGCACATCTGTTTACTCCATATTTAATCTGCAGTGTTGTATAATAATTGCCTCAGTCTTTATTGTCTGATGTCAAGGAAGATATGTAGGTTTTCAGCAGACTTCTCTGCCTTTTATAATATAAATATATATAAATTTATTACGTTGAAGGATTGAACTATGTTTATTTTTATAGAATTGGTGCAAGTACCAGTTGAGACCCTTGCCCGATTGCAACAGCAAGTGCTTACTCCTAAAATTGAGCCAGAAGAGCCTGAAGAACCACAAGCTGTAAGTTTACTTTGTTGTGCAGATTTTTTTATAAAAAGTCCTTTTTAGGGTTCCGTAGTAAAAAAGGAACCCTTATAGTTTTGGTCTGTCCGTCTGTCTGTCTGTCCGCGGCTTAGCTCAGAGACTCTTAGTACCAGAAGGCTGTAATTTGGCATGGATATACATATGAATCATGCCGCCAAAGCTGAAGAATAAAATCTTTAAAAAAAATTTTTTTAGCGTTCCTCTGGTACTCGTCAAGAGGGGGTTATATTTTTTTTCACGATTACCTTATAGTGTGAGATATCGTTGGATAGGTATTTTAAAAACAATGGGGGTTTGCTAAGACCATTTTTCGATGCTAGTGTAAGTTTTAGAAATATTCCGTTTTAAAGTGCTTATTTTTGTTAGAGTCAAGTTTCCCCCCCCTCTACCAGCGAAACCGTTGTATATGGAAACGTGAAAAAAATCATGGTAGTAGTGTATATGATGAATTTAAAAGGAAAACTATCAACATCAAGTAGGCTTTACAGGTTATCGAATAATAGACCAACTTATAAAAAGTACTAGTACAAGTAAGAAATTTAATGGAGGACATACATATTAATTATGCTGTCAAAGCTAAAGAATAAAATCTTTAAAAAAAATTTTTTTTAGGGTTCCTCTGGTACACGTGAAGAGGGGGTTATTTTTTAAATTCACAATTACCTTATGGTGTGAGGTATCGTTGGATAGGGTTTAAAAAAATAATGGGGGTTTGCTAAAACCTTTTTTCGATGCTAGTTCACGTTTCAGAAATATTTTAAGTGCTTAAACCCTGATTTTTAATTAGATGGACTAAAGTGACAGCTGCAAAGGTAGTTTTTTTTTTAATGTTGCAAGCTGAAGATCATAGGGATGTGACATGACTCATTAAACTGACTCATTGTGCTAATTCGTTGTATCGTTGCAACAAGACACCTGGATTTAAATTTATTTAATATGGTTGTAATACGAATATAGGTAGGTATACGTAATGTATTTTATAACTTTTCACATGTTAATTAAATAGTTAACAATAAAATTTATTGAACTGATTTATAGAAAACTTCTGTAACAAATATTTATGAGTTATAATATATAAATATAAAAAGTTATACAAAAAATATATTATTGCAACATAACTCCTGTGTGAGAGCACCTAATATTCTTGAATTAGCCGAATAGTACAATTACCCGCGGAATGTATAGAATAAACGTTAATAAAAATAAAAATCTATAGCTTTGTCCACCAAAAAATTAAATTGTGTTTAAAAACATGGAGTGTGACATTCAACCAATCATTCATGAAATAATTCATAGTATATTTTTAATAAAAGCAAAAAATGATTCATGTAATTTTTGAATAAAGGGTAGATGGATCATGGTCTCTAACCGGCGCGTGCGTCATTCGTCTTTCCACTTCGCTCGCGATTGGTCGTACGAATATTCCTTGCGCTTTCAACGCCGACTTTCGTTGTTACTTGTTGTTAAGCGAAACCGTTGTATTTGGAAATGTGAAAAAATTCACGGTAGTAATGTATATGATGAATTTAAAAGGAAAACTATCAACATCATGTAGGCTTTACAGGTTAACGAATAATATATCAACTTATGAAATGTACTTGTACTAGTAAGAAATTCGGTACAAATATCATAAAAAAATACTTTGATAAAGTTTAAACTCTCTATGTAGTAAATTTAAGTACGAGAAAAGTAAAAAAAATGTGAAATAAGTAAAGTAAGTAAGGTTAACGAATAAAATACCAACTTTAAAATGTACTTGTGCTAAATAAGAAATTCAGTACAAGTATCATAGAAAATGACTTGATGGAGTCCGTCTATGTAGGTAGTAAATTTAAGTAGGTATTAGAACAGTAAAAAGATTGCGAAAAAATAAAATCATAACATCATTTACTAAAATAATTTCATAACCTATTTATCTTATTTACCAGTCAGTTTTAAATGTGTAACAATCTCGAGTTGCCAATGGAACATTCGAAACATTCGAATAAAACTATTTTGAATTTCGAATAAAGCGCGCCGCGCCGCGGAGCTTCGGGGCTTGCGCGCGGGGAGTCGATGTAACAAATAGAGCGGCAGCCGCGCTCATTAGCGCGAGCGACTAGATGCTGTTCGGATGTGCCTCGAAATCCTACCTATTAGATTGCAATTATTAGCACTTTGAATATTAAATTTTTTTGATTATTTTTGTTAGAATTAAGTATACTAACATATGAAAGACTTGAAATTACAATACTGACTTAGCGGTCCGCCTGCTCGCGTTGTGTAAGGTTTTCCCGTGGGAATAAGACTTTCCCGTAAAAAGTATCCTATGTGTTACATCAGGGTACAAACTATCTCTATTCTAAATTTCATCCACGAAAGAGTAAAAAACCACCATCCATACATCCCTACTTACAAAATTTCGGGTTTATAATATAAATAAGGAATATTTTTATCATTACTTATTAGCTCCGTGTGCTAACTTCTGCATATTAGGCAACTACGGAACCCTACACTTTGCGTGGTCCGACACATGCTTGGCCAGTTATTTTATAATTGGGCTTAGGATGTTATGTGGACATTATGATGAAAAAAAAATGTTAAAACAGCCTCAACCCCCATAACTCCGTCATTTATTAAAATTTCTAAAAACTGATGACAAAAAAAATATCATACCTGCTCACAAACGCGACCTGTAGAGGAGAACAAACAGACAGATGAAAAGACATACAAAAGCAATTTTGGCCGAGCTGAATCAAGACTTCGCGCTCGCTCGGTTAGCGGAGACTTCGCGCTCACTCTGTCAACGGTTCAAATATTTGACGGCTCCGTAGTCCAGATGGTAGTGTATCTGCCTCCGACGCACAGGGTTGCGGGTTCGATTCCCGCCCAGGCCAAACGTTTGTGTGATGAGCACTTGTGTTTGCCTTGTGTCTGGTTGTTGTATATCTATATAATATAAGTATGTATTTATCTATTTAAGTAATGTATATCAGCTGTCTGGTACCCATAGTACAAGCTCTGCTTAGTTTGGGATCAGATGGCCATGTGTGAAGATGTCCCCACATATTTATTTTTTATTTATTTATTAGTATATGCTATGCTAACATGCATAAGTGTCCATGGCCGACTGAATGAACAATAAAATTATTTTATACAGGTAGAGGAAGTAGAGCTAGAATCGGTGCCCGAGCTCGCTCCGGTGGTGGCCGCGGTGACGACGGCGCAGCAGGCCCTGCGCGCGCCGCCCGCCGTCACCAGCACGAGCGCGGGGCTCGGCGCGCCGCCCGCCCCCCGCGCGCCCTTCGCCCCCGCGCCGCCCACCCGGCACAAGCACACGGCCGCTATGTCGCACACGTCCCGCAGAAGACACGACTCCGATAACGATGCCCCGCCCGAATAGTAAGTTCTGTTTATTTTTCATCAGTGCTCGACGCAACTTCTACAAACTATTCTTAACTTTCATTCCCTATTTAACCCAGTCTGGAGATGAATTTTTACAAACTCTTTCATAGTACACACTTTGGGTCTAAGCTATTCCTGTGCAAAATTTCATGCTTCTAGACCCAGTGGTTTAGACTATGCGAAGTCCATAGTTTTTTAATGCAGTAAAATTAATTGAAAAAGTTGTTTAGAAGGGTTATAATACAAATACAAAATATGCAATAAATGTGGTTATATACATAGGTGGGTTAAGTACATTTTGAAGCATCTCACTTTTAACCGACATCTTCGGTATGCAAATTGGAGGATTAGCATGCAGTCAAAATTAACATTAAAGCACAATTAATAAAATGTCAAATAATTTTAAATGTCATGAAAAATTAGATAAAAATAATTTGATAAAATAACAAACTCAAATTGTCAATTAATTCAAATTGTCATTTAAAACTATAAAATTAAAAAAATCAAATCAAATTTTGCAATTCATAAATTCGTCCACACTGTAAACATTTGTCACATAAAAACCTGTATGATCCTGATCTAAATTTCTTAAAAGGCAAATCTGTCATGGCATCTGGTAATTTGTTATAAATTTTTATTGACATTTGGTAACAGTTTCGACGACAAGTTGTAGTAGAGCAACGGGGCGCTACCAAATGATTTGGATACCTAGTTGCAAATGTACAGACCTCATGTTTCTTTTTAAACAGCGGCAAGTTACTTTTGGTAAATATACGAATCTCGTATATATACATTGAAGGTAATGTCAACAATTTTAATTTATATAGTACATTACTGCCGCGGCCGCAAAATTAGTTATTGGTGGACAAGGGGAACGTTTAAAGTCCGAGCCGCAGGCGAGGACTTTTATTGTGTACGAGTCCAGCAAGAGTTATTGCGGCCGAGGCTTGTATAGTGCTTTTCTCTGAAATATGCGAGGAAATTATAAAATACTAAAAATATTGTGGTAGGTAAAGTACCTTGGATTCAGATGTCTTCTTTTATCGTACTAAACTTATAAGTTCTAATCGTTATCACTTTAACCTTTACTTTAACTTCTTGAACCATTCATTGTTATAATATTTCCCTAATTCAATGATTAGTTAACTTCATCTTGATAAATAAGTAAGAAAATTGTATGATAAAAATAAAAAAGATGGAAATTACAAACAGCCATATTGCATGCTTTTCTTTTTTTTCTATGCCAGTATCATACAGAGCATAACAGCCAACTCCAATCCCTACGATTCGTGTACAGGAATTCGTGTACGATTAATATAAAATTTGAATTTAGAACATAAGAGTATGCTGTAAAAAGACTCAAATACCAATGTATTCTAGACGAAAGTTACTTTGCTGGCCTAGGCCATTTGAGGGCACATTGCTGGCCGCTGTTTTGTATGGGGAAATGTTTCGTCCAAAAATGAGTTACTTCGCGTACTGTTTTTTGGCAGATATGATAACATTTTCGAGCGTGTCGGAGAAAATATATTTTCGTTACTGTTTTATACTTCTAAATATAATCAATAAGTTACGTAAGCTGTAACTGCCCAAAAGGGCCACTTTTAACCGTTACGACTTAAACATAGAAGCAGTCTTTAGATTTTGCTACCTGCCTATCACTCGACTTAGAAGACTTATTTATGTGTGTATTCAAAAACGTTTTTTCGTTCCGCGCCCGCTAAATATAGCGGTGGTAATAGCCACTTTGGTAAAAATAGCGACTAGGTCCATGCAAAAAACAAAATATAGATTCTTCATTTTATTTATTAGATGTCCAAATTCTGATGATTTGTTTTTTACTAACTTTTAAATTTTTGAAATTACGTAGGTAAGTTCGTAAAGACTCATTTTTGCATGTATTCATCAACTTGTCGTTTTACGTTTCAGCACGACGAAAAGGCGTAAACACGCTGATAAAGTTGGAAAAGGGCTGAGGCATTTTTCGATGAAGGTGTGCGAGAAGGTGCGGACTAAGGGCTTCACGTCGTACAACGAGGTCGCCGACGAGCTGGTGCTGGAGTTCGCAGCCGGCATGCACGGCTCCGCAGACAGCCAGGTACGATTATGTTTCTTAACTTTGCTGTCCCACAGTTGGGCAAATACTTTATTTTATAGTGATTGACTTCTCTTTGTCTTTCTCATGACAACTATTGATAAAAGTATGGTTTTAAGAAACATTTTGTTTGGTAGTTCTTTTTATTAGTTATTGTAGTTTTATTTATTGAATAATCAAAATTGATTTGATGTTGCATTACAGCCAAATTGATTTTATCCCCAGATATGGTAAAAATATGCTTCTTATAAATGTAATACAGAAAAACTTTACCTTGCAGCAATATGACCAAAAGAACATTCGTCGGAGAGTGTACGACGCGCTCAATGTACTAATGGCAATGAATATTATATCAAAGGAGAAAAAAGAAATTCGGTGGTTAGGGTTGCCAACTAACTCTGTTCAGGAATGTACATCACTGGAAAGAGAAAAGCAAGCCAAGATAGAACAGATTCAGAAGAAAACACAACAATTGCAAGAGCTTATATTACAGGTGACTTTTCTTAATCATTCATTTTTAAAAAATAATGCATATTGTGTTATAAATATTATATTTTTCAAAATTATTTATGTTTTGTCATGCATTTAAACCAAAATGTACCTCTGAAGCAAGTCATTCATTTTCAAGTATGTTTACATTATAAAGTACGAATTAATCTTTTTGGCGATTGAAGAAATTTGGAACTGAAACTACAGACCGTACTAGACATTCCGTGCGCCCTGACGTTGTAGTTGCTACTTCACTCATCCGCCAAAAACAATAATTTGCTAAGTAATAAACGAAATTAATGGTACATTATTGCAAAGGCCGCGAAATAGGCAATTAGGGGATCGGACTGTTCACCACATTTTATGAATTTACCATATTTTATAAATTATTTTTAAAATATAGATTAGTAGCAGACGATTCGCGAAGAAAAAAACAGAATCGGTTGAAAAACGAATTTACAGTGATTTTTAAATTTTCAATATGTCTTGTCTTTTTCAAAAACGATTTTTTGTATGGAGATTATATGGCGTTACTAATAAATGACGTCACAAGTGGGTATGTGCCTGTCTGTCTAATTTGAATTTCAAATCTTTGTAACTCGGTCAATTTTAAAGATAGAGCAAAAATTATTTTAGTGTTCGATAGCAGAAACTAAGAAGTTTGGATTTATAAAATAAAAATAAAGTAGTCCGATCCCCTATTGCAGGTTAGGCGAGGACATCACTAATACAAGACAGGCAATTGCCATTTCCGCCGAGGCATATAGTGCTTTTCTCAAAAGAATGCAGGGAAATAAAACATACTTTTTCCCGTTTTTCCAACTCATAAAATTTTCAACTTTCATGTATTTTTCTTTTGACTTCTGGAGGCAGGTTTTCCATTGCCAATTTGGCTGTGTCCATTACGCCAGAAGGAAAGTGCGTCCTAGGCTGAATTTAGTACAACTAGTTATTATTGCGGCTGTAAATTTGCGCAAAAAAAAAGGTGCGCTTTATCGTTTTGGAAGAAAACAGGAAAAATAATTTCTGCTGGACAAACGCTCTTCCAGTAGGAAAATTCTAAACGAATGATCGGAGAGAGAAATAAAGTATATGGAGAGATAGCTTATATTAGTGCATAAATGTGCGCCGAAAATAAAATTTGTGCATCTTATGGTTTTAGAGATAGCGTAGAAAGGTTTCCTGCTGGAGTAATGTTATGCAACTACTACTTCTCTGAAACTACTGAATGTGCGATCGTAGAAAAACATACGAGTAGCTCTTAATTAGTGCCTATTTGTGCATTCATAGATTTTCAAATTTATAATTTCAAAGTAATTGTGTCAAAAAACGTCCTAGCGTTTGAATGAACAATCGTTTAAGCTTACTGAAAATGGTATTCTGTATATCTTGTTATTGTTAACAACAACAATAAGTTTTGAGAATGTGCATACACGCGATTTAAATTATACCAGTTTAATTCAACTGTAACATAGTCATAGTTTTGAACTCAATATACAAGAAATCTGTTTACCCCAAGATGTGGGTAAAAACCTAATATTAGTGCGTTAAATAAACTACATATATAATTCTGTCAAAATTAGCTTTCAATGTCTCGTGTTTAAGTAGATATAAATAATCTAACAAAACAGCGACTAGATTACTGGTTATCCGACCGAATTCGAATGGTCCAAATTCCAAATAAAGACGAATTTTCAGCTTTGCCGCCAATTTTCTATTTATCACCTGTGCCGAAAGACAAACGCATTTATGGCTATACAGCCACGTGAACGCAATTTGTACTAAGCAAACATTACTTTGGTATGCCTGGATTGATAAAAAGAGGTCAAATCAAAGAGCATTTAATAACTCCAGTACGCCGTTTCATACAGCATTGCTGGACGTTGTAATGTTCCAAATTCAAAAAACGCTCCAATAATGGATTTGATTTTTTTGTCCGTAAATTCGCGTGTTCTTTTCTCGAAAATAATGACAATATTTCCAAGCATGTTTGAGAAAAACATTTTCTCTGTTGCAGCATATATCGTTCAAAAGTTTAATAGAAAGAAATAAAGATGCAGAGAACAGAGGTGTAAAACCTTCAGCTTCGTCAGCTATTCATTTGCCATTTATTGTGGTAAACACAAGTGACAAAGCTCTTATTGACTGCAGTATTTCTAATGACAAGTAAGTATAAAAAATGTATTATATTTTTTACACTTAGTATTTATCTATTCTAAAATAGATAGGTCATGATGACAAATCTATTTTTATCCTAAGTATGATATACATTATAATAGCAAAAGGTTTGAAAAAGATAAACAAGAAAGGATAACTATTGGCCATAATAATATTATGCGTACAAACGCACGCGCAACAACGCGTAGTTTTGCTACTGGAGTCAATTTTGTTATCTTAAGTTTTGATACGAAAGTAGAATAGATTATACTAGTTGTTTGCCCGCGGCTGCGCTCGTGCTGTGTAAGATATTCTCGCGACTTAAGACTTCTTCCCGTAAAAGTTGTCTTAGTCCAGGGTACATAAAATCTTCATTAGAAATTCAATCTATATTCATACAGTACTTTAGGCGTGAAAGCAGAACAAACATCTAAACCTTTATAATCATTTAACATCGAAATATTTTTGCTTTCAGGACAGAATATATGTTCAATTTTAACAAACGGTTCCAGATACATGATGACATTGATATTCTAAAGAGAATGGGTCTATTGTATGGTAAGTTTCGCTAAAATCTATTTTTAGGTAGTTTTAATTTAAAAGAACGGTTCTGAAAGCTCGCTTCAGGCGACGGGCTTTAGGACATGTTGTACTAACTGTCCCCTATAGCTACGCTCGCTTTGTGTAAGATTGTTTCTTGTGGTAATGGGAATAAGACATTTTCCCGTAAAAAGTATCCTATGTGTTAATCCAAGGTACAAACTATCTTCATTCTAAATTTCATCCAAACAAAACGAAACGAAAGCAGAATAATGATTCAAACATGCTAAGAAAAGAAAAGGACAGAAACCAAAATGTGTGACCTCTGGGCTTCAATATCAACATAAAAATATTATTATAATATCACATAAATGTTGGAATTTTAGTATCAAAGTTCTTTGTCAGAATGTATTTGGCAACACTAGTTTTCTAGACACACTTTTTAAAACATTTATTAGTTTTCCACCAGCTGCGAATGGGTCGGTGTTTTTGGCTAAAACTAGTATCAGCTTTTTTTTATAAAATTGACATGGCCTTGTGTATTTCTTTAAGAAACCTATTTTCTATACTTTTGAAAATACCCTTTAATTAAATTAGCAAACAAAATCGTAACGTGGCCATTGTTTTATTTAACCGAATTTTGTCTTTCAGGGTTAGATAAAGGAGAAAGTTCAGAAGACGACATTGAAAGGCTAAAAGGAATGGTACCAAAGTCACTGGAATCCTATGTAGAACGTAAGTTCATACAACATTTTGTAGTATTCAGAGATTAGCAGTAGATAGAGCGAACTCGCCCACTGTCGCAAGTCCTGGGGTCGAGTTCGCGAAGGGCCGATTCGGGCCCATGGTGCATCATACAGTCGCGCTGTTATCTCTAAACAAGTGCGCACCGGAGCTCCGGTTATACGTGTGGGTCAGGCAGGCGCAGGCTGGCTGGACAATTCTTCAAAATGAGCCATGTTTAAGTAGGTCAACACACCATTTTAGGTGAAGGCTAATCACCCTTATTTCAGTTTATGTGACGCTAGAGAACCCGAGATAATCGAACGCAAACGTGTCGTTGTGATAGTCGCACAAACAGCCAGCTTTAAAACTGCTTTTCACTGGTCTCTCAATGTCCGAACAGAAGGGATTCTAACTATTTCTTGCTTATTAATACGGCGTGACAAGCATCCAGTTAGAATTTTTGAGATACGTATAGCCATTTAGCTAATAAACAACGAAAAGTGTGGCCAGCCAGCCTGAAATTACGTATTAAACTTCTGGTTGGCACCTCTGAATCTCGATATCGAAAGCGTTTTCGAACAAGGTTCTTTTACTAGCATTTAGTGACAGAAGTTGTGACAGTCATAACGTTTGTTTTATGGCGTTACATAAAAGCGTTTCCGTTTCTTATTCGTTTCTGATCCGGTTTGGCCGTCCTAGTAATTGTATGGACGCTTACGCACCCATACGTATCCGGTTCGTTTTCGATCCGTAAATTCTCACTCCGGATCGTTTTTTTTACGGATCAAAACCGAGTCGAAGTGGCCGCCATACAAATTGTACGTACGCTTGCGCACTACACGATTTTTTTACGGATGAAGAGTGAGGTACGGGGAGGGGAAAGCTCGCGCTGCTAGTGATGTGCCAAATTGGCTATTTTTTGATAAACAAGTATTTTAGTACTCGTTACAAAAATAATCGAATGCACACTCGAGACAAGACACTCCAGGATTCTATTTACGTGAAACGAACTATACGAATAACGTGAGCGACTTTATTGCGGGATCTACATTACATAAGTAGATATAATTAAAAAAGATCAACCTAGTATTTGAATTCTATTATACTCGAGTACAGTCGACTGCTCATCAGTCAGCGGTAAAGTGTTAACACTTTGACCTTGAACGCTTCTTACTTCTATCACAGCTTCTATTTATAGCATTATGGTCGAGATCAGCTCAGTCAGTCAGCTCGACTCTAAAGTGTGCGGCGGTAGGGGCGTGTAATGACACGACGAATGTCGGTGAAGAACTGCTCGTTTATTGAATAAAATACATAGGTATTTATAGTAAACTAGTAATGGTCTTTGAACCTTAGGTTTAGCCGTGACATTTACTTTATCTAAAACAGATCATATTACAATATTGAATTTAATACTCTTATTACATTGTTATTATAAACATCTTAATTAGGTTTCTACTTATATGGTAATTGTATGTAATCTGATATTCAATGTTTATTTTATTAAAATACAATATATTTTTCCTTTGACATTCCGCAATTACGTCATACACTACATCTTTCCCCTTTTTTTTGAGACAAAAATTTATATTTGAATTTTTGGCTAAAATTATACAAATTACAAAATACAAATTACAAAAACTTATCTTTATTCTTTAAATACATTGTTTACCTTTTATCATCTTTTTTTTTAAACATAAATTGTTTATATCAACAAATTAATACATTTGCAACTCTTTAGATATTGTTTACGAATTACATTCTTGCAATATGATATGTCTGTCGGCTTACTTCTTTCTATCCTTATATTCCTACCATACAATATTTTATCCTATCCTTAATTATATTTGTAAAAGAAGATGGAAATCCTTTTTTGGATTTTGGAATGTGCTGTCTTGCTTTTTTGATGGTTTCTTTTTTTCGTTTTTTATTTCATCTCTAATTTAATTATTCATTCGTGATCTAATGATGGATACTGACGGTATTCTTAAAGAGGTTAGAGCTCGTTCCGTATTATTCGCGTTAGCTCACCATATACATTTATTTTATACTACTGTTCAGTTTTCTTCTAACAACGAACCAGTCTTTGTTAGCTGCTTTGACGCTCCTGCCGGGCATCCGTTGCTGTGTCCACACAAGCCCGTTGTGAAGTTGCTCCAAGCGGTCTCTTCTGGCATGTCCGGTGGCGAAAGTGCGACTTATCGAGCTTTTTTTTAATACAGGTAAGGCTTTGTTCTATTTTTATGTATAATGTTTTCTTTTCCTGATACTAATGCCTTTACATTCACTCCTTGATCTTCAATTACAGTATATGGTCCCGTGTATACTGGATCAAATTTTTCTCTATCTTCTTTTTTAATTAATATTAA
The DNA here is from genome assembly GCA_951230895.1 of Carpatolechia fugitivella. Classification (NCBI taxonomy): domain Eukaryota; kingdom Metazoa; phylum Arthropoda; class Insecta; order Lepidoptera; family Gelechiidae; genus Carpatolechia; species Carpatolechia fugitivella. The sequence goes on along the minus strand of OX579647.1, from coordinate 10,358,206 downwards.
ATCTCCTATCTTATAATCAATTGAATTAGTATTTAAATCGTACTTTTTTTTTCTATCCATTTTTGTTTTTAATAAATTATTCCTAGCATCCTCTTGGGATTTTTGTAATCTATACTTAAGTTCCTTAGGATATGAGTTAAAATTATACATTGGTTCTACTTGTATTAAAATATTACTAGGTATTTTACATAATTTTCCAAACACCAATTCATACGGTGTATATTTTGTTGCTGAATGCACTGTTGTATTATATGAAAAACACCAATATTGCAACCAATCTGACCACTTGTGTGCTTGATTATCTGTTTGTATCCTTAAATAAGCTCCTAATGACTTATGTGAATTTTCCAATGAACCAAGACTCTCATGATGGTAAGCGGTTGATTGCATTTGTTTTACATTCAAAATTTTACAAATTTCGCGCATGGTTGATGATATGAATTCACTTCCCCTATCTGTTCCTATTTCTTGAGGGATTCCATAACGCAATATAAAATTATCTACAAAAACTCGTGCTACAGTTTCTGATTCCTTATTTGGAAGTGGGTAAGCTTCTACATACTTTGTTAGCTCACACTGTAGTGTTAATATATAATTATAACCATTTGTATCTTTAGTTAATGGTCCTACTAAATCCAAAAATACTTTTTCGAATGCTGTTGTCGCTGTGCTAGTAATGCACAATGGTTGCTTTATGTATTTGTGGAATTTCTGTTTTTGACATTTATCACAATTTTTTACATAATTTATAATGTCGCTATTCATTCCTGGCCAATAGTAATAACGTTTCACGTTATTGATCATTCTATGAATACCTGCATGGCCACTAGTTTGTAATAAATGAAAATCATTTAATATGACTCGTCTGTCATCTTTATTATTTACTTTTATGACACCTTTAATTATACACAATCGGGGTCCGGACCCGGTATTATTAATATATTGTGCTAGCTCCTTAATAATACATGCGGTGTCATTTGTACGTAGTATGCATACCTCTTTTATCTGTTGTGTCTCGCAAAACATGACTAATTCTCTCGCGAAGAAATCTCGTTTCGTACACGATCGAGAACTAGTATTGACACACATTGTTAATAAGGATGGCGAGTATATTATGATATTATTTTGACTGGCAACAACATCTGTTTGTTTTAATACATTTAAATAGTCTCGTTTACTGAAACTTAATTCTGGTATATTATTTGGCTTTTTAAGTATTTCAATTATTTTTGGTTGGCCTGTCCAATCATAATCTGAAACCTTATCTACCGAAATATTTTCCTGTCCTTGTTTCTTTTGTGCTCTAGTCATTACCGAAAGTACATGTTCTGACATTTGTTTCAATTGCTCACTAGTTATTTCTATCCTAGATAATGCGTCTGCAGCTGCGTTATCTTTCCCTTTCAAATACTCTACTGTAAACTCGTATTCCTCTAGGCACAAACGAAATTTAGTTAATCGACTTGATGGATTGTTCATATTAAATAAATAAATTAATGGTCGGTGGTCTGTAATAATTCTAAACTTCCGTCCGTAAATATATGGTCTAAAATATTTTACTGCCCATACTATTGCCAATAATTCTTTTTCAATGGTTGGATAATTTTTTTCTGCACTACACAAAGGTCGGCTTGCATATGCTACTGGCAATCCATTTTTATTCGATAACACACATCCTATAGCTAAACCTGATGCGTCCGTGTGTATAATAAACTCATTGTCATCTGAGAAGTCTGGGTACTGTAACAATGGTGGACTACTTATTGATTTTTTTAACTGTTGAAAAGCCTCTTCACACTTCTCTGTCCAATTAAAATCTACATTTCTCCTTAGTAAATTATTTAATGGTTGGGCGATTTCCGAAAAATGTGGCATAAATTTTCTATAATAATTTACAAATGCTACAAATCGCCTGACTTCATCAACGTTTTTTGGTACTGGATAATTTTGTACTACGGAAATCTTTTTTGGATCTAGTTTTATACCTTGGGGAGTTACCACATGCCCCAAATACAAAATTTCCTTTTGCAAAAAGTTACACTTAAGTGGATTTAATTTAAAATTTACTTTTCTTAACCTTTCAAAAACATTCATTAAATTTTTATTGTGTTGATCTAAATATACTATACACTGTAAATAGTTAAGACCGGACATAGCTATAGTCATTGCTCTACTGAAAGCATTTGGGCTGGTTTTTAATCCCATTGGCAATCTTTTCATTTGATAATGCTTATCTGCAATAAATGCTGTATATTTCCTGCTTTCCGGATCAAGTTTTATTTGATAATAACCCTGATTTAAATCCAAAGTACTAAAATACATTGCACCTGTTAATGAATCTAAAATTTCTGTTATATTTGGTAATGGAAATTTATCATTTTCTATCATCTCGTTGACTCTCCTATAATCTATTACTAATCTCCATTTCTTTTCTCCATTTATATCTGGTTTCTTAGGAACAAGTAGTAATGGACTTGCCCATTCCGACTGTGACTCTTCTATGATATCATTTTCTAACATTTGTTTTATCTGTTTATTTATTTCCGTTTTTTGTGATTGTGGCAAACGATATGGTTTGCTATATACTGGTGATGCTTCTGGTTTTAAACGTATCTTTTGTTCATATAAGTTAGTAGCTGATACTGAATCACCTGGTAAATAAAATATATCTGCATATTTTGCACAAATATTCGCAATTGTATTTTTTTCCTCTTCATTTAAATTGTTTAATTTCAAAAGTGAAAATAATAATTTTACTCTTTCTGCGTTACTCGTACATTCTTCAAAAGAAATACATTCATAACTATCTATCGGTTCTATTTCTGGTGTAAAGTTAGTTAAAATTATGTCTTTGCTACGCGTATTTAATATTTTTACTGCTATTTCTCCATTAATATTTCGAGTTATTGTATTCGCTACAAATATTCCTTCTCCGATTTCGCTTGATAATACAACACAATCTTTTTTATAATTTGTACTAACTTTCACTATTAATTCACTTCTCGCTGGTATTTTTATTTGTTTTGTATATACACCTTGATTATTTTTATTTTTAAAGTTTAATGATATTTCATGAAACTGATTATTGCTGTTTAAAGTTATTATTTCTTTTTCATAATTAATTACACATTTATATTTTATTAAAAAGTCTTGTCCAATAATTCCATCAACATTTAATGGTAAATTTGTAAACACATGAAAATCATGATTAAATAACTGTTTTGTTTGATTCTCTAAGTCTATATTTATCGTACCGTAAGATGTAATTTTACCTCCTATTCCATTTATGTGTGTGACCTTCGGTGTAATGCACACACCTGTCAATAATGCAACGTCGCGCTTTATAGCACTGAGTGACGCGCCTGTATCTATTAACCATGTATATGACTCACCGTTTAATGCAAATTGAACTGAATTCATATGACTATAGGTTAGAATGTAGTTGTTAGACTCGAAAAAATTTTAATGCATCATCGTTTTCGTTGTCTGACTCTTTTTCTTGTGCAGTATTTATATGATGACGTTTTTTATTTAACCATTGACCTCGATTGTATTTTTTATTATACGTATATCGGGTCTTGTTTTGTGAATTTTTCTCGTTTATATTATGTTTTTGTTGCCGTGAATATTTATTTAATTTGGGTATTTTTTTATTCACTTTGTTGTAATTATATGTAACTCGATATGGTTTCCTATAATTTTTACCATGAGCATAAAATAATTGTCCTGAATTGGGTAATGGAGTTATTGTTATTTCTTCATCTTTCGCGCCTTGAATTGCGTCCTTTAATGATGAATAATTTCGTGCTGACACAATGGTACTTAACTTTTCATTTCGCAACCCTTCACTGAATTTACAAATTGCTGTTTTTTCATTAATGGGTTTTAAAACTTTATATGCCTCGGGATTGTTGTTAGCTTGCGAAATTGTGAGGTTTACAAAAAGATCTTCTATTTCCTGACCAAATTGTTCGATTGACCTATTTCCTTGTCTAACTAACATTAACTTCTTTTGTATAGCTGTATCCGATTGCCTGGTCAACAAGTGTTTTTTCATTTCATCAACCAACTGCTTTATGTCATTATAATTTTCCGATAATCTAAGTTTCGCATTTTGGGACAACCTTGTCTTAACCACAAAGTTTATCAATAATTGTTGATCTAAATCTCTAATCATTGTAGAGTATAACTCTATTGCGTCTATTAATTGCTTTGTGATGGCTTCTGAGCCATCCATGGTCGGTAATAACGATACCGCCGTTTTAAGATCAAAACTTTCCTTTGTAGACATTTTGTCTTCCTTGTCTTCCTCTTTGTAGTAATCTAATATTTTCATGTAAGTTTCCTCTATATTAATATAATACGACTCAATTATTTCCTTATCTTCTACAGATATCTGTGATTTTTCTACTTTACTACTGTATTCAATTATACATTCTTCGTATCGTTTATATAATAATTTTACCTGTTCAAGTTTACTTTCACCTAACTTTTCTTTTCTACGTTTAGGTCCTAGTTTCCTTATGTCTTCTTGCAATTTCTTAATTTGCTCATATATATTTATTATTTCCGACATAATACAATCATTATTAATTATTACTGAAGTATATTTTTCAATTTCCCCTTTATATTAAAATGCTACATCAAAACTAAAATAAAAGTTACATTTAAAGAAAACTAATACCTTATATAATTTCTTCACGTTCGGTGCGCCTTATACGGAGCCATGTTGACGCATCGCTACTGCTACCGCCTGACGTTCTATCTTCTTAGTAAGGCACTTATGGATCTTCTTGTAGATGAAGTAGATGATTCCCGCTGCTATCATTACCAATATCGCCTCGGTCATGTTGGTCACCGCTGTTTCATATGTCTCCTCTATTTGCGTCGTTTTTGCGCTGTTGCCGGCACCGTTCTGTGCAATTATGATCTCTTCTTTCTTATCTTCCGTTATGCTCGGCAGCAGTACGCCTGGCCTGGCCCGGGTTACTATTACGGCTCGGAACCCATGGACCAGCACTACCACAAGGCAGTGCCCTGGCTAAGGGTCGCCATAAAGTGTGCGGCGGTAGGGGCGTGTAATGACACGACGAATGTCGGTGAAGAACTACTCGTTTATTGAATAAAATACATAGGTATTTATAGTAAACTAGTAATGGTCTTTGAACCTTAGGTTTAGCCGTGACATTTACTTTATCAAAACAGATCATATTACAATATTGAATTTAATACTCTTATTACATTGTTATTATAAACATCTTAATTAGGTTTCTACTTATATGGTAATTGTATGTAATCTGATATTCAATGTTTATTTTATTAAAATACAATATATTTTTCCTTTGACATTCCGCAATTACGTCATACACTACAACTCGGCACATCACTACGACACATGCAATATCGTCTCAAATACGAATGAAAACCGGATCGGATACGGATGAGTGCGCAAACGCTAGACGTGAATTTACCGTCCGTTTTTTTTACGGATCAAAAACGGACCGGATAAGAATCGGATACGGATGAGTGCGCAAACGCCCTTAGAATCCCTTCTGTTCGGAGATTGCGAGACCAGCGAAAAGCGGTTTTCAAGCTGACTGGACACGTTTGCGTTTGATTCTCTTAGGTTCTCTAGCGTCACATAAATTGAAATAAGGGTGATTAGCCGTCACCTAAAATGGTGTATTGACCTACATAAACGTGGCTCATTTTGAAGAATTGTCTAGCCAGCCTGCCTGACCCACATAGTTATACAGACATACCTAAATCATGCTTGGCAAGGTTCTGTCTAAAATATTAAACCTTTACCATTTTAAAATTTAATATTATTCTAATACTTTTACAGAAATGGCTAGAGGCACAACAGTAAAGCTCTCTAATGTTCTCGACGAGGAAGACATCGAGGAACCTGAGGAGGAAGAGGAGCACCTGGATGGAGAGGCGGACGGCTCGGCGGGGGCGGCGGAGGAGGAGGGGGAGGCAGAGGGGGGCGAGCCCGACGACGAGCAGGACGCGGACACCGACGACAGCAGCGACGTGGATGTGTAGCGACCACGCGCCGCGCTCTGGCGCGACTCACCATTCGTTCTAATTGGCGCTTACAGATCTACCAACTTATCTGTGAAATGAAAGGCGGTGCTAGTAGTCGAACAAAATTGTATTTCAACCAATCACGACAGTCCTGAAAATGACATTTCCATACTAATCGCCGTAGTTCAAATTTTGGCCTTTTCACAGATACGATGGTAGGTCTGTACGAGTATACTCATGATTCCAAGTGATCATTCAAATGTAGTAACAACAAAGAATATTTCATTCACGGAAATTGGGTAGTTGACTGTATTAAAAATAAATTATTTTACGCTGACTATACATTCACCGTTCTACTTGAAACTACACTATTTATAAAGTATTTTCATTACATAATTAAAGTTAATCAGAAACTAGGACAGCACGGAGCCACATCATGAACCAGTTTCTTTGATTATTTACTGTTTTTTTTTTTTTAAATGGCTTCACATCTAGATTGGACGTCTAATAAAAAACCTGATTTGACAAGCAGTCAACTACTAGGGTCGCATTCCGAATCAGACTTTCAGCGCCGTCAGCGATCAGAAAAGCAAAAAAGCGTTTGAGTTTTGCCTGCTACGGGTGCTTTAATCGATTTCAGCGCGTCTCGGAACGCAGGGCAGATTGACAATTCTAGACACATTGTTTCTGCAACTTTTGTTTTGCCAATTAGGATGCAAGATTACTGTTACTGCTACTAGATGTTAATGTTTCACAGCTACTTTAAGCTTGTTTGATTAGGTTCAGCGTTATTGATAAGTAAAATCTAAAACATGGCACTGTATTTTATATCAAACTGATAACAATGAAGTGTAGTACAAACACAATGTCTGATATTTTGTAGCTAGTATTTTGTTTCATCATTTTCAGGTGAAGACTGCAGAGTACACTCAAATTTATATCTTGAAGTGTGAACTGTATTTGAAACAATAGTAGAATTCAATGCAAAGATTATGTTAGGTCTACTTTCAGATCTCAAATGTTAACATATCCTCATATGAATTCCACCATTTCATAAATTTCTATGCATTTGACCAGATAATTAAATCTGCTGGAATAGAAATGAAGTGCATAATAAAATCACCTACCTAACAATAAAGCGTGTATGTATACAATACAATGAAAAGCCATGAAGAATATTTTTATCTGATGTCCATTTTTAGCAAATCTATTCATTATTTAGATTTGGAATTGTTTAAAAATAAAAATAAAATAAGTTTTAAATTAAGTTATGCCCTTTATTATAAACTATCCTAAAAATTCTTGTCATATCTATACTAAATTCACTTTAAGTCATCGTCATCAAATAAATCTTCAAAATCTGAAACAATAAAGTTTAGTGTTAAAAAAACAACGGAAGCTAATTACCCTGTAGTTAGACAATTCAAAAATAATTTTTGAAGCGAGCGAAGTGTCTCTGCTTTAGCTTGGCCAAAATTGCATTTGTATGTCTGTTTGTGTGTGTGTACACAACGAAAAAAATGCTCCGAAAATTCCTAAAAAGAAAACCGTAATTTTGTATTATTATTTTATTGGTTGAGAAATATGACCTGCAGAGGAAAACAGACTAGACTATGTAAGCTGGCAACACCCATAACTCCCGTCATTTTTTTAAATTTCCAAAAACTGACTCGATAAAACAATTTGATTAATTTATTGAACCTGCTCACATAATTTCACGAGAATCGGTTAAGAAACGCGTCCGCAGAGACGCTTCGCTCGCTCGGTCAATTTAGTAGACTATTCAAAAATTATTATTAATATATTTTTATAGATAATATTTACAAATACTCAGAAACGATAAGAAGTCATTGGAAACCTAAAAATATGCTGTTTACAACTGCTGCAGTGTTACTATCACAATGGTTTTTATTGCAATTTGCTTCTATAAGCAAATAAAATTACAATTCCTGTGGCTTGTGCAAACTTACAATACAAGTTTGGAGTGATATTTGCACAGAAGAGTTGCAATATTAATGGTCAATAACAAAAACTTTGAAACAATGTAAATTTAAAAAGATACTTTTTAGATGCTGAGCAAAATTACAAAAGAATTTTCTGGAGTTGGAATTCAGAAATGAAAACTATGAGTCAATACCTAAAGGTACATAACGTAAATAGAGTGTTCTTTATCATTGGTTAATAACCTACCATTAAAGAAATCTGCATGGACTGCTTTCTCATTGGCTGCTAAATCCATTAGAAGATTTGAGGGGCCACCAGCCTAAAAAATAGGATTTTTAAAACTAAAATAACTATTTACAAAAATAAAAATGTTATTTACACAACTGCACAAAGAAAGGAATGTAATGTGTTCACGGTCCATGGCGCAGTATATTATTATACCATGGGTTCATGTACGTATATGAGTTTATTTATTCCACCATAACTTCTAAATGCCTAAACAGATTTAGAATATATTTAGAATCCTCACATCAGCCCGAGTAACACTGGTTATTAATATTATTAAAATGTTTTATACATACCTCTTCTAAATCCATATACGGCCCTACACCTTCAGGAAACATCTCATCGGCAGCTACTGTGGGTTTCATGATGAACTACGTAATTATTGGACTGATAACAATGAAGTGTAGCACTTGGTAGCACTGAACTGAGCAAAAAGGTTCTCTGTGGCTGAGCAAGTAATCACTACGTTTGTTTGTGTAGTAAAACAAAGAAGTGGTGCCAAAAAAAAAAGCACAAATGTCTGATATATTTTTTTTGGCATAATGCTATTTGCACATTGCCACATGCAAAACGAGGAAACGGAACGCGATTTCATGTACTAGGGAAGGAAAAAGGAATAGGATATTTTGGCACAGTGGGACTACTTACCCTGCGTTCCGAAACGCGCTGAAATCGATTAAAGCACCCGTAATCGCGTTCCGAATTACTGTCAGCTGTCAAAACTCATACGTTTTTTTGCTTTTCTGATCGCTGACAGTGCTGAAAGTCTGAATCGGAATACGCCCTTAAGAGAAGAACTTGACGTTCCCTTCCCTGCGTTCCGAGACGCGCTGAAATCGAAGCTCCCGTAATCGCGTTCCGAATTACACTCAAACGTTTTTTTATTACCGTCATCTCGTATGTGCCTAGGTCCTTCTGGCTTGTAAGCTATAAATTCCGTCATGGCCGGTTTACACGTATTAAGTTGTCAAGTAGTTAATTTTTACTAAATTTTAAGCAACTTAATGCGTGTAAACAGCGAATTTAGTAATAAGTTGCAAGTTTTTAGCGTGCAAGTAAACAAGTAGATTAGAACTTTTTCTATTTTTCGAGTAAGTTGGTGGGCGTGGCCAGTCACTTGACACGTTTGGAGTCCAAACTTTGGACAGGCACAATTTATAAGTTATTTTTTAGTTAAGTGCGAGTGTTTTATGTTTATTTTTGGAAATATTTTAATATATATTATAATATAGGTATATATAAAAATATTAATGTTTAATATATAATTAATATTAAATATTAATCATTAAAAATAATAACAATATTATATCAATAATATAAAAATAAATATTTTATTATACTTTATTATTTTATTTATTACAGATTTGAATTCGCTGTTGATCGTCCATCTTGGGCTAACTAAAGAGCTTAACTATTAAAATGACGTGTAAACACTTTCTTAAAATTAAGTCGCTTAAAATTTAGTTACTACTTTTCAACTTAATACGTGTAAACCAGCCATCAGTGACGGATAAACAATTTCTAATTTTGGTATTCAGACCAAACGTGACGCAACGTGATACATTTTTTTGCTTTTCTGATCGCTGAAAGCGCTGAAAGTCTGATTCAGAATGCGCCCTTTGATTTTAAAGGCCGCATTCCGATACGCGCTTAAATCACTTCGAATCAAACTGTCAGCGCCGTCAGCGCTCAGAGGCGCATTCCGAGCACGGAGACAAATCGCTGACTGAATGCAATAGTGGCACAACTCAAAATAGCATAATTTTGGAAAAAACGGTTTAAAGTTTCTGAAATATAGCGAGTGCATGGAAAAGCTGTGATAATTGATTTATTTTATAAAAGATACCGATGAAGTAAAGTTTTTTTAATTCCCTATGATATACTTCATATGATTAGATACAGTTTTTTTTTTTTCGGATAATTGGAATTATGTAATAGGGGGGCAAACTCGGGTATTTGGAGTTATGCCAGTACTGCATAAAAACAAATGCCCCATTTTGAGTTGTTACCATCGTTTCAATTAGTAATTTTGTATGTAGATTAAATAAAAAGCAAAACAACTCTTGAAAATCACACATTTATTCTACAGACACATATTTTGTTATTTACTGTATGAAATTCAGTCACATTTATAATGTTTTATCTTATGTAAAGTTTTATAAGAGTTGCATGAATAGATTTAAGTATCCAGTAGGTAAAAACAATGTCAAATTAAATAGCACGTCTCCTAATTATACTTTTATATTCCACTTTATAGTAGTAACAAATATTTTGACCCATCTTTGCTGATGACTGACCCCTAGGTACTTGAAATGGTCCACTTCTTTTAGTTGGGTGTTCTGCAGACAGATGGTGTGTTGTTGCCGTTGACGCACTAAAGTTGCAATGCATGTACTCGGTCTTCTCTCTGCTTATTCGCAGACCTGATGTTTCTAGAGTTTCCCTCCACTTTTCTAAAATCTGCTGTAGGTTGTTCACATTTTCACTGATGATGACGACGTCATCCGCATATAGGATGTCCCATGGCGGCGCTCGTTGCAGATTTGAGATGAGATGGTTCATTACAATATTAAATAGCAGAGGACTGAGTGCAGAACCCTGGTGCACACCAAGCTTTACATTAAATTCGTCGCTTGTTCCGGCTGGACTTCGCACTTTCGTTGATACTTGGTGGTACGTCATATCTTTGACAATCATTATGTAATGCTCGGGGACACTCTGGGCCCTTAGATCGTGCCAAATTAATTCTCTCGGTACCCAGTCGAAAGCTTTTTCTAGGTCGATGAATATCATGTGCAAGTCTGTTTTGTTGTCTCTGTACTTTTCCATCAGTTTTCTGACTGAATGTATGGCATCAGTTGTGGATCTACCGGCGACGAATGCGCATTGGTTTTCAGTGACGTTAGTTATATCAAGTAGCCTTTTGTTGATGACTCTTTCCCATATTTTGAAGGTATGTGAGATTAGCTTTATAGCTCTGTAGTTACCGCAGAGTCTTATATCACCTTTATGTTTATAGAAAGGGAGGAGAAAGCTCTTTCGCCATTCGTCGGGGATTCCATCAGCCAGGAACTTGTTGAAAAGTTTCATCAGGAACAATACGCCGGTATCTCCTATTCGCTTTCAGAATTCAGCAGGGATATCGTCAGGGCCAGAGGCTTTGTTATTTGCCATTCGTTTGATTGCCAGAGTTATCTCCTCAGGCCTTATACATGGGATAGGGCCTTCCGTAGCAGGGATATCTTGTAGTGCCTCACTAGGGAATACTTCATTTAGCAATTCTGTGTAGTATTCTTTTCAGCGGTCTCTGATATCTTCGTTTGATGTTAGTAGTTTTTCTTGTTCATTTTTGATAAATTTGTTTGTGACAATATCTTTACTACTCTGGTGTTTGCGTTTTGCCAACTTAAAGATTTCTTTATCGTTAGACGCAATTTCAAGTTTAGCATAGAAATCATCCCTGGCGGTTGCCTTGGCCTGTGCGACGGCTCGTTTTGCGATTTTCTTAGCAATTTTATAAGCTTGGTGATCAGCATCGTCTTTCGTCTGCTGCCATAGTTTGAAGAGTGTTTTCTTAGTCTCCAGTTTGTCTCTCACTTCTTCATTCCACCAGCTAGTATCCTTGTTATTATTGATGGCACCTTTAGATTTTCCTAAATATTGTTTTACTTTTTCATTGCAGTATAGATGAAAATCTCTCCACATTGCATCGGCTGTATCATCCTGCTGCTCCTGAAGGTGTTGTGCAATGTCTTCACATAGTCTGAAACCTTCCTCACCCTCTTATTTATGCCACCGTGTTCTTATGATTCTCTTCTTCTTGACTTTGAATGTTTTTGGCATTTTGAACTCTGCCACTAGTATTCTATGCTGTGAGGTAAGAGGTTCCCCGGGTATAACTTTGCAGTCATTGCATGTTTTTAGTTGTTTTCTATCAGTCAGAATGTAGTCTATCTGAGTGCATGCCCCGCCGCTTTTATAGGTTACTAGATGTTCTACAGGTTTTGTGAAGAAAGTATTAATAATTGCAAGGTCGTGTGCCAGTGCCATTTGAAGGATGCTCTCTCCCTCCGGGTTGATTTTACCATATCCGAAGTTGCCACGTATTCTCTGGTAAGTGGTAGTTTTCTCACCAACGTGGCCGATCAAGTCGCCGCCGATGAACTTCGACTCATAGTTTGGTATAGACTGCAGCAGATCGCTGATTTCTTCCCAGAAAGTTTTTTTTCCGAACTTGGGGTTCCGGACTGAGGGGCGTATGCCCATATGATGTTCATGCACGGTTGATCGTCCAGGGCAAGCTTGATTGACATTAGTCTTTCGCTTACTCTATTTACTTCAACTACGCGATCTTGAAAGTGTTTATCTACTACAATGCCGACTCCATTCTGCGCCCTTGATCCATGATAAATCAGCTTGTAGTTATACCCGATATTACGCGAATTGGACCCCTTCCACTTCGTCTCCTGGATGCAACAAATGTTGATGCGTCTTCGATGTAATACTTCGCTGAGTTCTGAGCTGCGTCCTGTCATCGAGCCCACGTTCCAGCTCGCTATGCGCGTCGTGGGTGATATCCCGGGTGTTCTGATGACATTTGCGTCACTTTGGGGGTACGCCCTAGCATTTGCTGCATTTCCATCACTGTTGTCGTCGCTTGAGGGGGACGCCCTAGCATTGTTTGCCCTTTTCTTTTCTGTACTTTTCATGATTTGGAGTTATAGTTATAAGTTATAAGTAGTCTAGTCCTTGCAATACAGTGAATCCTAGTGCAAGGATTAAAACACATACCTATTGTATGTAAACTTATTGCAAATAAATTCATTTTTCCGTTTCATTTTTTATAATATTGATACTTAACGTGGATATTTACTGTAAAGGTTTTAATTTACACTTATTTCATCTCTTTTTAATTTGTATTCATTTTTGAACTGCAATCTGCAATTACTGGCACAAGTAAAAAGTATTTCGTAAAGTTTATTCAACACTGGCACAACTAAAAAGGTTCACTGTTGCATAACAGAGACAGTGGATTCCTACTAATGCAGTAGTGGCACTTAACGCCATCTTTTGACAATTCCGCCAAATATTGCAATGTTTCGTTATTGCATAAAATAAAGTACGCTTTTTTGAATATGAATCCGGGTCTAACTTAGATACCTAAAATTTTGAGTTGTGCCACTATTGCATTCAGCCAGCGAAATATTGTCTCCGTGATTCCGAGTCAGACTTTCAGCGCTGTCAGCGATCAGAAAAGCAAAAAAAATGTATGGCTGACAGTGATTCGGAATGCGATTACGGGTTAATCGATTTCCGCGCGTCTCGGAATGCAGGGCAGATTGCATGCGTTTCGTTTCACCCGCTGACTGACAGCAATTCGGTACGGCGGCGGCGGCGGCGCTTTGAGTGCGCTAAAATGTCCTTTTTCTTCCGAGATTTCAGCGCGTCTGGGAACGCATGGACAAACGAACAATGGCTGCAAAGATGATTGGTCTTTGCTGCTGATTAAAGAAAAATAAGGAGTCATGCATATATCTCAGAGGAAATAAAAGACGATCGCTTCGCTCTAAAGCGCGAGGCGACGCGCGTCAGACAAATCTTTGGGGCGTATTCTGATTCAGACTTTCAGCGCTGTCAGCAATCGAAAAGCAAAAAAACGTAATTCGGAACGCGATTACGGGTGCTTTCAGCGCGTTTCGGAACGCAGGGATAGAGTAAGTAACTTTGGAGTCTTGTTTTGGAATCGGAATTTGAGGTTACTTACATGGTTACATTTTTACCATTATCTACTTTGTGTTTCTTTTACGATTTTTATGAAATGTTGTCTTATGAGAATAAGCTAATACTTGCGCCTATGGTGCGTATTGGTACGCTACCCATGCGTCTCTTGGCACTTAGATACGGAGCAGATATTGTATATACCGAAGAACTAATTGATTGGAAATTCCTACGCTCGAAACGACGATATAACGGTAATAAAGAATGTGTCGTGTTTGTATTTAATGAATGAGCAACTAACATGGTATATCATTAGTCAGGTCATTTAACAAAACTTTTTCGTTCACCGGTAAATAAAAAATTAAACATCAATTTCTTTCAGAGATACTTAAAACTGTCGACTATGTAGATCAAACCGACGGAACAATAGTATTCCGCACATGTTATGAAGAAAAGGATAGAGTTGTATTACAGCTTGGGACTTGCGACGCTCAAAGAGCTTTAAAAGTTGCTAAATTAGTGTGAGTTCTGTTTTAATTACTACATGTTTTTCTATCCAGTTTGTAATAAATATAATTACATTCGTTTTCTGTCTGCACCATATATTTTAGTGAGAATGATGTAGCTGCTATAGATATAAACATGGGATGCCCAAAAGAATTTTCTATAAAAGGGGGAATGGGAGTAGCACTTCTTGCTAATCCTGAAAAAGCATTTAACATTCTGAAGACCTTAGTAGACAATGTATCAATACCAATCACATGCAAGATAAGAATATTGAACACTCCTGAAGAAACTCTGAAACTTGTGGAGACTTTGGTGAGTTCAGGGATCAAGGCTATTGCTATTCATGGCAGGACAAGGGATGAAAGGCCACAGCATCCGGTACATCATGACATCGTCAAATATGTAGCAGATAGAATATCTATCCCTGTTATTGCAAAGTGAGTAAGGATTGAAATGTTTCAATTTCAATTCATGCTAGCATAGGTAATTAATCTTTAGTGTCATACAACCAGACTAACTTGTGAGTTTCTAAGCCACCTAAAACTTATAAAGTTAAAAACAATATAGTGGTTGGAATATGGAATAGTTAAAATTTAATTTTCAAAGAATGCAATTATCTTTTGATGGCAGGCAAATGTATCTACATAGATTTTTGTATGCAAGTTCATCAGTGCAATTAATATAAAAAATAACTTAAGCATATATTTGTTTTTTCAGTGGTGGATCAAAAGAAATAGAGAAATACAATGATATTAACAAATTCAAAGAATTAACAGCATGCAGTAGTGTAATGTTGGCTCGAGCAGCTGAATGGAACTGCTCTATATTCAGAAAAGAAGGGTTGCTGCCAATGGATACAGTTATCAAAGAATATCTAAAGCTTGCTGTTGAGTATGATAATTCACCATCAAATTCTAAGTACTGTGTACAAAACATTTTGAGAGAATTACAAGAAACACCCAGAGGAAGACTTTTCTTAGAATGTCAGACTCTTGAGCAAATATGGTAGGTTATAAAAACTGCATTTTGTTAAGAATAAGAGGCTGATTTATTTAATTTAAATATGTTATACAATTTACCTTATTAGTCCTATTCTTAAATGGCTACATTATTAAAGCTGATGAAGACTTTCTTACTGTGTTTATGCATTTAAAACCCAAAATAAATGACCAATATATTATTTTAATAATTTTAGTGCTATTTGGGACCTTGGAGAATATTGCCAAGAAATACAATCACAGTATCAGAAACTGGGCATCCAGGGTAGATGGCAGGTGACCCCAGATGGATTGGAACCCCCACACAAGAAAATGAAGTCGGTGGATATTGCAGAAGATGTTTTAGAGATGAAAGTAAGTACTTTAATGTATATTTAATAATAGGAAATATTTTGCAATTTGACTAAACTGTAATTTTATTTATTTTAGGTGTGCTTTATTCGTGCCAGTTTCAATGACTTAAGTCTACCTAAAGCAAGACTACATGCATGGTGTGGAAAGAATGGTCGCAAGCTACCTATATACGACACCGAACAAATTGAAAAGCTGTTTAGAACGATAGTGACATTTGATGGTAAAAAGTACACTTCATCTTTCTGGGAAAAAAACAAGAAATTTGCTGAGCAAGGTGCGGCTCTAGTTTGCTTATTCCACCTTGGCTTAGTCACCGAAGGAGAATTGATCAAATTTGGAAGTATAATAAAATGAATTCAACAAAAGAATCTGCTTTTACTACTCATTCGATTGTCACCCATCCACGGGGAAACAATTTGTCTAGTCCACGGTACATTCCTACACCTTGCATCTTAAAGACTATATTATGTCATTTAGTATGCATTTGCTTCTTCATGTTTCCAATATTTTCCACCAGCTGTTCATTTAACTCCTCCAAGTTAGAACTCAGTGAAGACTGTTTTTGGACATCAAATTCCAGCTGTTTGTAGCTCTGATAACAAAAGTAGGCATTACGTACGATTTCATCGTCTACCGATACGTTCAGTGGCTTGTCTGCTTTGATGATATCAGCGTCAGATAAATCCTCCATAATGTGTTGTGCGTTTGGTAATTTAGGCACGGTGTACTTATCCATTTTGTATCACCCTTTGCCTTAGATAAGATAAATATTATATATAATCAATAGGTACCTCCGTTTTTTTTTACTGCGTCACTTCTTATGGGCCCCGTAAACGGTCAAATGGTTTGACTCAAACCTTACGTGTTTGATCAAACCGTTTGAGGTCGGTTTGAACGGTTTCTAACGCGTCAAACACAACAAAATTTATTTATTTATTAAAAACTAATAATTACAAAAGACGTCATCATTACAGGATTGCTCCCAATACGATGACGCCAAATATGAAATTGCATCAAACATGTTTCAAACACGTAAATGTTTGAAAAACCGTTCAAACCACCTTTGTAAACGATCAAAATGGTTTGTGTCAAACCAAACTTTACGTATTTGAATCAAACCGTTTGACCGTCTACGGGGCCCTTTACATTACACTGCTCAAAGCAAGTACGCGGTTTTGGTCACTCAAAATTATTTCAGCGCGTATCGGAACGCGGCCTAGAGTGAGCGTGTCTCGGAACGCAGGGCTTGAAACGATACTTTTTTTTTTTTGCCATCTGTGAGCACCAAGTGATACCATGGAAAAAAAAGCGCGGGAAACGTTCGTGGCGGTCGAAAATATTTTGCATTTGTGAAAATTATTTAATTTTATTGGTTTCCGGGCGGATTTTCAGTATTTAATATATTATTTGTATAATATTAGTGCTTAGTTGTAGTTTTGTATATATTTTGTAGTTTTCCTTAGAGTAAATATCACAATTTATCATTGGTAAGTTTTTATCTTTTCTATTTCCATGATGATGCCCCCGGGTGATCCCGGAGGGACAGATCCTGGTGGGACAAGTTCTCCATCTTCTCATAATACAGTTCCTACAGTTGGTTATCATGTGACAGTAGCAAATGAGTACAATGATAGGATGGAAACTGATAGTTCCGCGACAGACTGTTCGTCAAAAGACGTAATAAAGTCAAACTCTCGTAAACGTGTTTGTTCAAGAATTGTATGCAAAACTTGCAATAAAAAACGTAGCCGAACTCGCAAAGGTAAAGCACTTCATGAAAACGACTGTCAATGCCTTGAAAACGTCTTTCAAGGTTCTTCGGAAGAAAATTTAAAACCACTGTCAAAGTGCTGTCAGAAGGTTAGGGCGATACCGATTGTTCGGTGGCTCGCTCGTTCAAGTTCGGTCGATCGTTCATCAACGTATTATCCAAACTAAAGTTGGAACGTTCACGTTAAAAATGTTAGGGCGATACGAAATGTGCATAACGTAACGTTTTTGGTTAAAGTTTAGCTTTGGTAAATCCGTTCTGGTTAGCGCGATCCTGTAATATATAAATCTATAAGTAGTTTTATAATTATTAATAATAGTGCAAGTTTTACACAACAATAAAACTTGTATCATTAAGCAGAGACGATGCACAGCATCTAGTGAGAGAGCGCCACTTACTTCGTCCAGCAGTTGGCCCATTTTGGGCCAATCATTCTTGCAAATATTGGTAGTTGATTTGACTTACTCTGATTTCCCGCCAATTTTAGTCACCTGAGGTTGAGCCCGTTCAACGTTTCCTCTTGAGTCTCTCACCAGGAGACCTTAAAGGGATGCTGTGCATCGTCTCTGCTTAATAATACAAGTTTTATTGTTGTGTAAAACTTGCACTATTATTCGGCATGTGACGATGCACAGCATCTAGTGAGAGACGTGTTTATTAGCTCCTGGTGACTACAAGTACGACGCTATGTGATTGATATTGTGCTGTGATTTCCTGCAAAATAAACTCGTACACAATTTAAATAACGAAGAAACCAAAATGTTGAAAAACTATCAACAATTCTAAGGTCTACAAGTATAATATCTCACTTTTCAATAGGGTTGAATAAGAGTATTGCCGAGTTTCTCCACCGATTCCGCCATAAATCCAAAGTGATGTAAAAACATTCTATTTATACCTATATATATATATTGCTTGTGAGATAAACGACGTGACGTGCCGCGCGAACATCTTAAACGGCGTGCTGAGAACTTTGCCTGGTTACCAATAGCATAGGCGACCGAAAGGCGCATCACAAAAGGTTCGCTTCGCGTCCCGCTGCTCGTCTCTGCTTCTACCGTAACCAAAATATTGTTGTAAACCTGTTTGGATTCAATTAATAATTATATTATTTCAAACTAGACTGCCTGTAATTCATTATCCTTTTCTGAGCTGAGCACACCCCTAAAACATTCTGGCCCTTAAAACTAACGCTGCTTCTGGGCAAGATAGAGGAGGAATTATAATGAGTAAGGAATCCTTAACTTCGTCAAGTCGTGCAATCCACAACTTGATGGTAAGAGCAGAATTACTATCCAGTTAATATTATTAGCCACTCTTTAAATAAAAAAAAAAATAGCTAACAAACAAAATCAGACAATTCTAAACAGCTTTCCTGGATAGAAAACAATTTCGACAATTCTGGGTGCCACATACTTGCCTTGCCCTGAGTCACGTAGTTTTTTAACCGAGTGCCCCACTGTAGTTGACTACACCAGAAAGTGCTGCGTTAAGATTGCATACAAGGTTATCGTTACGTGAATTAGCAGAACTCCCGGGTTAGACCTCGAGTACCTAGAACAGAATATCTCACACACGGCTACCTGATACCCAATCAGACAGAGCCTGTCCCTATGGGTAACAGACAGTTTATCATCAGGTACAGGTATTATGTACATATAGATAGGACATAATTATGTAAAACAGATTTAATAAATTAGACTGACACAAGTAGGTACTACTTAGTACCTACTGTAGCGTTAAAAAAGAAAGCTAGCTAGCCTGTGGTCGACGACCACAGGCGAAACGTGAAATTTAGGTGAACAGAGAAAGAGTTGGTTGAATTTGTCCGAACGGTATAATATAAATTTAAAATGGCCTAGAAATTGCCAAGCAAGAGCCGAGAGTCGAGTCCTGAGGGGACTCCGTCGATATCGTGTCGCTGAACTAGTGTTGTGTTGTGGTGTATCGATGCAGGAAGGTGTACCAAAACCGCGGAGTACCCCGGGAGAGTATAGCCAAACGGGAACCAAAAAAGGAGGGCCAGAGAAACCTAAAGGGCCTTTTTAGAATTTGGAAAATGAATTTAAATTATTTGGCAAAATCCGCATACAAAAAAAACACCGATACAAAAAACAGGCTAAAAAAATCCGCGTGATGTGCAGTATCCCTGGGGGGACGCCGGTGCGCGGGTCTGCGGCACTCGGCTGGCACGGGCGCGGACGCACACAACGCAGGGATCCAGACACGTTCAATGCCTGGTGGCCTCAGGTGTCCGGAACCACCGCAAGAGATCGTGAGAGGCACGGAGGGACCCTTGTGCGTGCGTCGGAGAGGCCGGAAATACACTGTAAAGATTGACAAAGAAATAATCGCCATCCGACCAAGACAGGGAAAGAGAAAAGTGCGTCGATAAAAACCAGTAGGAAGACAACACAAGACTTACCCGGCTAGACCAAAGTAGGAGCCTGTCCCAATAATTATTGCATTCCAAGCCACTTACAACATTAACTCATATTTTTATTTAGAGATTTATATTCAACCAAGTACAAATCGTTCCCATCTGATGACAGACGACAACTGAGAAAACAATAAACAATTTAGAAAAAGGTCAAACCAAGAAAATTTTAAATTTGAAAATGTGACATAAAAACCGGCCAAAAGAAAAAAGAATCATACCAAAAAAGGTTATTAAAAAACCTGCAGTAATGCTGCAGACATCCCTTCACCAGAAAAAAATCCTCCAACTCGAAAAAGGGAAAAAAAAAAAAATCTTCGAGATGGCAACCCTCGAAGGAAGTTGACCACCCTAGAACAATAGACGCATTGTTCAAAGTCAACTATCAAAGGACAAAAATTATCGATAAAAATTTTTTCGACACTACCCCATCACTATAAACCAACGAACACGTCATGTTCCCAGCACGGACGGCTCAATCCTATCAGATTTGAACCTGGGCAACGTGTTTGGCGCAGAAATTTTCAAAGAGGCACTCAGGACATTGACCGTGGTGGTAAGTTTGCCCCACGGTTTATCCCCTGTAGAGTCATACGCCGTGTTTCTCCGCAAGTATACTTATTGGCGGATTGTGATTCCCCGCACGAGGGTTCATATCATGTAAAGGATATTTTGAAATAGACCCTCTTTTCCATGTTCCCCTGGAACATTATTTTTCTAAATTCTAAAAGCCTTCAGGCAAACGTGTACCAACTTTTCTTCTCATCGTTTGGCTTAAATTCACCTTTTGGCATCTTTTTTTCTTTTGAATGACACTAAGTTTACTACTTCATACGCCTTTTTTGTGTGTGTGTGTATGTCTGGCCAGATTGATGTTATATCTTAGTGTTAGTTTGTAGGTATTTAGGTTGTTCGGAATTGACGCAACCAACATGTGGTCAGGTTTTCGAGCTGCCATAGGCCTCTGACCTGGCCCATGTTGCGTCATTCCGCTGGGATTGAGCCGGGGCAAAATTTTTGTCCCGAAGCGCGCTTTTTTTTGTCGCGGCAGGACGGTGACCGCTGCTTTGCGCAGTCAGCCTGTTAAGGCTATCGTCAGGTCCTTTTTAATTTTTTTGTCAGGGTCGAAGTCGAACCCCGACCAGGTCTTTGACGGCGTTGGTTGCCTACCAACTGCGCCGTCGAGCCCTTTTTCCGAGCCGATCCGAGTGTTTCCGATGTTCGTCGGCGTCTGACATGTTTCGGGATGAACACGATGACGTGGGCGAGCGTCGTCGGCCCTCGTTTGATAGCTCTTTGTTTACAAGTCATCTGTCAGTTTTCGCGCACGATCGATTTGAAGTTTTTCTTCTCTTGCCGCCGATTACGGGCGTAACTGACAGTTTCGACTTGTAAACTTTTTACCAGTAGTTCAAAAACTACTTGTTGATATTTTGTATAGTTTTTAGTTTTAGCATTTAGGTGTGTAAATAATATCGTTTGTAGGCGCGCTTATGTTTTAAAACTTAGTGTCATTCCAACATTCCGATATTCCAACATATCCTAATTTCCAAATTTCCCTTTCTATCCTTTACGTATATACATTACACGTATATACGTACATACATTTTCCTCCTGGCTCAGGGATACCACTTCATCGGTGTTTCCTTCGGTTGTCTCCACCTTTTTTCTGTTGTGGTTGACAACTTTCCTTTTTCTTTCTCCAAGCCATTTCCGTCCTCCTCTTTTTTCCTGGTGGATTGACTTGGCTTCTTTTGGGACACCGGTGGTTTCTTATCCTGGGGCCAGTGAGTCGTTTATGAGCCGTCCATTTGAAGATCCCATTACTGGGACGCCGCAATCGCGTACGTCCAATCCCTTATCTATACCTGAACGCCAAGAGGGGAACCATACCTCATAATCACTTCGGACTCTACCGCTGAGCAGATAGATCTGGCGTCAGCGGTTTTCAAGGGAACTAACCAAACAAATTTTGAAAAAACGTCGACCATCGAGAAAATATAACGATAGCCATAATAGGCAACAGGGAGTGGACCAACAAGATCTAGCGAGAGTAAATCCATAGGTGACGTGACAGACCTTGGGTAGAGCTGCTGACCACGTGGACGTGCGTTAGAAATCTTGAAGGCCTTACAAACAAGACATTGGGAAAGGCAAGAAGTAATATCCCGATACATATTGGGCCAATAATAAATCTCTCGAGCCTTAAGGTATGTTTTTAGCACCCCAGGATGGACATTGGGAAAAGAATGGTGGATCTCGTTAATAGCCTCCCGAGTTTTAGAGGCGGGTAAAACTAAGCGCCAGGGATTGTCGGACAAAGGGTTGTCAACAGAAACAGATCGGTACAACGTACCTTCGTGCAAAACGAAGGAGGGAAACAAGTGTGGAGTATTGGTAACTCCCTGGAAAACTTTCTCATACCACGGGTCGCCGGTAGGAATCAGTCCGCGTTCGAAAGAAACCAACGCTACCTGAGGAGGTCGCGACAAAGCATCAGGCACGACATTCTGGGCCCCCTTACGATGTTCAATTTCAAAATCGTACTGGGAAAGAATAGTCGACCAGCGCGCTAAACGCCCGGTAGGATTATCGAGAGTTAGTAGCCACTTTAAAGCGATGTGGTCGGTTACGATTTTAAATTTGACGCCATCAAGGTAGCCGCGAAAATGCTTAACAGAATCGAGAACAGCAAGAAGTTCGCGTTCAGTGGTACTGTAGTTCCGTTCGGCACGGGAGAAAAGACGGGAAAAATACGCAACTGGATGTTCTTCACCGTCAAACTCTTGAACGAGAACGGAACCAAGACCAACCTGACTTGCGTCGCAATGTAGGCTAAATGGTTTGGAGAAATCGGGACAAGCCATGACAGGAGAATCTATGAGGACCTTCTTAAGTTGTTCAAAAGCGTGGTTTGCATCGTCATTCCAATCAATAGGATCTCTTCCTTTCCTCTTTCCGATGAGGGCAGTTAAGGGTGCGATGATTGAGGAAAAATTGTCAACAAATCTTCGGTAGTAGGAGCACATACCAAGAAAAGCTCTCAAAGATTTAGCGGTAGTAGGAGCTGGATAATTACTAATGGCATCTAATTTCTTAGGGTCGGTCTGTAGCCCTTTCTCATTTACGATATAACCGAGGTACTTTAACTCGGACTTGCAAAACTCGCACTTCTTCAGGTTGACAGATAAGCCTGCCTCCCTGAGGCGGTCACGAACCTTGGCGATGAGCTTGATATGGCTATCGAAATCACGTGACACTAAAATAAGGTCATCAACGTACCCGAAAACGAAGTCGTCAGACTCGGCCGTGAATTCAAAGTTGACAATCCTATCCGTAAGCCGCTGCATTTCGGAAGCCGCGTTAGTCAAACCAAAAGGCATACGGACGAATTCGAATAAACCACGTTGAGGAACGATGAATGCAGTCTTCTCACAGGAAGCCTTGTCGGCTAAAGGAATCTGCCAGAAAGCGCTACGGAAATCTAAAGAGGTCATAAACTTCGCGCCGCGTAGATTGTCTAAGATATCCTGAATACGAGGGAGGGGATAGGAATCACGTATAGTCACGCTATTGAGCTTTCGGCTGTCTACACAAAATCTAATACTGCCATCGGGCTTGGTGATCATTACTACTGGTGACGCCCAGCTCGAACGTGACGGACGAATGACACCCATCTGGAGCATCTTATCGATCTCCTCGTTTAAAACCTTGAGCTTTACCGGGGAGAGCGGGTAATATCGTTGTCTGATAGGGGGTCCAACAGTCTCAATCTTGTGGGAAAGCCAAGATGTACAGCCAAGACCAATCTTGTCTGAAGAGATCTCCTCAAATTCCGTAATAGCGAATTGGAGACGACGTTCCTGGTCATCTGTGAGAACAGCACGAGGGTGGATATACCTGACCTCGGCTAGATTCCTTGGGAACTCACATCTTCTAGAAGATGGTTTGTGGCCCACACCAGAACCTGGAAGGAAGAGCTTCCCGGACCGCTTACCTTTAAACCTCCGGCTAATAATTGAAGTTAACCCGAAAGCGTTCCAAAACTCGATACCAAGAATAAATTGAGTAGGGAGACCAGTACCAACAAGACATGGATGAGCAACAGATTTCCCATCAAATAAAATCGGGACATCAACTCCGCCTAGTATCCGAATGGGAGAATTGTCCGCAGAAACCACAGGAGGCCGGATCGATCTGCAATAATCAAGGCCCAAACTCTTCAATAACGCTGAGTCGATAAGAGACGTCTGAGCACCGGAATCAAGTAACGCCTTGACAGTTGTTCCAGCAACAAAAATTTCAATAAACAGACGGTTGTCAGTGGATTTATCAAGAACAAGGGGCGACACAGCCGGGATTACTTTGCCGACCCTACAGTTTAGTTTTTTTTGGGAGCGACTAGGGTTACAGCGAGGACAATCACGCGTCACATGACCCTCAAGTTTACACTTGAAGCAAATTAGGCCGGGGACGTTAGGACAACCTCTATAGTCGTGGCCTGAAAGATTACACTTAAAACAAACCGGCGGGGTGGTAGCGTTAGGAGGAGCTACGTTCACAGGAGCAACACAGATCGGAGCCGCTACAGATTCCTGGTAGGTTTCGAAGTTTTTGGCAACCTCAAGAAGCGAGTCCACGTCCTTGATGATGTTGGTAGCAAGGCATGGGTGGTAACGAACGTGCAAACCGTACTTGACAATTGTAAGAAAATCCTCCTCGTTGATTGGGGAACGGAGTTTTGCGTTCAAATCACGTAACTGGATAACGTAATCAACGACCGATTGATCGCACCTCTGCTTAAGAGCCCTGAGCTGGCGTTCAACCTTGAAGTCGTAGTCGGCGACATCAAAGGTCCTCAAAAAGGCTCCTCTCAGATCACGGAAAGTGAGATTCGGTCCACGTATCGCACGAAAATACTTAAGCGCGCTTCCATCAAGTAATTCATGGAACCGAAGTACTACGTACGAAGGACTGACTCCACGAGCAAGACCCTCCTCTTGGACGCGGGAGAAAAATTCCCGAACACAGGTATCTCCTGAGAACGTGATGTTCCATTTAGAGAGAGACTCCGTCTTGCCTGGCGGGTAAGACCACGCGCGAGCAGGTGTGCTGGGGTAATGGACGGAAGGGAAAGAATCCGAGGCTTGGTGGGATGCGTGGGGAGAAGACGCGGCTTCAAAGTGTTCCGCACCGGGATTTAAAACACGCGGGTAAGGGGTCAGGAAGGGATTGGACGTACGCGATTGCGGCGTCCCAGTAATGGGATCTTCAAATGGAGGCTCCATCTTTTAATCTAATTTAGAAAAAATAAGTAAAGGGGGGGAAAAAAAAAGAGGAAGACCGGAAATCGGTCACCCTTCTCCAACAAAACGAAATGAATTAAATTTAATTTGTTACGGGCGCCATTTGTAGCGTTAAAAAAGAAAGCTAGCTAGCCTGTGGTCGACGACCACAGGCGAAACGTGAAATTTAGGTGAACAGAGAAAGAGTTGGTTGAATTTGTCCGAACGGTATAATATAAATTTAAAATGGCCTAGAAATTGCCAAGCAAGAGCCGAGAGTCGAGTCCTGAGGGGACTCCGTCGATATCGTGTCGCTGAACTAGTGTTGTGTTGTGGTGTATCGATGCAGGAAGGTGTACCAAAACCGCGGAGTACCCCGGGAGAGTATAGCCAAACGGGAACCAAAAAAGGAGGGCCAGAGAAACCTAAAGGGCCTTTTTAGAATTTGGAAAATGAATTTAAATTATTTGGCAAAATCCGCATACAAAAAAAACACCGATACAAAAAACAGGCTAAAAAAATCCGCGTGATGTGCAGTATCCCTGGGGGGACGCCGGTGCGCGGGTCTGCGGCACTCGGCTGGCACGGGCGCGGACGCACACAACGCAGGGATCCAGACACGTTCAATGCCTGGTGGCCTCAGGTGTCCGGAACCACCGCAAGAGATCATGAGAGGCACGGAGGGACCCTTGTGCGTGCGTCGGAGAGGCCGGAAATACACTGTAAAGATTGACAAAGAAATAATCGCCATCCGACCAAGACAGGGAAAGAGAAAAGTGCGTCGATAAAAACCAGTAGGAAGACAACACAAGACTTACCCGGCTAGACCAAAGTAGGAGCCTGTCCCAATAATTATTGCATTCCAAGCCACTTACAACATTAACTCATATTTTTATTTAGAGATTTATATTCAACCAAGTACAAATCGTTCCCATCTGATGACAGACGACAACTGAGAAAACAATAAACAATTTAGAAAAAGGTCAAACCAAGAAAATTTTAAATTTGAAAATGTGACATAAAAACCGGCCAAAAGAAAAAAGAATCATACCAAAAAAGGTTATTAAAAAACCTGCAGTAATGCTGCACTACCTACTCATCACACAAAAAGCTTGTCCCGGGCGGGGCTCGAACCCGTGACCCGGTGCTTTGAAGGCAAAGCCACCTTGCATGAGTGCCAAGAAGTTATGATAGGTTAAGGTAAAGACTTTCGGACTTTAATCTTGGTATTGTATCATTAGCCAGCTTTGGTGTGGAATAATATAAATTAGAATTACAAGAAACACCCAGAGGAAGACTTTTCTTAGAATGTCAGACTCTTGAGCAAATATGGTAGGTTATAAAAACAGCATTTTGTTAAGAATAAGAGGCTGATTTATTTAATTTAAATATGTTATACAATTTACCTTATTAGTCCTATTCTTAAATGGCTACATTATTAAAGCTGATGAAGACTTTCTTACTGTGTTTATGCATTTAAAACCCAAAATAAATGACCAATATATTATTTTAATAATTTTAGTGCTATTTGGGACCTTGGAGAATATTGCCAAGAAATACAATCACAGTATCAGAAACTGGGCATCCAGGGTAGATGGCAGGTGACCCCAGATGGATTGGAACCCCCACACAAGAAAATGAAGTCGGTAGATATTGCAGAAGATGTTTTAGAGATGAAAGTAAGTACTTTAATGTATATTTAATAATAGGAAATATTTTGCAATTTGACTAAACTGTAATTTTATTTATTTTAGGTGTGCTTTATTCGTGCCAGTTTCAATGACTTAAGTCTACCTAAAGCAAGACTACATGCATGGTGTGGAAAGAATGGTCGCAAGCTACCTATATACGACACCGAACAAATTGAAAAGCTGTTTAGAACGATAGTGACATTTGATGGTAAAAAGTACACTTCATCTTTCTGGGAAAAAAACAAGAAATTTGCTGAGCAAGGTGCGGCTCTAGTTTGCTTATTCCACCTTGGCTTAGTCACCGAAGGAGAATTGATCAAATTTGGAAGTATAATAAAATGAATTCAACAAAAGAATCTGCTTTTACTACTCATTCGATTGTCACCCATCCACGGGGAAACAATTTGTCTAGTCCACGGTACATTCCTACACCTTGCATCTTAAAGACTATATTATGTCATTTAGTATGCATTTGCTTCTTCATGTTTCCAATATTTTCCACCAGCTGTTCATTTAACTCCTCCAAGTTAGAACTCAGTGAAGACTGTTTTTGGAC
Source organism: Carpatolechia fugitivella (assembly GCA_951230895.1). NCBI lineage: Eukaryota > Metazoa > Arthropoda > Insecta > Lepidoptera > Gelechiidae > Carpatolechia > Carpatolechia fugitivella. The sequence goes on along the minus strand of OX579647.1, from coordinate 10,330,630 downwards.
ATCAAATTCCAGCTGTTTGTAGCTCTGATAACAAAAGTAGGCATTACGTACGATTTCATCGTCTACCGATACGTTCAGTGGCTTGTCTGCTTTGATGATATCAGCGTCAGATAAATCCTCCATAATGTGTTGTGCGTTTGGTAATTTAGGCACGGTGTACTTATCCATTTTGTATCACCCTTTGCCTTAGATAAGATAAATATTATATATAATCAATAGGTACCTCCGTTTTTTTTTACTGCGTCACTTCTTATGGGCCCCGTAAACGGTCAAATGGTTTGACTCAAACCTTACGTGTTTGATCAAACCGTTTGAGGTCGGTTTGAACGGTTTCTAACGCGTCAAACACAACAAAATTTATTTATTTATTAAAAACTAATAATTACAAAAGACGTCATCATTACAGGATTGCTCCCAATACGATGACGCCAAATATGAAATTGCATCAAACATGTTTCAAACACGTAAATGTTTGACAAACCGTTCAAACCACCTTTGTAAACGATCACAATGGTTTGTGTCAAACCAAACTTTACGTATTTGAATCAAACCGTTTGACCGTCTACGGGGCCCTTTACATTACACTGCTCAAAGCAAGTACGCGGTTTTGGTCACTCAAAATTATTTCAGCGCGTATCGGAACGCGGCCTAGAGTGAGCGTGTCTCGGAACGCAGGGCTTGAAACGATACTTTTTTTTTTTGCCATCTGTGAGCACCAAGTGATACCATGGAAAAAAAAGCGCGGGAAACGTTCGTGGCATTCTTTTCTACGATGAATCAGTGTTAAAATCACTCAGGCTATACTTTAGATACGAGTTGTCTATGTCTAGATATCAAGTATTTTCGAACAAAAAAAACTTTTTTATTCATCGTACGCTCGAGCCCCTCGGTGGGGACGTATTTGAGCTGTTGATGAATTCATCGTAACCATCGCAAGCTTTCAAGGAGATTTCAAAGGTATCTAATCTACGCATCGTCCCGGAAAAATTGATGTGCTTGTAATAGAAAATACTGTGTAACGTCTTTGTTCACCTGCAAGCCTAAATCAAACACAAAAGACACACCAACAAAGACAAATATCAGATGAATATTAAAAATTTATAGGAAGAGTTTCACGTAGCCGCTATTATTTGTTCTGTGGTTAGGCTTAGGGACTACTGAGTTTCTTGTGTAGATTGCCACCGATCTCTTGCGAAACTGTTTAAGGTGATCTTGTCTTGTTAAGCATAAATAACTGAAGATAAAAAGATGAATAAAAACTAAGAAGAGCTTAATGAACATAGAACATATCTTCCATGAGTACTGTCCCATTTTATTATAAATATATCTTATTATACCCAATAGGCGGCCACCCATATGGGATGTGACTGTTTCAAATTTGAAGTTCAAGTAACATATTTCGCACCCATGTGGACTTCCCTTTTCTTTTTTAGCCTTCCCACACAAGTATCTGAGCGTGGGAACTTAGTACCTTGCGGTAATTATCTATTCCGGCTTAAAAATCCTGAGAAATAGTAGGCAAGCGAACAAGAGATATAGCGTCAGCCTTTGGAGACGTTGACGCAGTCGATATAGCACCTGACACGAGCCGTTATGGTACTTGACGACGACTGTTGTTCGGTTTTGCATTTGGATTTTGTAATAAAATAATAACATGTAAGGTACTCACCAGTTCAAAATATAGTTATAGAAACCTTTACCGTACACTATTCTCGTTGTCCTCGCGTAAGTGATCTTTCGAAATCACCCACGTGTGCTTATTTCAATATGGTAGGTACAATGTACAAACGCTGTGTTATCCGTAACACTCGTTTCCCTTTAGAAAACATTTATAAGTCTACTGAATTTAGAAGAATAATTTTCGAAGACACATTAAAAATTTGGGCAGAGTTTTTACTTATGATGTTGCTGGTTCGAAAGTTATCGACGCTATGAGGAAACGTTGAACGGGCTCAACCTCAGGTGACTAAAATTGGCGGGAAATCAGAGTAAGTCAAATCAACTACCAATATTTGCAAGAATGATTGGCCCAAAATGGGCCAACTGCTGGACGAAGTAAGTGGCGCTCTCTCACTAGATGCTGTGCATCGTCACATGCCGAATAATATTCGCATTTAATATTTTGTGTACATTGTTGCTAAGTAATATATATTATAAATATTGAATTAGGATTGGAATTTGGATAGGTTTCAGAAGGGATTATTATAGGAAAATAAACAGTAGGTAAAAGAGGATTTATTATACATAAGATTTAGATAGATAAACAGAAGTTGATGTTGAATATATTATCAACTTCTGTTTATCTATCTAAATCTTATGTATAATATTTCCTCTTTTACCTACTGTTTATTTTCCTATAATAATCCCTTCTGAAACCTATCCAAATTCCGATCCTAATTCAATATTTTTAATACATTATTATACGTTTCCTCCTTTTTAACAAAATGACTGTGGCGATGTGCAAACCGCACCATGCCAATAAAAAAAAAGTGATACCATACCAGACGTACTCAATGTACTTACTAGTTTGAGTCACAGACTACTTAGAAGAACTAGGTTGTTTGAGTTGATAGAGGGCGCTTGTAGTATGAGTAATATGGTATGTATAGTGTTCATCAACATCAACGGCCCGTTACAGTCCACTGCTGGACTATGAGCTTCCTCCACTCATGTATGGTGTAAGTTAGTAGATGCAAAACCGGTACCTGTTGTGTGTGTGTGTGTGTGTGTGTGATCAAATATACTCCTTGATGATGACTTTTAATTTATACTAGCGAGCGACCCACCCCGCTTTCGCGCGGGTTTAATTTTCCATATTCTTCCCTGGATTAATATTTCAAAACTAAAATTAGCCAAATCGGTCCAGCCATTCTCGAGCGAGACTGTCCGTTAGGTAGGTATAGTATACTATATAAGTGTATCATCTATTGGCGAGACTAACAAACAGCAATTAATTTTTATTATATTTATAGCTGTCCGCGCGTAATGTAAGACTTTCCCGTGGAAGTAAGATTTTTTCCCATGAAAAGTATCCGTGTTAATCCAGGGTACAAACTATCTCCATTTCAAACATCCAAATCCGTTCAATCTAAAATTTCTTATCTAAAACATTTTATAACTTAAATGATTTTTTCTCTAATAAATGTTAATGAAATTGTTGTTCTTCCTTATTTAAATTCAATAACTAACTAATGCTGACAATATAATGAATGGAATTTCCTTGTTTGTGTATGTTTTTGACTTGACTTGTTTTAAATTTAATAATGAATAAATGTTGTCACTATTGATGTGGATAAAATTGTTGTTAGAGTAGTGTTATAATATAAGTACTAGACTTGTAAAATACATAAAAGAGTTATGGAAAATATGCATGAGATAATGATTTCTTATTTAAAATACTGATATATTGTACTTCCGTAATGGGCACACTGTTGTTTCAAATTGTGTTTATAACATCTTATGTACCTACACAGTGGACAATTATAATTTAACGAGTGAATGGGTAAGTACGTAGTAAAATAGCCATTTGGGACGTTTAAAATCAATTTTATTATTTCTAGAGCAGAGACGCAATACAGGCTGGCAGCCGGCGAGGCGGTGGCGGCGGCCCGGTGTAACTCCGCGGTCGCCAGCGGAAACCGCAAACTATCCACCTAAATAACTTACAATACGCTCCAGACCAGAGGACGAGGTAGTTTTTGTTTTACAATATTACGCAGGTCTGATTTTTAACTTTGGTTAGTCCTCTTCTTTTGTCACCTAGTGAAGTACCTAACCAAAGTACCTAACCCTTCTTTATTTTTCACAGTATGAGTTGGATTTGTTCTGTATAGCTTGATACAGCAAAATCATAATATCAGATGGTATGGGTGGGGTCTGCCTTCTCGATACTGCGTTCCCAACTTCCCACATTGCTAGGCGCGTCGTTTTCGGTAACATTGCAGACACTATCTTAGTCGTTTTCTAACCACATCTGTTTATTTTTAGGTCGCCCTTCTAGGTCTAGAGCTAAACTGGACTCTGGTGTGTTCAGTTCAGAGCTTGGTACAGTAAAATAATAACAATTAATCGCCTCGCCTCGATCGCAGGGCTTACAAAATAGTAAACACTCAAATAGTGCTGGTGGGGACGATGGACGAGAAGCTGGCGCAAAAATTGATTCAACAAAATTAAATCTACTCATCTACTTTTTTCTGGAACTCTTACAAAATATTTTGTACTTTTCATACAATCTAATCAGTTAGCCGAGTCAATTTATGTATGAAAAGTAAAAATATAAAATTGCTATTTCGGAAAACTTTATTAACAAAAGTTATTTACCTATAGTTTCATGGGCTGAGTTACCATCCGAGAGGTTTGGCATTATTTTAGGTATATAACACTGATTTATAATAAAATTGTGAAAATATTTTCGGATGTTTAGATGTTTGTTCCGCTTTCACGCCTAAACTATTAGTAAGTAAGTAAGTATCTTTATTTTCCAACGGGAATTCGAATATTTAATATAAGGTAAGGTATTCCAAGTTGTCGTCATTATATCGAGTGTAAGGTCGACGATCTACCTCGCACACCCTCCGGTGTCAGAGTCATTGAGCCACCTACGAACTCTGACTGCTGACATGGCTCATGTAACGACAATTTTTGTAGGTAGGTGTCTCTCGAAACACGGAATCATCTGACTTTTCGAACAGTATCAGAATTCTGACCTATACGGAAAAAGAGATGATCTGACGAAAGCGGAATCTGACGGACGTGTAGTACCAATATTAAATCGATTCAGCTTGCAGCATGACCTAATTAACCCAATCTCACAAAGTAAGTTTTGTATAACATTTTCGTAAGTATATTCTGTGATGTGATGAGAGCCAAACGCTCAGCTCAAGTGAGTAATACAATACAAAACAAATATACTTTATTGACACCAAAAACATAAAACATACAGAACAGGATAATTGAAACAATGAAGGTCAACGTTGCTAGGGTAGCTATCTCTTCCAGGCAACCTTAGGATGCAGGAAAACAATATTTAAAAGTTAAAGCGCAGCGGGTTGGTGGCTAAAAATATAATAAACTTAATACAAATAATAAGTGTAATATTTTCCTATTAGAAATAAACTTTAAAATGGACCTATATATAACATAATAAAACACATAGAGTTTTTTGCATTTATTGAAAAATCGGATGTGGAAATAAGTGAAATAACTCCTTTTGAAATGACACTCCTCATATGGCAAGATATATATATAGATATATAAGATATCTCAAAGCATCTAAGCGTGAAAAATACCTCAACATGTTGTAAGCAGCCGAGTGATGGTACAAGGTAAGTATAGCACACGTGTGGTCCGCTCTGTCACGATGTGCAACCACCGTCCAGCGTCAAGTTACTGCGGTCAACTCGAATCAGTACGTGTATCTAGTCTATCGCAAACTACGAATAAGGAAGCTATAGAAGTCGCATTCCGTTCAAAAAATGGCCCCACGCAAAGGGCAACACAGAAGGCGGGGCTTAAAAAGTACAACACACGCGCTAGTTAGTCTGTCACGCACTGTATGACGGACTGCCGCTTCCGATAAAAAACAATAATACAATATAATTCAGACAAACACAGGTAATAAAATGACCTTCGGCGAGGTAAAATGATGCAGGAGGCCCAAAAAGCCAGTAAAAAAGAAACTGGGGTAACAAATCACAAGTAAATACATTTATTTTCAGTATTCTAAATACTTGACATAAAATAATGATGGATGGGATTATGCAAGCAATAGTCAGCCAATGTTTACGGCTTATATTAAGGTATAATATCATAATACTTATATCCTATGAAAATACTTAAATAATCTCCATAATAAGTATAACTTAAATGATCTTGAATAGAAACTGTTATTTTCCGTTAGTTACCCCACTAAGTAAATTTTGAAATTATATTGATTGTGCTGCATTATTATTAACATAATATGATGAAGTTTTCTCTATAACCCAAAGTGAAAGACAATTTAAGTAAACCATACATCTGAAGTTGCCAATTTTCTTTGTTATTTTCTTTTAAAATGCACAAGGCCAAGTCTTCTATACTAGTGGCTCTGTGAGCTGTAGACATCGCGAGTCGCTGTTACTCTTTATATTTGACAGAGAACCATTGCCAGCAGGATCGCACATGGTGGATGGATCCCCGAAATAATGTAGTCTCTCTTTAGTTCAGGCTTGTATTTCAACGTTAGTAAAATCACAACTCGAAAATAACAATTGATTGGCAAGATTTTAATGGGTACAATACAAAATACAATACGGAAACGTGAGAATTTTGACACAGAGTAATGGCCTCTTCCCAAAAACAAGCACACAATCACACATTTAAATAATAATATTATTTTAGGAAATAATGACAAAGTAATCTCTTATATTTGACGGAGAACCGTTGCCAGCAGGATCGCACATGGTGGATGGATCTCCGAAATAATATAGTCTCTCCTTAGTTCAGACTTTTATTTCAACGTTAGTAAAATCACAACTCGAAAATAACAAATGATTGGCAAGATTTTAATAGATACAAAATACAATAAGAAAACGTGAGAAGTTTGACACAGAGTAATGGCCTCTTCCCAAAAACAATCACACAATCACACATTTAAATAATATATATAAGGTGAATTTAATAAATAATTACAAAGCAATCTGATTGATATCAGTAATGCAAAAGTACGATAATTTTTAATTTGACTTATTCTATCACACTTAATGCATAACACATCCACTGCACAAGTGACGCGATCCAATTACCGTTATCCGTCATGCCGTGAACCAATCACCGCGCTTGTCGGAATATGACGTGATGCGTGAACGTGTGGCGACACAGTTGTACGATATAAGCGCGCCCGATGGCAGCGCCACCTGGCGTTTGACAGATGCTATTATTATTCTATTCCCCGCGTTTGTGCGAGCTAGATGGAAACCTAGTTTAGAACACGATATTCGTTTATAACACTTATAAATTATTGTACTAATTTATGTGCGAGGGACTTGTGTTGTAGTGATCATATCTACCAAATAAACATTTGTGTAACAACGATAATTTGGAGTCTATTTCGTTCGGATCATCCTCATCGACAATAACCCCTCAAACGCATCCAATTGGCCTGTCTACAGTGACGTTTCTCGTTTAAGTACTCAAGATTTGGGGCCATATTTTTCTTGGGTTTTGTTTACAATTACACTTCCATAGCTTCCTTATTCGTAGATCGCAAACAGTCTTTTAATTCTACCGACTAAGTGCGAGTACGAGCACATATTTTTTACTAAATTGGTTGTACCTTTCGTAGTTTAAGCGTAATAAAATGAAACCTAAAAAAAGTGGAGAATTGAGAGCCCGAATTAACAAGGCCATAACTTTCGAACAACTAGAAGTACCGACCTATTTTTTTCCCTTTCACAAATTTAGACAATTTATTATGCAGCACTGTAAAAGTAAAGGTTATAAAAAAATTTCGTAATAAACTTTCAGAGGTGTGAGGATTGAGAGCCCATTTTGAACTAAGATATACGGGGTACGATAGCGTTTTGCGACAACACCTATCTTATTTTCACAATTTATTTTGTTTGTAATTAACTAGTCAACTTACATTTTGTCGTAAAGACTTTCTCCGTAGTTGTAATTTGCCAGGTACAGGTAACATTTAAGTAAATTTTATTAAAATGTTTGTTTTGTTCACATTGAAAACTTATGGAGGAGGCCTATGTTTAGAAGTGGATTTCTTCCAGCTGAGATAATGATGATGAAATGTTTGTTTTTATTAGGGATATTATTAATTGCACATCAAATTAATAATCACCTATCAATTTATGTTCATCATTAAAGTATAAGTATACTTTTTTACATCAAATAAATTATTTTACTACAAATAAATTAAATGTTTAACAAAACTAGTACTGCAGGTAATTCGAAAATATATCAGCACGACATTACTTTTTTCCTCTAATGCGAGGCAAATAAATTTCTTTAGGTACAAAAATACGACAATCATAAGTACTGACTGCACAGCAAGTTTACCACAGCGCGTGCGTAGCAAAGTAACTATCCGAGTAGCATAATATATTGTAATAAGCTCCTCAAAACTTGTTCATCATCCTTACTAATATTATAAACGCGAAAGTTTGTGAGTATGGATGGATGTTTAAATAAATAAATATCTTCTACACACGGCCATCTGATCCCAAACTAAGCAGAGCTTGTACTATGGGTACCAGACAACTCATATACATTACATAAATAGATAAATACATACTTGTATAGATAAACAACAACCAGACACAAGGCAAACACAATTAAGTGCTCATCACACGAATGTTTGCCCTGGGCAGGATTCGAACCCGTGACCCTGAGCGTCGGAGGCAGATACACTACCACCTGGGCTTACGGAGCCGTTTGTTACTTTTTCACGCAAAAACTACTGACGGATTGAGATGAAATTTGGAATAAAGATAGTTTGTAGGTACCCTGGATTAGCGAATAGGATACTTTTTACTGGAAAAAACTTATTCCCACGGGAAAATCTTACACAACGCGAGCGTAGGCGCGGGCGGACCGATACTAGTATGAATATATAGACAAACTGCTGTATGTTATATAAAAATAGATGCTATATTAAAATAAAGAGTTAATAGGTTAATAAAAAAGCTTTACTTTAAGATAAATAGCGGTACGCCACGAATATAAATTGAGTAATATTTTGAATCGCGCATTTTGCTGTGCAATCAGGAATTTTGATATAATTCGGATTGTTTTTGGATACAAAAAAAAAAAAAATATTTGTGTTAAATTAAATACTAGCCATTTTTATATATTTTGATAGTGCACCAAACCAGTGTTAGTGTAGTAGACAACATTATAGCTTATTCGTACGTACCGTGAGGTAGAGTGAGTGATTTACGATTACAATCGAACAACCCTTCGATTTTGATTGGAAACGGTTTCAAGAATTAGCGTAACACTATAATTTAGATCAAACTGCGCATTTTATTGTGTAACTCAGTGTTTCTGATACAGTTTATAAATTGTTTGTATTGGTGGACATTGCTACAGAGCAGCATTTGTTTTTCTCTAACTGACCTAATAGCTACGTAGTAGGCTACGTACCAAAGTGGTAGGTAGGTAGGTAATAGCGGGCACGGACTTGTCGAACAGCAAATGATTAAATAATACTTAATCAATACTTAACAACTTTTTAGACATCAAACTAAATTAAAATTTAAACATTTTATTGCTTCCATAATAGTACATACAATTAGGTCTTAAAGTAAGTGTCCAAGTGTGTTGAGAAATGTGACCTATAGAGGAAAACAGCCTCAGCGGTAGACCTTGTAAGCTGGCAACCCCCATAACTCCGCAATTTTTTAAAATTTCCAAAAACTGACTCAACAAACAAAAAACGATTAATTTATCGAACCTGCTCACAAAATTTCACGAGAATCGGTTGAGAAACGCGACCTGTAGGGTGAAACAAACAAACAGGGCCCCGTTTCACGAAGCAACAATTTACAAGTAACAAGTTACAATTTGATATTCATTGCGTAGCCAATTCATCTAACTAAACTGTAAGCTCTTAAAGTTTAATTTATCTCATTGTCTACGCAATGTACATCGAATTGTACTTGTAATTTGTAACTTGTAGCTTCGTGAAACGGCCCCCAGATGGACAGACAATTTTGTCAAGACATACAAAAGCAAATTTGGTCAAGCTGAAACAGAGACGCTTCGCTCGCTCGGTCAATAAAATAAGATGAAATAAACAAAAAACAGCATTGAAGCGCTCTCTGATACAGCAACCTTTTAATCTGCGATCTCCAACCCGCCTGCCAAGCGTGGAGATTATGGCAAAACCCTCCACTTGAGTGGAGGAGGCTCTTAGTCCAGCAGTGGACTGTAACGGGCCGTTGATGTTGATGTTGAAACAAAAAACAAATTAAATTAAGTTTAAAGATTTAAAAAAACTTTAAAAATTCAAGGGGTCGACTCCCCCCCCCCCGGAGGAGGGCGGGGGGGTGTTTGTGGAGAAAAATAAATAAATATGAAAAGATATACAGACTTGCGAGGTATACAGCTAACAGAGCCACTAGTAATAATAATAACAAAATTTAGAAAATAAAGTTTATTTTGTTGCATTGCAAGTTTCTACCGCGATTGCAATAAAGAGTTAATTCATATGAATAATTAAATACTTATTAGATTTCGTGTCATTATAAAATTCGTCTAGGTTATAGAAGCATTTTTCGATGAGGTAGCTATTGAGTTCATTAATAAATATATTTTCACTCTCCTCTTCTCTTATATTGGCAGGAATATGATTGTATATTTGAACAGACATCGCATATATATGGACCAGCCCAGTAAAGATGTAATTTTGAAAATGATGATTTTAATTTCTTACCGTTTTTAACATGTCTGGGATTTAGTTTCAAGAACGTGAATAAATGTATATTTTTCCGTACGAATTAAGCTATTTGTAAGGGTGAGAATTTTATGTTCCTTGAAATATGCAGCTTGTTCTTTGATCCAAACATTTCTTTTGCAAAACGAATAAATCCGGTGCATCTGTACCTACTATTTCCCGACAATATCACTCTGTAACTCAACCAAAACTAACTTTAAAAATATTTACCACTAGCGGTTCGCCCGCTTTATGTAAGAATTGCGTTGTGTAAGAATTTCCCGTAGGAATAAGACTTCTTCCCGTAAAAAGTATCCTATGTGTTAATCCAGGTTACAAACTATCTCCATTCCTCCGTTGAATACTTTAAGCGTGAAGGCAGAACAAACAACCAAACATCTAAACATCCAAACATATTTTCACGTTTATAATACTAGTAGGATTGCAGTGATGACATTTTACATTATGGGCGAGGTTCTAATGAGTTTTTTGATTTACAGCTAACCATGACTGGAAAGTCGAGGAGAGAATGTAATGTAATGTCCGCCGTTGAAGGCAAACCGCGAAATTACACGAAGCGAGCGACGACCGATGGCCTGACCACAATTTTTCTCCGTTGCGGTGCCCGCATACAGAAAACTTAATGAAACTTATTTCGGTAACATAACTCTACATAGTTTCTTTTAGCAGCCGACTGTTGTGGTGATTTTACAATATCCCGATGCATAAAAAATACATGAGCGAGCCTGCATGGCTACGCTTGATGGCGACTAACACGAAACAAAGGAATATTTTATATTATAAGTGCATTGAATATTTGGCAACGTTTTAATGGCGTCCAAGGAGGGTTTGGTATTTGTATTGACAACGACAATGGCCCGTCACGATGTGTCACCCCGCTTTGTTGCGTATTTAAATGACAAGCAATGCGACACTCATACGCCGCTCAACGTGAAAGGCACAATTTTGTCAATTCAATTCAAACGAGACTCTCCAAATCTCAACATGTAGCATCTCATTACTGATGGGGGCGAAAAATTGAATTTAAAAGTTTTATAGAGCTTTATATTTACACTTGAAAATGTGACATCCTTGCACCCTGCAAGCAAAATAGTGCAGTTAGAGTAAGAGGAAGGAGGTTAGGTTGAGTTGAAACAGATGCAGTTTAATTAAACTAGAGTTTAAATCTGTCATGCGGGCATCGTTATTGCTTAAAACGAATTAAGTTATGTCCAGTTATGTTTATAAAAAACGGTAAAAAAATATTCTTTTAAACTATTCAATTTGTTACTAAGGCCTGATCGCCCTAAACAGAGTAGGCTCGATCGAGCACCTTGGTGGGGACGTAAATATGAGCTGTTGATGACGATTCAATTATTTAAATCAACTTATTTTTATTTATTGCTGAATCGCTCTATTCTCGTTTCATTGAAAATCAGATAATAATAATAATGAAGGAGCAAACTTAAATTGTCGTTGAGCGCCATTAGGCCGAGACGCGTGCCGAGACATAATCAGCTGATCTCATAAATAAATTGTGAGCTTTGTGTAGAAAAACAAAAGGGGGTTAAGTTATTAGAACGGGCTTTGAGCTGTGATCCGCCGAGGGAGCGCGTGCCGAGTGCCGCCGACCGACGACGACGCGGCGCGGGTGGCGGCCTCACATGGGCCTGACACTTAATAAATCGCTCGAGAGACAGATGATCCTATGAATTCAGTTTTTATTTTTGTCAAGATGTTATGGAGAACCGTTGAGAAATGAAATCGTGTTAAATGAAAGTGGGCTATCGTAAGCAGACTAATGAAAGACAAAAAAAAACTACAGTTGGTAGATTATTTTATGTTTCCATTATAAGAACGAGTGACTATTTAGGACGGGATGATAAATTGACGACAACACGAGCCAACTGCTCCAGTTGTTCGCTGGATTTACGAGCGCGCCTGAACACGGCAAATACATTTGTTAATAGACACATTAGCAGTTAAGGCGCCTGCGCAGCTTAATTGCCGACATATTGTCGTATCCATAAACTGTTTGCAGTCTCTTTGAAAGAACGCTTGTATTGACAACGGCTATGCAATGATTGTGACTAAATGCCCGAAATGTAAAACAAAAAAAAAATATTGGTAACTCTTTCAAACTGGGGCACATCAACCAGTGGCTAGCCTATTAGAATATGATAATAAGTAATAAAGATAAGATATTAAGAAGCATTATTTTATTTATATTTTCACTGTTATATGTTTTTACATTTCTACAAGACAGATGATATCGATTGAAATAAGCTTCACAAATAAATCCTTATATTTATTTGCATACAAATGTGATGGATGACTAAAGGCATACGAATCAAACACTAACCACACCACGATAACTGGAAAACAATCGTCGCACGCACGCCGATTCGTCGACCCACATGCATAGCGTAGTGTTTTATATCATACGTCATACCTACGTCCTGATTAATTTAGGTGAAATTTTCTTTATGCAATACTAGCTAGTAGCTAGGCTAGTCTAGTAGCTAGGGCCGCTGCCTACTGTCCGGGAGACGCGGGTTCGACCCCACCACGTACCAATGTGTTTTCGAATTTCTAATTAATATGTAGTACGTTTATTCGACGCTCTTACGGTGAAGGAAAACATCGTGATGAAACCTGCACACTCCTGCGAAGAAATTCAAAGGTTGTGTGTGAAGTCGACCAACCCGCACTGGGCCAGCGTGGTCGACTAAGGCCTAATCACCCTAATTCAGGGTAGACTCGTGAGGTGAGGTGAGGACATATATGAGCTATGGATGAAGCAAACATTCTAAATTCAAAAAGTCTTGATATGTGAAGAACAAAAGGTGGGTGCAATTAGCGTAATGGTAACGTACGATTGGCATTGTTTTAGCGCTTATGGTGTTTTGTGAGTGCATGCATGGTAAATGGTAACGAGCTACAAGTGGCGCGTGCGCAGTGGGCCCGGGGCTTTGTTTCCACCCCCCGTGTCACTTCACATCACCACTGTTTTGATCCAAGCTCTTCTCATTAGTTGAATTTAATGGGGCGCTATTATTTGTCATTTTATTTTATTAACTGTTCTATAATCATTATTAAGAAAATTCTACATCAATCAACTATTGTATTTATTCATACATTCAGTTCTTCAAGCAGGAGTCTTAGGGTGGGATGTCATAAGTAGGTGTCGTTTGAAAGACAATAGTTTATTTTTATTACTTATTTGTTTTGTATAGCCCACTTACTTATGTATTTGTAAGTAAATAGGTCGTAAGATTAGCTGACACAAGATTAAGTATGTAATAATCATACGTAGTATGTATGTGATAATATATTGTATACTAAATAATAATCTATATATTTTTTCGTATAAAGCTTGTTTGTTTTCAACATTGAGCTATTATTTTCAATTCAAATCCCTTACGCGAACAAAACTCAAACAACAATTGCGAGACGTCGCAATGTCTGCCGGACCCAATAAGTGAAACGTTTCGGTAGAATGCACTCGATTGATGCTGCGATAGTTGGCTACTTATTTAGCTATTTTTTCATTGAGTTTTGGAGTAAAGGAGGCTTTAAATGGTTGAGAATGGTGAAGGATGAAGGGCAGTGAGTGCGCGGACCACCGAGGGCGGCGGCGGCGCTTTGGTAGTAATGGAAGTCGCCGGACCGTGAGTGAGCTCCTTAGCCGTAGCGCCGCCGCCGCCACTCCCTTCAACACTCTATCTGAAAATAAATAATACAAAACAGTAAAAATATACTTAATTTTAATTGAAGCCAAAAAAATAAAACATACAGAACAAGATAATTGAAATTACCTATATGAAGGTCAACAGGCGACCTTATAGCTAGGGTAGCAACCTCTTACTGGCAACCTTAGGATGCAGGAAAACAATATTTTAAAGTTGAAGCGAAGCGGGATTGTGGCTAAAAATATACCTAATAAACTAAATAGAAATAATATAATATTACTTAAACGTGAGGTTTCTTTTTAAACTATCCAGTCCGGCTTCGTATGGGGCAGAAGTCGTAGGGGCAGATGAGAGTACCCTCTTTGCCATACCATGTTAGACTTTAGCATTAGAAGTAAGCACTTTTTAAAATATTTTTATTCACTCGCTTCCTTTTACAATTAGTAAAATAATTGAAATTGTAAATCCGCTTGCGTTGATGTCTTTTATAAGAAAAAATGGCGTTCTTGGCTTTCTTTCCGTAAACATTTTATGATTTATTTTTTAAAATGAGCTGAAACTTTATGATATAATGGAATGGTCTGATAAATAAGGTGGAAGAAGGAGGCCATAGGCCCCTCAAATAAAAAAAATCTGGTCGTGTTTATTTTTTATTTTATTTTATTGTGATACTGAAGTCTACAGCTTTAAAATCTAATTACACAACAAAATACAAGACGTAAACAAAAGATTAGCCAATTACAGACAACAACTGCGGCGCTAGTAGTAATACAAAATTACATTTCAACCAATCACGACTCTGCTGCAAGTTGACATTTCCATAGTAATGTTGTAGTTCCAATTTTGGCCATTTCATAGCCGTGGTAGGTCTGTAACGTAACGGTTCGTTTACATGCCGTCATGGTTATCATCACGCTGAATTTCCTAGAGGGTGGACGGGTGGACGCGATCTAATAACAAGGAAGGAACAGCAAGTTTACTCAGTGAGGCTTTTTTGTTTTGTATTATTATTATTTGCCGGCTAGGGTTGTACTTATTATTTATTTTAAAAAGCAAGTTTTGGATAAGTGAAATAGATCAACATCGAAAACAGTTTATTACACACACACTTACATATAATCATACACATATAATTTATATTGGCCTCATTGTATTAAAGGTGTAAATATGGACAGCACTGTTGTAATTCTTTAGTCTAGAATGTAAGAACATCATGGAAGGAACTAGCCCTTGCAATACAAGGTATCTTAGTGCAAGGACTAGTGCATTACCTATTCAAGTCCTGCTGTAGGTTAATAACGTCAAACACATTTCTAATATAAAAAAAACACAAACACAAAAAGGGAGGTGTCCCTATATCATATAAATAAACCAGATAAAGTAATGGTCCAAGAATAGAGCCCTAGGGCACCCCAGATGGTATAGTTATATAATCAGACTTAAGTCTACCCGTGACAACTGCCTGCCTTCTGTTTTCGATGTAAGACTGCATCCACCTCAACAGATCTCCATGGATACCCAGCTGCTGAAGTTTTTGAAGCAAGATGACGTGATCCACACGGTCGAAAGCCTTTAAAAACCGTGTAGATCACGTCAACCTGCGAATGATCGACATCCTCGACAAAGATAGCCAAATTCGTAGTGGACTGGTGGAGCGACCTCTGTAAAATCTATGTTGTTGGTCCGGTATACCCAGCTTAATTACAAGAAATATTTGTTCGTGGACAATCCTCTCCGTACACCCACTCAAAACATTCAACTTGGAAATTGGCCGATAGTGCACTATATTTCCCTTAGAACCATTTTTGTGTAAAGGCACAAAGTGCTTCTTTCCGTGTAGGGGCTCGTTGGATTTATCTTATACCTTGATGGTGTTATTGCCTAAAGTTTTTAATTTAAACTTTTAATTAGTACCAAGTATAAAACATATAAGCAAACAACTTAGTAAAGTTGTAAATTTAAAAACGTGGTAGAGTTTATTTTTTAAAATCAAATTATTTATTGTCTTAAGATATTTAAGGGGATAAATAATTACATGTCATTGTTACACATTCATTGTACAAAATTTCGTCAAATTAACTATAATGTGCGTTATTAGGCCATCATGTTGCAAATAATAATTTAGATGTAGGTAGCTGAACAGTCGTATTGTCAAGTATCCATTCATCGCATTGCTATTGAATACCAATCAATACTTGTCTGAAGATCTCTTGTTCACGCATACTTTAACAAACAACAAACAATGTTGCTGCTCGCGCATCGCACCTCGATCACTCAACCATGCCTCAACTACCTTTACTATCGTCCATGTTCCTACTACGTTAAGGTTGAATCTCCCTCTACACTTACAGGAACGAAGGCGGCATATCATAACACAAGGTAATGTTATTCTTACTTAATCTTTTGTATAAGTTCAAGTTTTTATGAATCCTTTTATTGAAATGTTTTGGCTCTATGCTAGTAATTCGATAAAAGGAGATTCATCGACGAAAGTGCTTACAAAAGCGCTCTTTTGAGAATGCAATCGAGATTCAGAAGGAGCTATCTATTATTCGCGTTAATCTTATTTCATTCCTTTGTCCCCGTCGAAATCGGAATAGAAATTTAAGGAACCGTCAAGCAGTTTACTTATACCATTACTTAACATTGACGATTTGGATGTTAGCAACTCGCATCACAGGAATCAAGAAGTTTTCAACTGCGAAAACAGTTAAGATAATAAAACTTTAATTTCAAGTTTACATAGTTGTCTCAATTGCATTGTGAGTATTATTGTGAAACAAAGTATTGTTTTTCATAATTACGATAAAGATAAATGAGTAGGTAATGGCAGCAATCGCATTCGGCTGCCAGTTTACGCCGCACAAGCACAAGTAAGGTCTGCAGCAATATAAAACGTGATGGCTGCGCCAGTCGCCCCGCCTCGTCACGTCTCTCCGACGACGCGGCCCCAGCTTCTGTTATTTCTCTTATTTGCCTGCAGTACCATAAAATTATCCATAATAGCAATCCCAGCAGGAAATTACTCCGTTAACTGCTATTGTTTGTAAATTGAAGTCGTTCCAGGTTCTCTTTTCTTTCGTTCTATTGATTTGTTACTCCAAATGTTGCACATTATCTAAAGGCCCTTTAACACGACCGGAAACAGACGTTTTATCGTAGGAGAGTTAATTGTGCCCGTCATGTGTTTAAACTTATAATGAATTGTTGTAACAGACTCATTAAAGATCGTTTAACCTGTCTCTTAACATACTGAGCCCGCCCTCGCATTGTATCACCACTGCTGGGGCAAGTGGGGTGAGTGAAGAACCGAATGAGGATCTCTTGCGCAGCGCCCGCGCCGCATTATATCAATCGGTCACGCGCGCGGGGCGCTTCAGTTTGAGCCCTCCGTGAAATGGTGCAACAGGAAGGGTTGGATTTTAATTACGATATTTTTCTATTATTTCCTCCGCTGTCTTATTTCCAAAGCAAGGGTCGTGAGATGTAATAAATCCCGCTTTTTATGAGGTCACGGTTAACCCTCTTGATAGCGTTTATCGCACATCTGGTGGAAATGAGAAAACCATTATAGTTCACTTGTTCATTTATTATACTTATTTAAAATGAAAGCGAGCAATACTTAGATAACGATACTGAAAGCACTATATATTATTTATTTTTGATGATATTCATAATTTTTTTAAGTAAAACAACATTGTTTAAAACAGCCTTTTCTTGTATCCTTAATCGCTGAGTATTACATTTTTTTTACACATGCGCCCACGGGTCTTAAAACACTCGCCTCATCAAACATGTCATTAAACCAAAAGCATAACTGTAATGAATGATGAAACGATGAAGTGATGCGTGGTGTGCTAAAGTAACTCCGGGACATGTCACACGAGAACACGTTAGGATCGCCGATCTGAACCGAACGAGGGGATCTGCGCACACGCAGTACACCCTGTATTTTTCGACCGATTGCGCGCGAGAAGCGTGAGCGCGGATAATTTTATTGATCACCTATGCACTCGATAAAAAAGTGAGTAAAGGGTTTATATTTAATTGTTATTGTTTATTCAACCAAAATTTTACAATGGTAAATTTCACGGCTGCTATGAAATAAAACGTTTTATTGCTAAGGTTAATGAAAAATATACGGTTACGTTTTTCTTTTCAAGTAATTTATTTTGTCAGTTTTAATGTTAAGGCGCTTTATGAGATATTTAATATAATAACCACCTAAACGTATTACCTATAATATTCAGTGTACAACTAAAATTAAGCATAATATATTGCGTTTATTGTAATGGACATTAATCACACAGCTTACTACATATTTTAATATTTTTAAACTTCGCGTCGCAAATCACAGGGGTCATTTATGCAAAGAAGCTCGATGAATCGAAAGGATTGCGCTATGAATAATTATAATTCGTTAGTACGAGAATGGATTTGTGTGCTTAACCGCTTAAAATTATTTGAATACGGCTTTGCAGCAATAGGTGTGGATAGACCCTATAGTGGGAGCAGAATACGCAAATACAGATGTTCGCACTTAGGGCCCGCGCGGATTGCGTATCGATCCTTGGCTTAAAACGAAACTAATGGAATGATAAAATAATACACGGATATAGATAGTATCGAGACGCTCCGCCATTAATTAATTTTGCTTATGTATAAGATAGGATTTCAATTAAAATTAAATGTTGTACTGAAAATATTCTAAGGGTATTTTTCATAAAGTTTTGATGACGTGGAAGTAACATTATGACTAAGTTATTTGACTTTCTGATAGTTATGTAGCAGTCACTCCATCATTTTTACAAGAATATAGATGGTAGGCGTCCCAGTATGATCGATCACGCGCCACGTGCTTGCGCCGACGGCTTTTTTGATGAAAAAATATACTTTTTTAATCAAAAAGCGTTCTAACTTTTTAACAATAGCGAAATATCGCGATAAATATAGACACACAGAAGATAAACAAGCAAAGAGGGCGTAGCGGAGCATAAAACTGCCGAACAAAAGTATTAGCCGAGGATTAGGACAGGCATTAATGTTATTTGATTACTTAGACAACATATAATATGGGAACATGAGACGGTTCTCTTTTTCTTTTCACAATAGCTCCTTTAAAGTTAAGAGGATTTAACAGAGCTGTTGGGATAAACACACTTTGGTACGATATGGTATTACTCTTTATATTTTGATACACATCCGCCCTTTGTCCTCAATTTACAAGATTGTTTGTCAAGTCAATGCAATCGAAACTGAACGAAATAATGATTTAAATATTGTTTTTAATATAACTAATTCAGAGGACAAAACAAATACTTGGAACGTATAAACTATAATTTATACTTACATAACATAAATGGTTCACCTTGGTTACATACAATCAACTTTATTGGACGATTTCACATTCGGTTCTTACCGACAAAACACGACAAAAAATAAAAATAAAATACAACCGAATTGAGAACCTCCTTTTTTGAAGTCGGTTAAAAAAGGGAGCACAAATGTATGGGAATGTATGAACCGTCTTCCTAGTGCGCCGTTTTCTTCCCGACAACAACTTGTCTATGCCCCGACAGCTAAAGGACGCATGAATATGTATATATTACGAAAATATATGACTCGTCTTCTCACCGAGACGTTTGCTTATCAGCAACACAGGCCGCGTTCCGATTTGCGCTGACAGCACTTTGAGTACCCAAAACCGCGTACCGAAACACTGTCGTTGGGTTTACGGCAGCCATTGTGACGTCACGGATTGCGTCATGACCGCCGCCATCTTCCGCTAACGGCGCCCATGCTCCACGTAAGCGTAATGTCAAATTCGACTTTGACATATTGTTTATTTATTTTTAAAAGTTAAATGTTTAAATGTAAAATTAACGTGTCTTATATTTATTTGGTTGAACAAAATTAAAAACACGTTATTCAATTATGAAATGGAGATAAATTACTGAAATAATTTAAATCAATCAGTTTTGTAGGTTAGGGCTGCCAGATGTTCGATAGTAAAAGTATCGAGTAGGTTATGTATATATTACGATAGTTTTGACTCAGGCACATACATACATAAGATAATATCATAGGCAATCTGATAAAATATAAATACAAATATCAAATATTCTTTTTTGTATTTTTTTAATTTCATGTGCCTATTTACATCTCCATTTTTAAAAATTCGCATACCTTTTCTTATTTTGGGTACTAGCCACGCGAAAAGTGCTGTTTTCACAGCTGTACGATACTTTTTTAATACGTATAATAATTTAGAATTTTGCCAGGTTTGGTACGGTAATCAACATCTGGCAAGACTGAGCTATAAGCAGTTTCAGCGCGCTCAAACGCCGTTCCGTTTTGATTTCGCTCATGAGCCGTATTATCGCGATTTCTGAATTGGTACGCGAGTAATCGCTGTCAGTACTTTGAGCCGTGAAATCTGATTCGGAATACAGCCACAGATAACTAAGACTATCTAAAGAGTATAATCTGGAGAGGTTTAACATTTTTCTGATGTCGGCGCTGAGTTGGTGATAAACTTGCTTTTACTTTTGTGACGCAAAAAACATAAATAAGTGTTGTTTTTATGCACAGGTAAGTTTTATTTGGCTAGCTCAAGGTCTTTGTGATAGCTTCTTATAAAAATTTTGAATTTTTGTGGTCATTATTTTACAAGTTATGGAAAAACAGTTTCGAAGAAATTTTCCATATTAAAGAAGTGGAAACCACGTATGTTTAAGTTGTAAGCGGTTTTTTCACTACGTTTAAAATTTGATTTTTTTAGGTACCAAGGGAAATAATAAAATTTTAAAAATAAATTTTTGTAGGTACTCGTTTGTGGTGACCATATTTCTCTATGGTCAGGAAATTAGAAGAAAAAAATTACACTGACAAAAAGTAATAAAACCCAATACTCGATTTTAAACTATTCCTGTGCGACGAAATGCTTTGCAATCCCTACAATATAGTAAATAGGTCTCTATGTTCGCAATCCTGGAAGCACAAATAAAATAAATCTAAGTTTGGGAGTGTAGAGCACGCGTAGAGACTAGCTGTCATGAAGTAACTCACAAATATTTGCACTGTTTATTTTTATTCTTTTAAAGCGTGAATTTTCATATAAGACATCAACGCGAGCTGTTTTAATTTACATATTTAAACAGACAGCAAATCTAGTTTATAAAAAGCTATACATTCATATTTCAAAATTCATATCGTTCTTTTTTCAAAATGTAAGTATATGTATTTTATTCTGCTGTACATCTTTATGAATTTTATCATTTTATCTATTTTCCATAACACTTTATGTACTCGTACTATCCACCATTTATAATTAATTAGGATGTAGCAAGTAGCGCGCGTAGAGACGTGTAGGCTAAAAATATGGGCAATATATGTATAACGTAGAGGGGTGAAGTTACGCCTGCGCGGTGCTACGCCGCCGCCGCCGCGCTACGACCGGCCTACGATCGATACTGTGATATCACGTCACTCTTACTTAGCTCTAACTCTGAATTTGATACGTTTTTTTTATCTACGTAGGTAATATTTTAAATTCTTAAAATAATTTTGAAATACTGCGGCGCTGTTCCTTATTTGTATGTTATGTTACCAGGAGATGTAGAATGCTTAATGCAAGTAGTTTTGTTTGACTAAAAAAGTGGGCTAGGTTACAACTGCACAAATACACAATTATCTTCACTTGATTTAAAATAAAGATTTTTAACATCCGATTTAAAATAAAGTTATTTTGATAAAATTGCCTAGTTTCCATATATTGATAGTAAGTAATTATTGAAATATAGCTTTGAAAACTCGCAAAGTTTTATAATAAAAAACGAAAAACTTTCTAACATTTCATGTTTCAAAGTTTGGTGCTGTCCCGAACTTAACTGTACGTAGACACTGCTATGTGTATAGTCGAGATAATAAAAAATTGAACTATGTATTTCAAAATTCAGGGAGATATACGTAGGTATAGAAGTAGTTCTACTTGTCGTCCCAGGGAAACGTTGATTTCTTATTCCCACTAATATTTAGAAATAAATCCATATTTTATTGCTTTCCATTGCAAGGGGTAACGTGTCCCATGACATTTTCATTACAAATAATAACTTATTCTATTTCCAACACAAAACCAATTTCATGACTAAATTTGTTTGTATTTTCGATTTGCACAATTCTTCATTTGCGGTGAAGGTCCGCAGCCAACACTTGGATGTAAAATTTATCTCTTTTCATCTAATGAAATAATACGCAAGAGAGAAAGAGTGAAATGTAGTTGTCGGTAGGGTAGTATTGGACACGCGGACGCGACTGCGCAACCCTTTGGTTGGGCTGTGACTGGTTAACGGTAATTTGATTTCACGCGCGTCTGATGATTAATGCCGGTGCGTTATCGCTCCATATTTTACCGATTTAGTCAAATATTCTTTGTTAATGTCCCTCTACGTGTGAATACAGCTTAATCCGGAGTTTACACACCGAATAAAATCGTGGCTCTCTTCTATAATGTTTTTTGATAAGAGTTTATGCTGTGAGAACTGATTTTCTTTTTAAACAGCTAGATTTTCTAGTAGCATTTTTAAAACTATAGTATAGAAAAAAATCCTCTCAATCGAAAAGACGCTTATCTCGTTTGCCTCTTTTTTACAATAATACGTTCTAGTTATTATCTATTTCATCTAATTGAAAGCGATATTGGATTTCGTGCAACGAAGAATAGCATTTCTATAGGAAATTTTAATCTCAGGATTGACGGCGTAATAGACGGTATGGGACACAAAAGTGCAGTCTAAAATCGGTGCGTTCACGTCAAACATTAATCCTGCGATTGACTTTTGTAAATGGGCCCCAGTTTTTAATTAGGGTGAATGGTCCTTCGGGCCGGCGCGGGCGGAGGCGAACGTGGTCGGCACAATGCCGCCGTGATTGACACAAATTACCTCTAATCGAGAGCTCCGCACACACGGCATCCGAATCCATAAAATCGACCGAGCCCATTGTCAATACCTCTGCGCAATTTACAACAAACATTTCCCTGTGTTTTGTTAGTAAAGCAATTTGTAGAATCACTATACAAAATCGGTTACTACGTACCTGAAAACTTCCCGTACGGTTTGGCAGGAAAGGGTTAAAGTTTTGTGCTCGATTTAAAATTAAATTTAATTGTATTTTAATCCGAGCGATAAATGTCAATCAAAGTCTCTGTGACTGTGATACATGTAGGTATCGCGAGAGTTGAGCTCGTCGCGTCGCACCCCCGATCCACAAAAGGATTTTGAGCAAGGGTGAAATTAAAATGTCAAAATAGTAGCGACGCAGCGCGAGGTATTTGTCTCCGGCTTTATCAGGCCCCATTGTAAGCTCCATTCTGTAGAGCTGGCTTGAAAAACGATACCGTTTAAGCTCCTTATTCTTTAAAAAAATAAAATGTTCAAAGATTCAACTTCCTTTACCTGCAGTTTTTGAAATTTTTTATACGTTTACTTTAGAATAATATCTTGTTCTTATCGTCACGTCCGCCCTCTCGCTTCCAGTATTAAGCAAAATAGAGATTATCAATCTCCCAATAAAGCTCATCGTGAAAAAATTCCCTGAACAAAATTAAGAATTTGCGCTATTTATATTAACTGCGTACTCGAACTCGCTAACACGACAGGAATGAAAGCGAATAGAAAAGTATGCACATTCCTTGAACTTCGCTCTCACATTGTTCTGTACATTTATTTGTTTGGCTATTGAAAAGGCGGGAGTGGGCGAGTAGGCACAGCGAGGGATCGGAGGGCAAATAAATAATTACACGCATTCTGCAGATACTTGCCTCGGGGCTTCGGGTTCGTGCTCGCACTGCATTGCCAATAGTGGAGGGAGGGACCAGGAAAATGGTGCAACAGTTGCAATCGGAATAATTGACAATTAGTTTTTTTTTTTCTTTACTTGGTTTCTTAGTTAGGGGTTAGCTAATATTATTATTTCTTTTTATATATTTTTCTCTCATGCTTTCGGCTAAGTACAATATTCGCTATCGCTTCGTATGTATTTCAAATAACTTCCGCTCACTCTACAGGTCGCGTTTCTCAACCGATTCTCGTGAAATTTTGTGAGCAGGTTCGATAAATTAATGTTTTATTTGTAGTCAGTTTTTGGAAATTTTAAAAAATGACGGAGTTATGGGGGTTGCCAGCTTACAAGGTCTACCGCTGAGGCTGTTTTCATCTACAGGTCACATTTCTCAACCAATAAAAAAAATGAAATAAGATATAGGTAATAAAGTAGAAAAAAAAATTGTGGACAAAAAATAAAAATAAATATGTATGTATGAAAAGATATACCTACCTACAGACTCGTGAAGTGTACAGCTCACAGAGCCACTAGGATATTTTTTCTGTATTACTGAAGCGAATTAAAAATACAACGTGTTAGTGAAATAACGCAAAACCTTTCGAGTGGTGACGCAGCGCAGCCCATGAAACTAAACAACTTTTGTTCTGGAACTTTTCCGGATCGCAAAACAAATACTTCTCATACAAATTGACTCAGCTAGCTAATAAGATTGTATGAAACGTAAAAAAAAGTGATTTCGGAAAAGTTCCAGAACAAAAGTTGTTCAGTTTCATGGGCTGAGACTGAGTTACCACCCTAGAGGTTTTGCGTTATTGCTGTATAAATATAGGATATTCCCAACTGGATACTAATAACCTGCAATGGACAGAGTGGTCGACTATGGCCTGATCAATTTACTTCAGGGTAGGGTCTCTCGAGAGCCCCTCGGTGGGGACGATAGTGATAATAAACTGAATTGTAAATTCGTCGTATGTTGTTCTCGGGACAAAACACATTACTTAACAAAAGTATCGTCGAAAAACTTAAGGGCACAGTAAAATAAGGTCTTTTATGCTTGGTGACGTATTTTAGTGTGTCAATTAGAGTTATGTATGCCGACGGCGCAGCATGGGGCCCGCGCGGGCTCCCGGTTGGGGCCAGCAGGGGCCGAGGCCCACGCGGGGCCAGACCCCCCATTGCATATGCTGACATATTGATCATTGTTTTGCGAACAGAAGTCATTTTACAAATATTCCTAAACTATGAAATATACAACATGTATTAAGAACAGTATTAAGAACTCTTTAGCAAGATACCTATATGCACTGAATTTTTTTCATAATGGATTTTTATTTTAATCTAGAAATTCTAATATAGTTTTATTTGGTCATGATGGGTTATAAAAAAAAAAACAAGCAAGACCAAAGGTGATACTCTATCTTTAGGTTAAGAATTCTTTTTGCAAATTAAAATATGTAGTTGTTTCAAATTCTTCGCTTTTATAGAAGTCATGTATAGTTTCTTATCCGCACCTCTTCTTTGTCTTCAATATTTAATTTTGTACATTGGACTAGCAGCCGTTTGTCGTTCAATAATTATTCGTACCGTGAATTTGATTACTCTTACAATAAAAACTTTTTACAATACAGTTTTTATAGTCTGCAATCACCTATAGACGAAAAAGCAATTATGATTTTATTCGGAGCTCCAGCCCGGCTGGCTCGGAGCGACCTGCTGGGCCGCCCTGTAATTACGCCTCAAGCGACAGAACCAAGCCCATAGAAAACGATAACACGGAAGCTGCTTCAAAAACTTAAAAAACTAAGTAAGTATTGTTACTGTAATGCATTTGGGAGTAAATATTGAGTAGGCACAAAGCGGGGTCCGACAACTCTTGAATGCAGTCCGCGGGGTGCCATTAGAGCGGCTCAAAGAGTTGGGTGTCGCCGCTGAGCCCGGCCGACTTTGTAAATCTAATTAAAATATCAATATGTTCACCCAGTCCGCGTTGACAATTTGATTTCACGCCTCTCGCCCTCAGCGATGCAAAAACAGGGACAAAATATTGAATATTAAAATATGCTAGTAATTTTTGTGGATGTCATCCGATTTCCTCCTCCTCTTGTCAATGTTAAAGTTTCTGCTTTTAGGAAAAATATAAAAACTTTGAATAGTATCGATTATGGAGCCGTCATGATATGTTTCGAAACACAATAAAGTCAACGACTATGAAACTGTCGTACCTTTTCGCAAGCGGCGTGAAAGACTAGCTCTGTTGACGCAATTCAACTACCCTTATTTTTTTCGACGTAAAAGATCCAGGTAGTAATGCAAACATCAATAAAAACGTGACGTGTCAATCGATTTTTTTTCAGTGTCGTAAATTCGCACAAATCAAATACTGAAGTGTTAAAATTCTCGACAACAAAGATTCCAAAGTCGACAGGGAGCGAGTACGGCAATTGTGACGAGGGTCATTAGTTAGCGAATGTCAACTGAATCCGTTTCTATTTCGATCGCTCCTTTTGCTACAAGAAGGTAAACT
This sequence comes from Carpatolechia fugitivella, assembly GCA_951230895.1. Classification (NCBI taxonomy): domain Eukaryota; kingdom Metazoa; phylum Arthropoda; class Insecta; order Lepidoptera; family Gelechiidae; genus Carpatolechia; species Carpatolechia fugitivella. Next base: position 10,304,145 of record OX579647.1, on the reverse strand, counting down.
CGTAAACAGCTTCGATCATGATTTATGGTATACTTTAACACAAATCCAAAATTTACTTGTATTTCACCTGTTTCTGTGAAACTTTGAACAAAGTCGATTCCGAGTAAAGGACAAGAATTTTACTTCTTTGTGAGAAATACTTTAAGCTGATTCATAAATCCAGTTAGGTTTAATATAGGATAGAAAATATTTTATGCTAGATACCTAATAGCATCGTTATCAGATTTAGTTTCATAAATACCAATTTAATGTTATCACGGGAATAACGCCCTGAAAAGGACAAATGTTGCAACGCACGGCTGGCGCAATATTTCATCGCGCTGCTCTTGCAAAAAGTGAACCCTTTTTAGTTTTCTATTACAATTGTCACCCTTTGACTTCCATTTCAATTAAATAATGTCTGGTCATTTGGGGCGGAGGGCTGTTTTGCGCGTCGTGTTCGCGCCCGCTTCGAGCCCTTGGAGCTAAGTGCGCGTCATCCTGCGAGCACATTAATCACCTCCATTATTAAACTTGTTATTGTGTTCATTTGAAGATAACGCTTTATAAACGGTGCCGTCCGCTCCTAACAAAATAAGCTCCTGTAATGACGTGTAAGCGACCCCATTCGATGAAAAAAGCATTGATTAATAGCATTTTACGATGCGTCGATAACAAATCCGCTTTGGCGTTTTAAACTTTTTAAAATCACAAACTAATTAAAAACACTAATGAAACCTCTTTAGTTCTTCTTTCTCTGATTTAATAATAGCGTGATTCTTTAAGTGTGATACAATAACATTTCTAAATAGAGCAGATCTAGGTAATAACGCGGGCAAAACCCACACAAACCTCAAGGTGCTTTATCAATGATCATACATAATAAGTTAGAATCTTGGACATCATCATCATAATAGCAATCAATGACGTCTAGCATCGATTGTATCTGTATTGTATTCGAGGAACAAACAATGAGTCTGGTTTATTATTGGCGCACGACCATAACTGCGTCATAACAAGCAGTCGACGCAAGTTTAGTATTAAACAGCGCAATGGAAACAGTTTTTTAAGTTATATAACTGTTATTGCGTATAATGATGACCTCAATGCAGCAGATCGCGGGTAGGGCTACCATTTATTTGAATATTTTTAACCGACTTCAAAAAAGGAGGAGGTTCTCAATTCGTCTGTATTTTTTTTTTTTTTATGTATGTTACAGTTGTCAGGATTTACTCTCGAGGTGGTCCCATATTAATTTCGTCAAGATCTGATGGTGGAACATGAGGTAAAACTTGGAAATTCCTCAACGGAATGTAGCATTCGCGTCGTTATTCGTCTATTCTTTTAGTCATATCTCAGTCAGTTTTCAACCGATTTTGATGTTTTTTTTTTCATACGATAGAACGTGCTTTAGGGATAGATCATATCAACTTCGCGAGTAGTGTAGTGGACGCTATAGACTATCAAATAATTTTATTGATAGTCATATAGAAATATGTACTGACTTAACGACGACGACGACTTAAAACAGTTGCCCACGACTAATCGACGATTTTTTGGCTGGCACCGACTCCAAAAGGCAGTACAAAATTCTAAATATTTACTTAATACACTATCTATCTACTTAATTGTGGATATTGGCAATATTTTTTTTCATATTCCATCTGGAATGTTATTTTATTTGTTACTTTTTAGTGGAGATAACCATATAAGGCAATTTGAAGGAGGTTTCTATTTTTTTGTTAAAATTATTTTTAAAAAGTCCTGACGAAAAGCTGGAGTTTTATAATAGATATTTTTGTCACAACGTGCATATTATGTAAGTAATTAACAGACGTAAGGAGAAGGAAAGGACAGATTTGACATTTCTTATGTAAGCTTGTTTTATTACTCGTATTCTCACGAAGCTAAAAAGTACGGACAAATATAAGGTAGTACATTACCTTCAGTGCACGAGTCAGACTCGCACTTGACCGTTTCTAAATTAGACGATGAAGTCTGAATAAATCCGGATGGATGGTCACGCTAATCGCAAGTAGCATAGTGACAGTAACGGGCCGGTATTTCCGATCCTTGACGCCACCTATTGCGCGAGTCGAGGTCTGTGGAGGCTCGACACGGCCTTCTACCTACTCGTGATTCTGAGAACCACGTAAAACCCGACTAATCGGCTAGTTTTCCTTATTTGCTTTGCTATTTATAGCATTTTTATACGATTGTATTCGGCTATATTATAATGTAAAATACACGACCACTCTCTACTTGACCTTCACTTATATTCCTTTCTAGAGGCGATTCTTATCCTTTCTGATTACATAAGTTGCACGTTTTGTAATCCCATTTCTCTGTTAAAATAATAATCACCCAAAGGTTGCCTGAAAGAAATTTCTATCTAGCGTATACGTTAAACACTTCTTACATAGCGAGCGGTCTAATGCGCAGGAAATATTTAGGTGCACGGATGTATGCGCAGACACAAGTGCACACACTTCTTACTATTATTCAATGATACCTATCTATTTTTATTTTCGGTATATGCAATGAAGTACATAGGTGTATGTAATCGTATATTATCCTTGATATTATCTGACGGGACAACCTGCACGGGACTGATTGACAAGTGTTGGTAATTTTTCGACTGGACATCAATGTCGTGCGAAGGCGCTATCTGATGTAACTGTTGTTTAGTATATAGTATAGTTTATTTCATGAACCAGCTCATATACGTCCCCACTAAAGAGGGGCTCGAGCCTACCCTGAACTAGTGCAATCAGGCCTTAGTCGACCACGCTGGCCCAGTGCGGGTTGATCGACTTCACTCATAACATTTGATTTCTTCCCTGGAATGTGCAGGTGTTGAATGCCCTGCATACGATGAAAGAAGTAATTAAGGGAGCGGAAAGAATTTTTGGAAAGAAAAAAAAATACAGATTCCATCAACAACAAGAAAACTACTAAAAATAACATTTGATAGCGTCATGGTTCTTTCTCACAAGGAGGTTCCTTCTTGACTTAAATCATCTCATCAGATTGGTTAGGAAAGGTTAGGAATATTGGGACCAGCGTTGCCAGATAATTTTTTGCCAAGTCGGGATTTTGAAACATTTTTGCGAAAAAAGAGGGATTCTTTCGTCGAAAGCGGGACATAGTAAAAAATGTATATAATCAGAAGTTTTTAAATATGACATTTTTTTTATCGTTAGGTAGTTTGTAGTTGTTGTTTGGTCTTTTTCATCTTCATAATAAAAAAATCAAAGCCAAAAAAGTTTTAATCATTAGATAAATGTGCTGGAGTGAGTGTTACAAATTTTAACTTACAATAAGAGAATAATTATTTATAAGAATTACTTTTTCGTGGTATTTCTGTAATGATTTAACATTAGATTTAAGTTATCCCCGCGAAAAGCGGGACTGAGCCTGTCCTGCGCGAGTAATTTAACTTTGATTTAAATATCGGGACGTCTGGCAACGCTGATTGGGACATCCTAGAATAATATTTTAAAATGAGACGATCAAACAATTTAAATTTCAATTTAAAACAGTGGAAGCGAGGAGGGGAGACCTTTTCAGAACAAGGTCTATAACTATATCTAGTGGTTGTTTAGCAAAAATTGAAGAAAAACGACGAATTCGAATAATATTCCTACTTACTTTCGTTTATTCTAGCTTATCAATTTCATAAATAAGTAGATAAACATATGTTGTAAGTTCCATCCCATGGTTTTATTACTTCATCTTGCACAATTTGACGTTTTTTGTAAATGTTAAAAAAGGTCTAATAGATGGAGATGGCCTCCGGTACCTGGTAACTTCCGGACAAGGATCTGATTAACTGTGACAGTTTGTAGCCCTCTCTAACGTTACAATAAAAATGAGATTAGTATGAGACCAACCTTACTGTATTTTTAACTAGTGCCAAATAGAAAACGTAAATATACATGAATGTTCTGTAAAAGTTCAATGAACTTACTTTATATCGAATGTACAAAATATATTTTACTTGAAAATTTGTTTTTCCTAAACATATCGAGCGGTATTTCCGTTTATTTGCTTACCCACGAAGTAGCAGTAGTTTATAAATGTACACATATAAAAACTTGTTAAGTGAGTTACCTACCTGTCTATTTTCGCACGAGTGTACAATTAATGTCGAGACGAGGCGTCGGTGGATTTACCGAGTAGAGCCGTCACAGAACTGGTGATGGCGTAATGTCCGTCTATGACGCAGACTCCTTCCGTATCTTCAGAATTAGGAGTCATAGACCGGTTCTGATCTGACCGTTTTTTATACTTTTTGTTATCCTGTTCTGTTATTACCAACATTTGAATCATCATGTGTAATTATGACGGACGTGAAATTCCACTTTTTTGCATACTTGCATAAAGTAAATAATTTAATTTGTTTTCTGCTCACAAAAGAAGCAGCACCTATATTAATAGAAAACTAATGAAGATTACTGCCAAGTAAAGGTTATCTATCTATCACATTCATATCACAATAATATTAAATGTGAAAATATATTTGGATGTTTGGATGTTTGTTCCGCTTTCACGCACAAAGTACTCAACAGATTTGGATGAAATTTGAAATGGAGACAGTTTGTAACCTGGATTAACACATAGGATACATTTAACGGGAAAAAGTCTTATTCCCATGGAAAAATCTTACATAACGCGAGCGTAGCTACGGGCGGACCGCTAGTACTAACTAAATACCAATTACAAAGAGTTGAATTCAGATTAAAGAAAATATTCAAACACACATAGCTTACTAAATTCGCCGGATTTGAGCTTTTTTAACCCTTAATTTCGCAGCTCACGTAGCAAATCAAACACTTTCTAAACTATGCACATTAAAACACGCCAAGTTCTAAGTCATACTTTTATCACCTTGTAGTTCTTTGTCCACCTTACAACACACTCGATAGGAATAATATTAATATTATGTACCTACGTCCTACTTATTATCACAAGATGTTAATGGCAATAATCAAAATTAATGCTTGCGTACAAGCATTCTATGACTCTACGTTATAATTTCATTAAAGCAAATTTAAGTATAGTAAGTGTAGTTAGCCATTGGCTTATACTTTAACAACTAACAAAAAATAGTCTCTTACATATTTTTTATGTTTCCTTGTTTGTTTATGTTTCAAACTAAAATGACCAGGTAGCGCTACACAAGAAAACAATGTGGATAGAATACCGCTATCTGTGAGAGTTGCCCTTCATTACAAGCACAATAACCGAAACTTACACGCCTATAAAACAATAGTTTCAACAATAGTCCGATCCGGCCCGACTCCTCCTTAACTGACTGCAGAACGTTTACAATTCTAAATTTAACAAAAGCTAATTTTGTTGCATTTTATTGTCTTGAAATAGGATCAGCAGCCATTAGGGCATTTTTTGCTACGCCTTTTTATTAGGGTGTCGTCCGAAGGCCGACAAGAGACAAAGCGATGACCGGAATCGTGCACATAAACAATATTTGACGGCTCCTTTGCTGTTTACGACCGAACGACCGACGACTGACGACGCCCTGCCAACGTCCCGACAACTCACATAAATGACTTCACTATCACTGCTACGGACGGCCTAAGGCACGTTGCATCTCACACATAATAATATGTTTAATATTTTTACTTCTAATGCCAAGCAAATAAATAAATAAAACTCCCGTATCTAATTAGCTTCAGTATTAAAAAAATGTTATCCTGAGCCAAGACAGAAGAATTTTATGCAATGAAAGTTTAAAAATCAGATTGTATTAATTTCATAATTTCATTCAATCATAAAACGTCTTAGTTCATTGTAGGCACAGACAAGGGGCGCCGTAAGACAAAAAATAGAACAATTCAAAGGGTGGCGATAAAATAAAAGATCGTAACAAATGAGTGTGCTGCCCGAAACGCCTCACATTAAAATACATGTTAATGGGAACATGTTGTAACCCTTTCTTTGTTACGCGCTCTTTATTGTTTTATTCAGGGGTCAATATGTACTTTTTGCTTTACTAACATAGTACACGAAAAACAAGAGTAAGCAGTACTTATTTAAGTCACGAAACTTAAATTTTTTTGTGCTGACGGCTGATCAAATGAGTATAAAATCAGAAAATTGCAAGTTGAAAAGAGAAACGCTTGTATCATTTTTTAATCAAATCGTAAAGCTTGTAATTACGTGAAAGTGAGAGAAAGATATCAATTTTGTCACCTAGAACTTTTATTTATGTGGATTCTCAATCACTCCTTTTTATTACACAGTGAACTTTTTTATTTCATCAAGGTACTAGTTATGAAAAGGTTTATGAATCAATTAATTAAATGTCTCCACGGTCATTGTCACAGAGCAAATATGGAAATGAACGGGTAACTAACAATGCGTTGATTTATAGACCGGCCCATAAAAACTGGCCAAGGTGAGAATCACAGAACATTTATTCGGCTGACAGTTTACTTTCTAAACAATGCAAATGACTTGTGTCTCATACAAAGGGAATAACATTTTGAAATGGACAATGTGACAGAATAAAATATACAAACTGTTAAACCTAATATTTATATTCAAAATTATATTTTAACAGGACAAACGCTTGAAAATATGCATTATCGTAAAGGATGTGGTTAGTTAACTAACGATGCTTTATCAATAACTAACTCACACCATTTTAGTGTAGGTTATTTTTAATTGTAAATAGTAAGCAAAAACTAATAAGAACGTGATAATTGAGATCGGAGACATCGAATGTCACAAAAAACTACACGAAAAAAAAATTTGTTTCATAAGAAAATAGAAGCATAAACAGACTTTTTGTCCTTGCATGCAACAATACATAACATTTATTTTTTACTGTGTAAACATTCATCATTAATATCGTGTGGATTTATAAGTTCAAGGAGAACTTTGATTTCTTACTAATGAAGGATTACTGCGTAATACCTTTTCACTGCTAGTAAGTAACCTTCACCGATGGGTCTTGAAACATAAAATTTTGTACAATGGAAGGATTATTGAAAATTCCTTCTAAGACTTCATCATCATCAACGGCCCGTTACAGTCCACTGCTGGACTATGAGCCTCCTAGACTTAAGTTAAATATATTATCAATACCTTACTTGAATAACTAACGAAAAGCGCACAGGCGAACCAGGGTTTGAGCAGGATCTCCGTATTAGTACATCGTAAATGTATGTAGTTGAGATTTTTGAAAATTTCTCTACAAAGTCTAAAACTTTACCAGTTCTATACAATTTCTAGTACTGAATAACTTCCATACAATGCGAACTACGCATAGCCTAAGCAGGGCCAACGCTAGTTTAAATAATTACATAAAAACGGTTAACTTTTGAACAATACAAATATATAAATTATTATTTATAAATGTTTATGAAATACGAGCTTGCTAGAAAGCTAAAATGACCTATTTTCAAACGCGTTATCTGCAAGCGCGCTCTATACGCGGTCGTGGGCGTGGGAGAAGTTCTGTGGGAATACTCACAATGTACTACATAATAATCATGTTTTTATGTATTAAATGTAACCTACTAGCGAAACCGGTGTATTTGGAAATGTGAAAAAAAAACACGGTAGTAGTGTTAGTAGATAAATTTAAAAGGAAAATTATCAACATCAAGTAGGCTTTACATGTTATCGAATAATAGACCAAATTATAAAATGTACTTGTACAAGTAAGAAATTTGGTACTACAAATATCAAAGAAAAATATTTTAATGAATGTTAACTTTATGTCTTAAACAGGTACCTAATAATAAGTAGTATTGGACAGCTACGGAACCCTAAACTTTGCGTGGCCCGACACGTACTTGGCCGGTTTTTATTATACCGAAGCACGATGCACCTTTACAAATAATTGTTAAGTGTATAAACGTGTTAGGCGCTCATTAATTTAAAGGTAACAACAACTTATAGCATATCTGATAAAAGTAGTACGTTATGAAATCGAAAACACATTGGTCGGTGAAGTTCGAACCGGCGGCCACGGCGTCTTCTGGAAGGTTGGTCCTAGCATTTATAAGAGCAATATGTTTGTTTGTTTATCTGTACGTTTGTACGCATATCACGCAAAAACTACTGCACGAAATCTGATGCAGTTTTCACAATTGTATTGCTGGAGGTTTAACTTAGAAACTGGTGATGTTTTATATTGATACGAGTACGCTAGAAGCCGAGAGAATAAAAGGGGATTATACTTTGAACACGCAAGCGAAGTCGCGGGCAGAGAGCTGGTATTTTTTATAAGAATCTTGGATGAGACGTCAATCAATCAGCCTATTGCAGTTCACTTCTGGACGTAGGCCTCTCCAAAGGTACGCCAAAGCGCACGATCACCCGCTTTCTTCATCCAGCCTCCACCAGCGACCTTCCTCAGGTCATCAGTCCCCCTGGCAGGGGGGCGTCCCACACTACGTTTTCTGAGACGTGGTGGTCTCCATTCGAGAACCCGTATGCTCCAACGCTCATCGGTTCTGCGACAGACGTAGCCAGCCCACTGCCACTTCAGCTTGCTACATTTCTGGACGATATCAACCACCTTGGTCCTCTGCCGGATGATTTCGTTTCGGATTTTATCCCGTAGCGAAATACCAAGCATTAGATCTTTCCATAGCTCGCTAACTGACATGTAGCCGGTGGGCCAGCTTCACCGTCATGAGACGTGATTTATGAAAATTGTAGCACTTGGGCGGGCGGGCGCGTGGCGCACACGCTCCGATGCAACTCCTCACCACCCTGCCGACGACGCGCCTTGTCAATGATCAAATACTGTAAACCGTGCACACGACTGCCTACCAATAATAAAAAATACGTGACTATCCTTTTATTAATATTCATTTATCCACATAATCTTTGTATTTTTTCTTAAGTTTAATTTTATTATTTTAAGTGTAGGTTTGTAGTTTGTTTAATTAAAGAGTATTTAAAAAAATAATTTTACTCCAATATGGTAAAATCACAGATATTATTTACAGATTTTTTCATAACTATTAAATAGTTATGAAAACTTTTTATTTTCGTTGTAAACTGACCAAAACGATAAAATAAAAATAAAACATAATTTTTTTTTTTTTTTAATTTATCGTTTTGGTCAGTTAAAAAAAAATGTAAAAAAGTAAAGTAAAGTTAAATAAAAAGTTTTTTTTTAGTGAGTATATCGCAACTGAGAGTAGACAGTTAATCCATTAACGACGTGCATATGTTTTGTTCGTCAAAGGACGGCGCTTGTGAAATGTATCAAGTGTTGTCTATTGTAGTTCGTTGTTGTAAAGTAATATTATCAAGATAGCGCTAAGTGTCGGTATTGTTGTCACATTTTGTACGGAAACTTAAACGATGCCGGCCGTCTTTTGTTCCATTAAAAGCTGATGTAGACAAGCAAGATAACAACTGCTGCCGATAATCGTGGAGAGGAAAATACGCTTTTTTCGAGCAGATTTACTTAGTACCTAGGTATTATTTCACTTTACCTGATCAGGGTACTAATTGTAAGTATTAGGTACTTAGTCCTGCGAAGAAATACAAAGGTTGTGCGTAATTGACCAATCCGCATTGGGCCAGCGTGGTCGACTAAGGCCTGATCGCCCTAATTCAGGGTAGGCTCGAGCCTCTGGATAGGGACGTATATGAGCTGTTGATATTAATTTACGTTACCTGGATTATTTTTCACTGCCACGATAAGTTTGAAATTAAAAAGCTTACTTAAAAGCTCTCTAGACTGTATATTACGTGTAAAGATCAAGAAGTCCACCAACAAACTATACTAGTTTCGCTTTTAAAATACTTACTATACCAGTATAACAAATAAATACTGATGTGATATTATTAGCTGCAACAAGACCCTTTTATTAGCATTAATGCAACAAAATACAATTATACGAGACGTCCAATAAATGCAGCTTTCATGGCTGACAAAAATATCATGTTTCATTCGATTTATCCGATCCTGAGATCCTGTTCCCCTAATAAAACTTATATGTATACATAAAGTACGTTTATCTCGCTACAAAGGAACAAAAGCTTGATACTAGTACATAAAACACTCAAAACGTCGAAAGAGCATAATGCCCATCATTATACATTCATGTGCTTTTGTCGTTTACAGTATTTATTTTGGAATATTTCGAGGGGGGAAACCCTCTTTTCGGTTGAAAGCTCCAGAAAGCGGGCGGATAAGGCGGCGGGCGGCGTCGCGGGCCCCTGTCATTGGCTCGACAGCTCCCCTCCGAGCGGAGACTCCGCCCTGATGGAAACTCTCCCCGGGCAGCTCGAGACTGTTCATTCAGTTGTCGTTTGTTTCGGAGCAAGGTGGTCGTGTGTGTCGCTACTCGGCCTCGGTACATTTCGTAGTAAGGCGTCTGAATCATCGCTTGCGCTGAGTCAGTGTGGTGTCTGTGCGAGGTGTGATGATAGAACTGGGCTTCGAGTAATCGCCTTGTTATGCACACAATGAGTGACCCGGCGGCGCTGGCTGGTATGCTGCCCTTCGACTCGATCGGTCTCTACGAGCAGCCTAAACCAAGGTTTATCTTCAAGATGCCCCGCGTTGTGCCCGACCAAAAGGGAAAATTTGAATCCGATGATCTCTTCAAAAGACTGAGCAGAGAAAGTGAGGTATGTCTCTAGAATGTATCGCTTCTTTGCATGATATCCATCATAAATATAGTAGTTGTGCGTATGCCTGTTCTTTGTTAGGTCTATTTGTGCTAAAGTCATACTTACAGGAAAATTTAAATAATTATTATTCGATTTTAACAAAATTAATACTCTATAATACCTATACAAATCAATTACATTTTCACTTTAGGTTAAAAATAAGTCATATAAAAACTTAACATATGTATCAAACAAATGAATCGCAAGAAGTAGGTAGTACGGGTACCTGGCGTAGCTGCTACGTAGTAATGAATTATTACTTCTAAGCAATCGATCATAATTAATATGTCGTTAACAAGTTCGTTAAATATTTTATATTAAGTAGACCTACTTGTAGGTAGGTGTCTATTGATCAACCTTTTTTTTAAATAGCCTGTGTCATCAGACAGTCTTACCTGTAATAGAAAGACAAGCAATACGATGAGATTACATAACTAAAACTTCTTATTTTTATTCTTGAAACCTAAGTTAGTAAATCAAAATTAAGTAATACCTTTCTGCCTGCAATGTATCTTATTTAACGATAAGCAATAAGCTACGATATTAAATTTTTGTATTAATATTTTACTAAAGTTAATATTTTCATCGGTTTAGACAGTTTTTAAAATACCCGTATAACACAGGGAATCCTATTACGGGTGTTGTTTATTGTTAAACATGTGTATGTTTCATTGTTTAATAAAGATTCTATTTATTTATTTATAATCAGCAACAATTAAGTTAATAACTACCTGATACAAATGAATCTCGATTAAAACACAAGTAGTGATCGTTATCTAGCTAGGTAACTATAGATTTACCCTTAAAATAAGTATATTTTACGTCGTAGCTAAGAATATGCACCGACGTAAAATCCTTTTTATTTAGTTAGCTATAGCGAGTAATTTTTTTTTTCTTTAATTTTATGATGTTACTGGTGATTAGAGGAATTAAAATTTTAATGCAGCAGTATAAACAAACTTTTATCTGGTGATAAATAAATATTCAAAAAATCAAAAGTGTTGCTTAAAATGTACATAGGTAGAGATTAGCAAAATATAATATATTATGTTGCAGACTTTCCACTTAAAAACAAAATTATCCTCAGGTGCGATACACAGGCTATCGCGACAGGCCCCCAGAGGAGAGGCAGATGCGGTTCACGAGTGGGTGTCGCGAGGGTCACACTGAGATCGCCTTCACCGCCACCGGCACCAACCTGCAGCTCGTGTTCGACCACTCTCCTTACAACAACCGCGGCTGCGACTTCCAGAAGGAAAATGGCAAGGTAGGCTGACACAAAACCTGGCTGGTTTAGTTTAAGAAAATGGCAAGGTAGGCTGACACAAAACCTGGCTGGTTTAGTTTAAGAAAATGGCAAGGTAGGCTGACACAAAACCTGGCTGGTTTAGTTTAAGAAAATGGCAAGGTAGGCTGACACAAAACCTAGCTGGTTTAGTTTAAGAAAATGGCAAGGTAGGCTGACACAAAACCTGGCTGGTTTAGTTTAAGAAAATGGCAAGGTAGGCTGACACAAAACCTAGCTGGTTTAGTTTAAGAAAATGGCAAGGTAGGCTGACACAAAACCTAGCTGGTTTAGTTTAAGAAAATGGCAAGGTAGGCTGACACAAAACCTGGCTGGTTTAGTTTTTCCTAATTAGACGTTGTCCGCAGATTAGTCTTGATTAGTCAGATGAACCTTGATATTCAGGATTCAGATAAGGCTTTGCCTGATGTTTCACCATCCATAGTCATAGTCACTGCTATAATTTCTGAAAAGTTTTGATATATTAACGTAGGAGCTGGTTATACCATCGAAGCAGCTGTTTATACCATCGTAGCAGCTGGGTATACCATTGTAGCAGCTGGGTATAGCATCGTAGCAGCTGGTTGCACTTTCGTAGCAGCTTTGTTAGTTATACCATCATAGCAACTGGTATAACATCGTTGTAACATGCAATTTCATTATAGAAGCTGACAATACGTAATGGTTGGTTTTACCATCGTTGCAGCTCGGAAAACTATTATAGCAGCAGCTGGTAATTACATCGTAGCAGCTGGTAATACCATTGCACTAACAGATCATACCATCAAAGCATTCGAAACTGCTGGTTATATCATCTTAACAGCTGCTTTTACCAACAAAATATTGACTGATTTGATTTTCTTTTTTTATTTAATATTTAGTTTTACTATCGTAGCAGCTGGTAATACCAGGTAGCTGGTTTTCCGTAGCACCCGGTTGAGTTTTAGAAGCTGGTTTAGTTACTACTAGCTAAGTTAAGCCACCCAATTTGACGTTTGTAGCAGTAAGTTAAACTTTCGTAGTCTTAAATTGATTCTTTATAGCTTTTAGATTAACTACCGTAGCCCTTTCGGTTTGATTTGGCTATTGCTCGAGTTTTGCATCCTAGTATTCTTCTTTGTTAGACACGTATATGAGACGAAGTTTTAAATTCTGTTTATGATCAATAAAACTGCGTAGCTGCACTAGCTGCTAATAGGCTTGTGTCAACTAACAATTAAATCAATGGATGAATGTTTCTAGACGTAAATTGTAATATTTAAACAGGGAAAACCGAAATAATTCCACATAAAAATTAATGATTATTGTTATTTTTACAAATTAAAATCAAATAAATACCCCCCCTGGCCCCTCCGCTGTGAACGTCAATCAGAACGTATTACGTCACATAGTGGTATGCCGCCATTGTTGTTTTGACGCTTGGTTAACTTTTTCATACAACAGCACAAGTGAACACAATCATTTGCCACTATGTGACGTCATTCACGACGCCATGACACTTTCTTGTGTTTTTACGCCAGATTAAAAATATTTTCTTAAAACTTAAAATATGTGTTTTAAATATAATTTTTATCATGAAATATTATTTTTTTGGGGTAATACAGGTACTAAACTAACGAAATAAGCCATTTTTGAAATTTACGACACAGGCCTATTGTATTGTTACACCAAGATGGATTATTGTAGCACCCAGTTTGATCATCTTAGATACTGGTTCAAATGTGTAGCAACCAGTTTCGTACTAATGGTAACTATTTAAAGTTAAACCATCATAGTAAGCGGTTTAGCACTCGTAGCAACTAGTTCAAGCATCATAGCAACCCATTTGATCATCATAGTAGTTGGTAGCAATTGGTTTGATCATCGCAGCATTCGGTTTAATACTTGTAGCAGCTGGTTGCATCGTTATAGTAGCTGGTTTAAGCATCGTAGCACCCGTTTTGATCGCCGCCGTAGCAGCTGATGTAAATCGTAGCAACCATCTTAGCAATTAGTTTAGACGTCGTAGCCACCAGTTTAGTCGTCGTAATAGCTAGTTTATATCGTTGCAACCGGTTTGATGCACGTAGCAACTAGTAAAACCATCGTAGCATTTAGTTTCAGCTTCTTGTCCCAATTGCATAGACATTAGAAACTAGTTAAATAATCATACCATTTTATTAAAATATCGTAGCAACCAGTCTAATCATAGTCATAGCAACTGATTACATCATCGTAGCAGCTGGTTTTAACGCCGTAGCAACTGGCTACACCACCGTAGTAGCTGGTTTAAACATCGTAGCACCCAGTTTGATCATCGTAGCAACTGGCTACACCACCGTAGTAGCTGGTTTAAACATCGTAGCATTCGGTTTGATCGTGGTAGCAACTAGTTACACTTTCGTATAGCAGCTGGTTTAAACATCGAAGCGCTTGGTTTTATGTCGTAGCAACTGGTAACGCCATCGTAGCACCCGGTTTTATCATATCAGCAGTTGGGTTACCTGTCTGTCTTAGCATACTATTTTTGTATTGTAATAGCGTTTCTGACTATCCTCGTAAATAACGACCTCGATCGTCATAGTAGTTGGTTTGGTTTGGGTTAACAATAGGGGATCGGACTACTTTATTTTTATTTTATAAATCCAAACTTCTTAGTTTCTGCTATCGAACACTAAAAGAATCTTTAAAATTGACCGAGTTATAAAGGTTTGAAATTCAAGATTAGACAGAGAGGCACGTACCCACTTGTGACGTCATTTGTTAGTAAGGCCATAATATAATCTCTATACCAAAAATCGTTTTTGAAAGAGACAGACATACTGAAACTTTAAAAAATCACTGTAAATTCGTTTTTCAACCGATTCTGTTTTTTTCTTCGTGAATCGTCTGCTACTAATCTATATTTAAAAAATAATTCATAAAATATGGTGAACAGTCCGATCCCCTATTGTAGCAGCCGGCTCGATCATTATAGTATCTAGTCTAAAAGCCATTAGCAACCAGTTTGCCAAACGCAAAAAAAAACTACGTTTAAACCAATGATATTTTAGTGAAAATGACGTATATTCATACTATTCGGTATTCCAATTTGATTTATTTTTAATGCTGGCTGGCAAACATTTTACTACTACAACGTGATTGTTTTAATTTTTTTCCTAAATCAAATTACGATAATAATAGTCTTAATTTGACCGCCTCAGTTTCTGCGCGCTAGTGCGACATTTACCTCACTTTATATATAACATCATTTGTGTAAATAATGTATTAGTAAAACCTCTCTAGTAGTGGTAGGTCAGCCCTTGAAAATGCGTGAAAAATTGATCAACACTCCATTTATCTTTTTTTAATTAATAAATAAGACAATGAAATTAAAATGTATTACAATTAATTTCGTATAAATGAAGCAATAAAGTACCTAATTCATGTCTATTTACTCAAGAATCAAAGAACTAGCATAAAATTATTAAACTTGCTTTTGTTTTTTGTTCTAAATGAGTCACAATAAGGAAAGTTACTTGTTTGAGCCGCAGTAACACAGCTAATGACGTCATCCGCCACCAGTCGATCGCGCGTCATCATCGTCAAGCTTCCGGCCGACATGTCCGAACTCAAATTGAGACATAAATTACACACACACACTCGCTAATGAATACACATTAAGGGGATACCCAGAAACCAGGTAACTCACTTTTAAGACGCATGTTATGTTGTATTAACGAGTATTTAGAAAAATAGCACAGTCATAGGCTAAGATTTTAACAGCAATATTGAACACGTGATTAATTAAGTACATGCTATCGTTTTTGTGTCTTTAAAAAAAGACACATTAGATGAAACCAAATTCTATTAAATATTATGCGAATTAAATAAATTCGCCCTACTTTAGGGTAGGCTGTGGGGACGTAAGGAGTTGTTGATAAAAAAGTATTTTCATAGATCCGAAAAACAAAAGTTCCAGAACAATGAAATTGTATATTTAGCATGCTTTTGTTACTCACATTCACGGCGCTCGTGCGCGTGGATATTCTATACTATACAGCAATTTATTTTTCTCCGACACGCTCGAAAATGTGATCATTACTGTAAAAAAACAATACGCGAAGTGACTCATTTTTGGACGAAATATTGCCCCATACAAAACAACGGCCGGCAATGTGCCCTCAAACGGCCTAGGCCGGTAAAGTAATTTTCGTTCAGAAATTTCAATGTTTTTGAGTCTTTTATTAGCATAAGTTTTAATGTTCTAAATTCAAATTTTCTATAAATCGTACACGATTCTTAGTAATTTGAGTTGGCTGTATGCTCTGTATGACACTGGCACAAAACAAAAAAAAAAAGAAAAGTGTACAATATGGCGGCTTGTTTGTAATTTTCGTCGCTTTTATTTTTATCGTACTATGTATTTATTTTGTTACTTATTTTTCATAATGGAGTTAACTAAGCATTGAATTGGGGAAATATTATGACAATGAATGGTTCAAAAAATCAAAATAGAAAGTGATAAAGATTAGAACTTATAAGTTTAGTGCGATACAAGTAGATATCTAAATTCAAGGTACCACAATATTTTTAGTATTTGGTAATTTCCGAGAAAATTTCAGAGAAAAGCACTATACAAGCCTCGGCCGCAATAACTCTTGCTGGACTCGTACACAATAAAAGTCCTCGCCTGCGCCTCGGACTTTAAACGTGCTCTCGTCCAACAATAACTAATTTTGCGGCCGCGGCAGTAATGTACTATTATATATTTGTGAAATATTAAATAAACAATTTTTTCTCCGACACGCTCCAAAATGTGATCATTACTGCAAAAAAAGTACGCAAAGTGACTTATTTTTGGACGATACATTGCCCCATACAAAACAGTGGCCAGCAAAGTAACTTTCGTCTAGAAATTTCAATGTTTTTGATGCTCTGTATGACACTGGCACTAGAACAAAAAAAAAGCACACAATATGGCGGTTTGTAGTTTTCTCTTTTACTTTTATCGTACTACATATTCTGTTAATTATTTTTCATGATGGAGTTAACTAATCCTTGAATTAGGGAAATATTATATAACAATAAATGGTTCAAAAAGTTGAAGTAGAGGTTAAAGTGATAAAGATTAGAACTTATAAGTTTAGTACGATAAAGTAGACATCTAAATCCAAGGCTCCACAATTTTTTTAGTATTTTATAATTTCCTCGCATATTTCAGAGAAAAGCACTACACAAGCCTCCGCCGCAATAACTCTTGCTGGACTCGCCTGCGGCTCGGACTTTAAACGTGTCTTTATTAAAATAATTTAGCTATCAAATAGAAAAATGTCTTAAGCCATTGTAAGTGGCAGTCCCTTTCAAAAAAATATCCGTAACACCGCACATAACGTGACGGTCACGCTCTGCCATCATTTCATAGTTTCCATTGAATGACATCCACTCGGTCCATTGCCGGCTCTTTAATGCACCGACAGTCATGCTAATGCTTTAATTTTTAAGCTTTGACTCTAATGTATAATATGCATATCAATAAACAGGCACAATGTAGCGTATGAGTCCTCTTCTCCTTTCCTTCCTCAGTGCATAGCATAATAGTTATACGACGTACAAGTAAATTAGTGTCCTTGTTTTAACAGATGCCATTTTCCAAGTGCCAACATATACAATAAATAACATAAATAATAACTGATGAAAATAATACAAACGTGTAAATAAAAATTGTGGAAAAATACGACTCTGCAACACGCTGCTACCAAATAATGCACGCAATAAGAATACCTACTTGTGTGATATAAAACAGACTTTTTGCTCTATAAGCTTATAATCGTGGCGTGTAAAATGTCTAACCCCCATGTGTGAGCGACGCTTTTGTATTAAAACAATTTTACATTGCCAAAGAAATCAATTATACAGGGTGTAAGGAAAAGTCTCGTTATCCTTTAAACCATATAACGTGTTAGTGATGTGCAACTTTTACTATTATGGGGCCAACTCTGTAACTCGACAAAAAAAATCAGCTGTTTCATATACACGTTGTGGAGGATAATGAGACTTCCTTACACCCTGTATAACACTGCATACCTTGTAATGCAATACCACAGTTATAGTACTAGCGCCTACTTTTTCCATCTAAGATACTATTCTGAAGTTTTTAAAAACGGAGCCAATTCGGAATTGTTTTCTTCGTTCTATTTATAGAAATCCTAAGAGGGGCTTTTATTAATATTATATTATACCGCGTATAGATACATACATAAATGATATAGTGCCAAAGTTATCCTTTTACACTTTCATGACTCTTTAGAAGGCACCCATTTGGTCCGTTTATTGAATTTAGACCTTCGATTTGTCGAGCAGCGCCGCCGCCCGCCGCCCGCCACGCCACCCGCTGCGCTGCACATGAATACTTATATTTATTTACACTCGCTTCATTTAACTACGCGGCCGAGTGTGCTCGAGCCCTTAACTTGTAACGATATTTTATTATAGAACAATCTATTATACGAGACTATAAATTTGGAATCTGATGTAGGAATGATTAAATTTTCGTTCAGCATTAGTCCGCAATGGATTATTTTGTTTGTTCCCGAGAAGTGCGAGTCGTAAACAGTGCAGGAGCAGTGCCGTACCTGATTTCTCCGTCCGACTGACCTTTAGGTGTGCATGTGCTAAATAGGTTATTGTTTGTTTTAATAGGTAACTAATTTTTCCTGAATTTTGAAGTTATCTTGTCTCTTACAATAGGTACTTAGTTTATCTTAAAAAAAGAACATTTTTACATACTTTATCAATGTTGAAAAACGAAATGCAGAAATTACCTTACATTCCAAGTTACACAGTAGCATTTTAATTTCACGAAATGCAGCCTCCCTCAGAAGGGGGGAAGCTTTTCCTGATCCCCTGCAATCGATACGGGTATGTCGGGGAAGGCGGCGACGATTGGAGGACGCCGCGTCGCGACGCCATTCCACCCGCCCGCCCAACAACATGGCCGCTGCCGCCCGGCTATGACACTACGACTGCGACCCTAATTAGATTTAAGGTGCATCGTTTATTGTTAGTTTTTTGGGCACATTTGAGACCTGAAGCGCTCCAAAAAATCTTCGACTTTATACGATATCTTTATCCCAAATTCTAACTATTTAACAATAAGTGAGCGGCAGCAACGCAGCGTTAAGTCCCAGACAGAGACACAATTTTTTTTTTATATATAATAGTAAACCATACGGCGGACGAGACGCGGTACACTTTATAATATAAGGAATTGAAACAAGCCAAAAAGGGTGTTATTAGTAAAATTACATCGTCGGCGAGCGTGTGCTGTGCAATTAATGGTTTGTTCGAAGCGGATGCCGGAACAATGCGCACGCGATCGAGCCTCGCTTGCCGGCTGTTGTCGACAGCCCAGACAGCAGCCAGTACCTTGGTATAGCTTTACTCAAAATTCTAGAAAACAAAAGCTTCTTGAGCTTACTAAATGAAGCAGATGCTACTAGCAGTTGCTGTAATGCATCCTTGCAGGCCATAAAGGTCCAATTTATCAGAAAATTCGAAAATAATATTTAACAGCTGGCAAAACCAATGAGCGCGTGCGCTCTATTTGGCTAAACCTAGACACGTCACACATGTCTCTGCCTGATTGATAAATGCTCTCTAGCCGGCAGTCTCGCCACCAACGGCGTCTTTATTTTTTGCCCAATTTTTTGTTTTATTTTAATGGCAGTTGCTTTAAAATGCTTTTCCGGCTTGACCGATTTTTTGTTTGTTATCAGGTACATATCGTCTCCCGGTTCATAATGAATGGCGTGTGCGTCCGATGGCGGGGCTGGCTCGATTTGGAGCGGCTGGACGGGGCCGGTTGTCTGGAGCTAGACGAAGAGCGCGCTGCATTGGAGGACGCCGCGTTGCGCGAGCAGATTGAGCGTTATAACCAACGGTTGCGGGACTTTGAGGATAAGCAGCGCGCCTATCGCGAGCACGGGGACGACTTGCGTCACGCGCACGCGCACGCGCAGCGCTGCCACCAGTCGCGCCAGCCGCCGCACGCCGCGCATCCTGCGCATCCTCATCCTGCTCACCCCGTACACATCAAACCGCACTCACAGGGCGCACTCATTTCGTAAACAGCACTTCGTTGATACCAATAAAAAAATACACGTGAATGCTCAAATAAATATTTAATCGAAAGGGCATGATCTTAACAGGCCAGATCACTCACTCACAGTTACAGTTATTTATGGTCTGCATATGAGCTGTCTCACTTCATTCATAGGTCTTAAATTCGTGTAAGGAAATAATTCAGTAACTTCTTCAAGAAGCAGTAAATGTCTCATAATAGTAAATGATAGTTGATGTGTAGATTTTATTGATCTTCAGCTTAAGCCAATGACAGTATCACCAAAAAGGTATTATAAAACAACTATCCTAAGCAACTCAAACTTAATATGTAATACATAAGTACTTATAAATATGTAATATGTACTTAAGTACTTGTGGTTGTAGTATTGTACTTACGTATTTATCTTAGTTTGGCATTTTTGTAATGAATGTACTATTTGCAATGTTAGTTGTAAGATTTTAATGTTGTAATTATAGTCGTATTAAATGACGTACATTACTTAAGGCGTTCGCTAGTATTCATTCCAAGAAGACCTTTAATGCAATACCTACCTGTACCTATATAAAGTGTTATCACACAGATCTACAGTAATCAGCTTCAGATTATCTAATTTTTTTTATACAACAAGTCGACATGACTACTGACTAGGTAGGTAGAAGGTTTGGTATCTATGCTATTTATAATAATTGCTAATGCAATCACACCTTGAAAGAAAATTAACCACTACGAAAAAAAAATAACCATTAAAAAGTACTTTTCTCTGAAATTGTTTGACCACTTTATAAACATAGTATAATCAGCAAATACAATTTTAAAAACGCAGTCATTATTAATTTGATTATATATAAATTAATTTTGTCATTAATTGAAGTTATGTTCTTGTTTAACTTGTATTGAAGTAGATACATGTTATTTATTTTTTAAGTTGAATTTATATGTACGATAGAACAGAATACAAATAATTGTGATAATGTAAATAAATCTTTACGTCTTTATACATTTAGTAGTTTATTCAACCTTTCTTTCAAATATACAGGGTGATACAAAAATACCCGTAGACTAGAAAGGTTGTTCAGGCCATGAAACTGAACAACTTTCTCAAAGGAACATTTTTCAACAAGCTCACACGACAAAAAAAGTTGTTCCTTTTACACAAAACCGCGCGGTCGGTCACCTTATCCCTACCAAAAATACCTTACCTACCTTTATTGATATTTACTATGGGAGATGCGATTTTTCTCATCTGACTCCCTTGGGGAAAGTTGTAAAACGACTAAAAAGTTAATAGACGGCCTCAGCTTCAAGTAAACAAATTAAACAGAACAGCTAAAAAGATAAACGATAGGCTAGTACTATCGTACTTATCGAGTACCTACTATAAGAATTCAAAAGTAAAATAAAAATACACCACTATTTCCCCAACTTATTCATAGACTTTGAAAATTCTAATCTAAATTTCAAGGAGCTTAATTAGGACCTTTTTATAGTGTATCAAGGTTTAGTATTTTATGAACAAGAGCTACTTTTACGAGTCTGGATTTTCTTGTATTTAGTTTGCAAACAACACCTGGAGCTTGTTCTAGGCTTATTAGAGCAGTATTGGGTAAGCTAAACACGCACGTCGTCGCACCTGTGCATGCGCCGCGCCGCCCGCGCCGCCGCGCCGCCCTCGCCCGCCCTCGCTCATTATACGCAATTTACTCAGCCCGTAGCCCGAGCCGCAGCGCCGCGGAAATGTTCACATTCATGCTCGGTGAACACAACTCACAGTTGATTGCCTACTCTAAATGCTGCAGTAAAACTAACTGCCCCCATTGGACTGTCATTACGAAGGTGTGTTTATTATACAAACGTAAGTTTTAACGTCAAATATCATAGCGAGACGTAACGTCTTCAAAAACTAAAGTTTTTGTAGTTCTAGATTCTAGACACAGGGCGACGACGCACCAGTGTGTTATATTACACAAACAATTACGAGCCACTTTCAACCCCCCCAAAATTTAAAATCTATTGGACCTACACACTTGAAATTTTGCATGTCTAATAAACCTTGTCTAATTACCTAGAATTCCCATGAATGTAGAATGTAGCTTTTGCTATTTCCGAGATATTGACGTCCGGAATTCGTTATTTATATCACTCACTCACTCATCAAAAGTTTAAACTAGGAATTTGAGATTTGGCATCAAGGTAGGTCATTGGATGAATGTAAAGGAAATAAAATAACTGGCCAAGCACGTGTCAGACCACGCAAAATGTAGGGTTCCGTAGTTGCCTAACAAAAGAATAGCTAAAGCGAAACTTAAAAAGAAACGTACCTATAACCTATTATATAGGTAGTACCTATATTTAATTTTATCTACAATATTATGCAAGTACTACGAATGAAAATTGCTCCGCTGAGAACTAAGTTTTTGGAAATAAAAGTAGGCTAGACTAAATTGCTAAATAAAATTATAATAGTTTATGGAATATCTAACTGGAATTGAAAAAGAAATAGTAACTTTTGTAATTTCAAGTCTTTCATATGTTAGTATACTTAATTCTAACAAAAATAATCAAAAAAATTGAATATTCAAAGTGCTAATAATTACAAACTAATACGTAGGATTTCGAGGCACATCCGAACAGCATCCAGTCGCTCGCGCTAATGAGCGCGCGCGGCTGCCGCTCTATTTGTTACATCGACTCCCCGCGCGCAAGCCCCGCAGGGCCATAAGCTCCGCGGCGCGGCGCGCTTTATTCGAAATTCAAAATAGTTTTATTCGAATGTTTCGAATGTTTCATTGGCAACTCGCGATTGTTACACATTTAAAACTGACTGGTAAATAAGGTAAATAGGTTATGAAATTATTTTAGTAAATGATGTTATGATTCTTTTTTTGCAATCTTTTTACTGTTCTAATACCTACTTAAATTTACTACCTACATAGACGGACTCCATCAAGTCATTTTCTATGATACTTGTACTGAATTTCTTACTTAGCACAAGTACATTTTAAAGTTGGTATTTTATTCGTTAATCTGTCAAGCCTACTTATTTCACATTTTTTTTACTTTTCTCGTACTTAAATTTACTACATAGACAGTTTAAACTTTATCAAAATATTTTTTTGTGATATTTGTACCGAATTTCTTACTAGAACAAGTACATTTCATAAGTTGATATATTATTCGTTAACCTGTAAAGCCTACATGATGTTGATAGTTTTCCTTTTAAATTCATCATATACATTACTACCGTGAATTTTTTCACATTTCCAAATACAACGGTTTCGCTGGTAGGGGGGGGGAGGAACTTGACTCTAACCAAAATAAGCACTTAAAATATTTCTGAAACGTAAACTAGCATCGAAAATGGTTTTAGCAAACCCCCATTATTTTGTTAAACCTTATCCAACGATACCTCACACCATAAGGTAATCGTGAATTTAAAAAATAACCCCCACTTCACATGTACCAGAGGAACACTAAAAAATTTTTTTTTTTAAGATTTTATTCTTTGGTTTTGACGGCATAATTAATATGTATGTCCATGCCAAATTACAGCCTTCTAACATTCATCAAAATATTTTTCTATGATATTTGTAGTACCAAATTTCTTACTTGTACTAGTACTTTTTATAAGTTGGTCTATTATTCGATAACCTGTAAAGCCTACTTGATGTTGATAGTTTTCATTTTAAATTCATCATATACACTACTACCATGATTTTATTTACGTTTCTATATACAACGGTTTCGCTGGTAGAGGGGGGAGAAACTTGACTCTAACAAAAATAAGCACTTTAAAACGGAATATTTCTAAAACTTACACTAGCATAGAAAAATGGTCTCAGCAAACCCCCATTGTTTTTAAAAGACTTATCCAACGATACCTCACACTATAAGCTAATCGTGAAAAAAAAAATTACCCCCTCTTGACGTGTACCAGAGGAAACCTAAAAAAATTTTTTTTTAACGTATTTAATTCTTCAGCTTTGTCGGCATGATTCATATGTATATCCATGCCAAATTACAGCCTTCTGGTACTAAGAGTCTCTGAGCTAAGCCGCGGACAGACAGACAGACAGACGGACGGATAGACAGACGGACAGACCGAAACTATAAGGGTTCCTTTTTTACTACGGAACCCTAAAAAGAGAAAACTCAAAATTATTTTTTATTTTAGGAGACAGTTATTATACGTTTTTCTTTCAAGCATTTAGTATGAGGCTAAGAAGAGGCTAGGTGAATAAATAACACTGTTTTCTAATTTATTATCTTCTTCTTCATTTTTTTTATTATTTTAAACGCGAATATAACCAATTTAAAGGACGAACTTTAAAAATACCTCTCTAAGTGGATATCTATCAACATTCTACACTATACGAGTATTATAAGGATATCATGTACAAAATTTCATTCATATCGGCCCACCGGTGGTGTAGGCAGGGCGTTGTCTATCATTCTGGGATTCAATTTAGTATGGAGAGAGATTGTGTATTTTTCAATTCTAAACGCAAATTTTACTCACTTATAGGACGAATTTTAAAAAACCTCGTTTAGTGCATTACCAAAACGTTAAATAAAGAAATTTTATGCAAAATTAAATTCTTTGCTTCTAGGTTCATCGGTGGGGAGAGCTCCACGGACCAAGTTTGGTCCGTGGGAGAGCTCAATGATATTTTAAAAAAGATGACGTATATTCATAGTGTTCGGTATTCAAAGATTCCTTTTTAATGCAGGCAGGCAGGCATTTTGCTGCTACTACATACACGACTGTTTTTTTTTAATGATATTACGCCAATTGTATTAATTTGACCGCCTCAGACATCTATCTCACTTTATACTATATAACATTGGGACAGTTAGATGTGTAATAAAAATCCTAAGAATACAATCATACTTTAATAGTCATATTGAATATATGTATGTGTTGTTAGGGGGGTATTTTGTATTTTAGCCTTATTTATTCATTATCCTCCTGTTACTGGTGTGCACCCGCTTCCATCTCTCAGTTTGCCTTGTGCATGGTTGGCCGGTGGAGAATGCCGCTTGGCATTAGGCCCGCCATTTGTATAAACAATAAAGTTTTTATAAATAAATAAATAAATTGAAATAAACAGTTAAGCAAAAAATAAACACGGAGTAGTTAAATTCTGTAAATTAAAATATATATCCCGCCAAACTTTTCGTTTTAAAAATACGAACGCATAACAACGCCCTAATTATAAGCAAGTAAAGCTGGCTAATTTCAATTTATACATAGATATACAAATAACTAATGAGTCTGTTTTGCAAAGCATACGAAAATCTGCATCGTCGTTTTAAATTTGAAAAAGTCCATACACACTACACTCCGTGTACACACTTTTCGGAGACGACACGTTGAAGCCTAGTATAATATTTGTAATGTTTATTGTCAAACATGCAGGATTAGCCGATAATAAACTCTGATAAAAAACGATAATGTGATAAAAAAGCACCAACAGCTTATGTTACATTTTATGCGTAACTGAGTATTGCTCGATGTTATCTCGAGTTTATTGTGACGCGCCGCACCTTGACCGTCAAAATTGAGCAGGTATACCTTTATTGGACATCGTCTCTGATTGATGCACACAAAAAACTGGGCCTCGCACAAGGCAAAAATCGGAGAATCGGGAGAACGCTATCCAGCGAGATCTCGTACACAATGAACCCGTGATTTATCGGGCAATTCTTTTTGCGCAAAAAGCGCAGGTCAGTGTTGCAGCGAAGCACCAAAAGGGCATTTCGTGTAATCCGCCGCAGCGTGGGAACAACGCACCGTGCGCTCCTACACCAGCCGAACTTAGCCACTTACTGTGCAATCTTCTTATTTTGACTTTATTTCCCATATTGTTCTCCATCGATTTGAGTAGTTAAACCACGATCGAAACAATATTTTTTATACTTAGAAACATTTAAGATAAAATTACACTTATGTCACAAATTCGATAAAATCATTAGATTCAGATAAAATCTCAGCTTTAGTTCCGTTAACAATTTAGATGTATTTTTCTTTTTTCTTTTCATTTCTTCAGATTTCTTGGAAGTCGCGTTCAGACCTTGATTCTCTAAATATTAGGTCCTTACATATGAAATTGGCGTTTTGTCGTACTGGCCACTTTGATCACAAATTTCTCCTATTTGGTTAGGAATTCGAAATTCAAATTTATACAGCTATTTCCACATGTAGTTGTGTTTCGTAAACCGTCATTCATTTGTTTTTTTACTTATCTTTTTTCTGTTTGCATCGCTCGATTTACAAAATGGAAAATTTGAAATATCGCGTTATTTACGAGTACGAGTTCCACCGTGGCACCAGTGCTGCGGAAACGGCTCGAAGGGTTAATGATGTGTATGGCGGTTGTGTCGCAAAAGAAAACACAGTGCGTTTTTGGTTCCAACGTTTTCGTTCTGAAAATTTCGACCTGCAAAACAAGCCCCGTGGACGGCCGGAGACCCAAGTTGATAATGAAGCATTGAAGGCTATTGTGGAAGCGGATCCATCGCAAACCACGTCCGAGTTAGCTGCAGGCTTCGGTGTTAGTGATAAAACTGTTTTAATCCACTTGAAGCAAATTGGGAAGATTAAAAAACTTGAAAGGTGGGTTCCTCACGAATTGAGTGAAGCAAACCGGCAAACGCGCGTCAACTGCTGCGTTACATTACTTGACCGGCACAATAACGAAGGGATTTTAAATCGAATCATTACCTGTGATGAAAAGTGGATTCTCTACGATAATCGGAAGCGCTCATCGCAATGGCTGGACCCTGGCAAGCCAGCCAAAGCCTGCTCCAAGCGAAAATTGACCAATAAAAAGTTACTTGTAAGCGTTTGGTGGACTAGCGCCGGTGTCGTTCATTACAGTTTTCTCAAATCTGGCCAGACGATTACGGCAGATAACTATTGTCAGCAATTGCAAACCATGATGGAAAAGCTAGCTGGTAAACAACCGAGGCTGGTCAATCGCTCTACGCCACTGCTGCTTCACGACAACGCTAGACCACACACTGCACAACAGACGGCTAGCAAATTAGAAGAGCTTCAATTGGAATGTCTAAGGCATCCACCGTACTCCCCGGACCTTGCTCCAACAGATTACCATTTTTTTCGAAATTTGGATAACTTCTTGCAAGGGAAAAAATTCAACTCAGATGGGGCAGTCCAAATCGCCTTCAAAGATTTTATTGATTCCCGTCCGAATGGTTTTTTTAGTAAAGGGATCAATGAACTACCTATGAGATGGCAAAAGTGCATAGATTACAATGGCTCATACTTTGATTAAATAAATATACTATATAAAAATTTTTCGACTTTTTGTTCCTCCCATACAAAACGCCAATTTCATATGTAAGGACCTAATATATTGTATGAGCTATTTTTATTATTCGTTTTTTCAATTGCATTATTCATTTTGAACGAACAAACTTACATTATGAAATGAGTAAGTAAGTACATCGTACCTATCGTACCTATCGTACCTACTCTAGTAAGAATAGATCTTTTTCCGAAAAAGTAACCGCTGCTGTATTCAAAACAATTGTACTCAATTACTTACTTTTATTAAAAACGAATAATGCAAAAAAAAACTGTTTTCGTTGATGTTTTATGTTGTATGTATTATATTATATGAATTACACGCTCTCTCGTTTTCTTTTGATACAAATGCAATCGTTTTTTTATACTCTAACACTGTTACATAGCTCAGACCAGCTAGCTTGGAGCTGGTGTGGTCTGGTCTGATGCTGGAGCCGGAAGGTTATCTATGAAATAATATATCATTTATTACCATGCTTTTGTGTGAAAATTCAAGACCAATGATTTATTATGACTTTCGAAATGGTTTTACACAAAAACAGTGTGATCGGATGATTTTTGCATTTGCTGCTGTTTTTAGTGTATATATAAATCAGCTGTTTTCACTTATCAACAACCAAGACTCAAATACACTGTTTACACTGTTTGCGGATGACGCAGTACTTATTTTTCATGGTTTTATCGCCAGCTGGCTGAATACGGGTTGAAGGACGTTTTTGGTTGGCTCGAGGATATAGCCTATTGTCTACCGATAAGACCGATATCTGTTTTAGTAGATCCATAAAAACAAGCCCGGATAACATGTTCAAAATTCGCATACACACGTATCCTTGTAGCAGAGCCAATACACTACCCTCCGCCTGTAGCTGTGACATTACTAAGCGTAATTATACACCGTGAAATTTACATCGTTTTGTTCCCGCCGTGTAGTGATAGTACCCGTCAAACTGAACAACATTTCACGAAAAAAAAATTTCCTGCGACAAAAAAATTTTTGGTCTCTCCTTGAGACTCCCGACCGACCCATTTTGTATGGAGAGACCGAAAATTTTTTTGACACGGGAATTTTTTTTTTCGTGAAAAGTCGTTCAGTTTGACGGGTACTATCACTACACGGCGGGAACAAAACGATGTAAATTTCATGCTGTAGTATCAAGTAGCTCTTCTTCACAGATTCAGTTTAGTGAACTCACCCAAAAAAATGTAATGACGGATCTAATAACATCTTATGGAAATAAATAATTTTTGATTTGCTTTGATTTGGCGTCATACCCGATGATGAAAAAGCTCTTTGAGCGAATCACATAAGTAATAACCGGCTAAACGGCTGGACCGATTTGGACGAAATTTTGTGTGTATATTTCAATGGATACCTGGATGGTTTTAAAACACAATTGGACCTGATAGGTGGCGCTGTGTAGGGTAGATGTTGGGTAGGTGTAGGGTAGGTGTAGAGCAGGTAGGGTAGAGGTAGGTAAAATGGCACGACAACGTCTGCCGAATCGGGTATGTAATTATTTTTATTTAATTTCCATCAAAATTAAAACTATTTATAATATTTATCAATGAAATTATCGAAATACCTTTAACAGATAGGAGTTATATAACGCGTCGGTGAAATAACGCAAAAAATATAAATATTAAAACAAATTATTATTGTGGTTTAAAACGTCACGGTTCGATATGATCGCTTATGTACATTTTTAGTTTATTTTAGTCTGTACGAACATATTTATAATAAATAATAACATGATTTATTATAAATATTGTGTAATATTAGTCGTGAGCTCGTTTTGTTCCCAAACTCCGGTTCTATAAAAGGCCGTAGGGAATTTATATTATACAAAAAATTGAGACGGTCTTTTTCTTATAGTTTAAAATAATTTATTTTAAATACAATCAACATCCCTTGGCTCGAGATGAAGTTGAAAGTAAGTGGGTAAGCGACACCATCTTGGGGACTTGTGGGGTTTCTTGAAGACACGTGAACCGACCGGCTCATCTCACACATGAGTGGGTGCACCGAAACGCACGCTTGCGGCTTCCCTGCTCGACTGGTGGAAGTAACTACTCAAGCTATAGTTTTATTGAATTTAATACGTGATATTGCTACCGAGCTGTTGTGGTTAATAATTCGAAGGAAGGAAAACTAGTTTGAGGGGATTGTACGTAAGTGTTAAGTAGAACGTCAGGCCTCGATTCGATGGGATTTTTATAGGCGAGTGATGGAAGATACTACCTATATTTTAAAAGTAATTGTGTCCGCCATGCAAATGCAAATACTTTATAACGTTTATACTAATTGACCTCACTCAATACAGTTGTTTTTTGTATTGTATTTAAGTTGTTCATAATGATGATCTTTGGCAAAAACAGATTTCCCACATAATTTAAACTTGTAATGTTTCTATCTAGGAAGTTCAGAAAATAAAGTGGAACTATCGTAGAGAGCAAAAGAGAGAGTTTAAAATAAACTATAGCAATAAATATATTTAAAGATTTTGTTAAATTTTGTTTTGCCTTTGTGAGTATAATTGTATTGTATTTTAGCACTACTGGGAAAATAATATACTTAGGTATTAAGTATAAGAAGAACTTAATAAAAACTATCCTACCATGCATTTAATCGGTCCAATGAAGATCGATATTTCTAAGCACCAAAAAGCACTTAGTTTTGACACTGGTTTGTAAACTACGAGTACACATCATTCGTGTCTGCCTGCATTCTAATTATGTGGAGTTAAATGAAGCTGTTTGTTTATTCAACATGACCAAATGACTGTCTGCAGAGCGCACATCAAATGGAGCAGCTTTATGGCCGGGACGAGCTGCCAGCGGCACTTTGAGCAAAGCGAGCGCCTTCTCATCCACATGTTTCCTCGAACTAACGTCTGTTTTCTCCGAACAAAATGACTGTCATAAAACATGTTATAGATTAGTACATAAAACAATATTAACCGTTTGTTTGTAATAAAAAAGGAGAACGCCTGCTGAAAGGAAGCTCATAACAGCGGCGGCTTAGTTAACTCCGTCGGAAATTAATGTTGTAAAGAAAAAGATTAGGCACCTCGAATACATTAGGTATCTACATAAGCTGGATCAATGCATCTGATTACGTAGGGTAGGGTCAAATCAAACCCTTTTTGGTGAAATGACGAAGTAGGAATGAGGTAATGAGAACTGAGAACGAACGCATTCACTAATTTGGGAAAATTGTTTTTTTTTATTCTCCGTAGTATGTACTGTCCGCCGGGGCCTCCACAAATAAAGGACCAAAGCAAAGCATAGTCTTTAGCCAGAACAATAAAGGGAGTTTTGTTATATAGGTACTTAACTACTGTTGCACTGGCCCATGAATCAAAGCGTCGTCGTCAGGCTAAAACGCACGATTATGGTATGATTTCGAATTCATTTTTAAATCCGAATTTATTTAAAAAGATAACCACTAGAGATAGTTAGGTTATCTAGAACAATATGTGCAAAAGTGATTTAAAGATGACCCCAAATTCCCATGATCCATTGTGTGCTCGATGTTTGGTAAATAAAGTTCTTTTGTTATTAATAAATATCTGTAGGTAACAATGTCATACCGTACGAAAATACAGCCAAATATCTTGGCATGACATTAGATGCAAAACTTCGCTGGAAGGCTCATGTCAAAAAGAAACGTGATGAGCTGGAGTTACGCTATAGAAATATGTACTGGCTAATTGGAAAGTATTCTTCACTATCAGTACACAATAAAGTTCTTCTATACAAACAAATCCTCATGCCTGTGTGGACTTACGGTATTCAGCTATGGGCTTGTACCAAACAAAGCAACGTTCAGATGATACAAAGATTTCAAAATAAAGTACTAAGGGGTATCGTAAATGCTCCTTGGTACATAAGAAATGACGACCTTCATCGAGATTTAAAAGTGAATAAAGTTGACAGTGTTATTAAAAAATATGCCGAAGCTCACGAACTAAGACTTCATCATCACGTGAACGTTGAGGCTATCCAGCTCCTCGACACCACGGACATAGTGAGAAGACTGAAAAGGACAAAACCCTTTGAGTTAGTTTAGTAAACATTAGTGTAATGTAGTGCAGTCAGTGCTTCCCGTAAAGAACACACGAACAAAGTGTCTTCCCCTTAATAGAGACAATAAGAAAAGTGTTGATGGACACATTCTTAGCTAACATCTACTTAGCAATTTAAGTTAAAATTTAATTACTCATTAGTCTTTAGGCTAGATTGTAATATTTATTTTGGATGTCTTAAAGGCAAACCAAATATAACAAATAAAAAAATAAAAAAAATATCTGTAACAAATTACGACACATTAAGAACTTAATAAGATAAGGGCATAACTCGTATTTTACTTGAAAAAAGAACGAAGAACACGACCTAATAAGGTATTAAATTCTTTTAATAAAAAAACATCTTTCGTGTCGGCAAGAACACGGGCTAAATCTTACTACTAGTATAAATATAAGCATAAAGGGGTTTGAACATCCCCATATGGGAGTCTGGCATAGAGATAACCACTATTTTGCGGGAATGTAGGGTTAGGATATATTGAAAAAACGGCGCATGATAAAACCTATATATATCGATAGAGGATCTATAGACGAACAAAATGATATATGATTCAATGTCCTACCGCGCAAGGTTTTCGAGATAATCTATGTTAAAGACCCTGTATGGTTAAAAATCCTAATTTATTCCCTCTGCGATTAAATACTTATAGTACAACAATTTTTGCACATGATGTTTGCACTTTCTGCGCCTCATACTATATCTTACATACATACATACATATAATCCCTAAAGGGGTGAGCAGATCCTTAGTTGGGACACGGGAAGCTCACACTAAAACTACGGCAAAATATTTGGGCAAATGTAATGCTCATAGTTCAATATTTTCTACGATTGCCTCCGTAGTCTTATACATTGGGCTCTAAATCCGGAGGTCGTGGGTTCGATTCCTACCTAGGGAAAAAAACACTTGTGCGTTTTTCTCCAATTGGTTATGAGTCATAACCTTCTGCTGCTTTTATAGACAATATTTTGAAGTCTTCTTGATCAGAGCGAAGACAGTGGATCAATATCAATCAATCAATCAGCCTATTGCAGTCCATTGCTGGATAAATATAACTAAAGTAAACTATATTATTTGTTTCATCTTGAGCTAATTACCAATGTCATCGACATAGCTCTCAGGATAAGCAAGTTGAAGTGGCAAAAGGCAGGCCATAAAGCTCGTCGAACCGATAACCGATGGGGAAGAAAGGTTCTCGGTTGGTGACCACGGACCAGAAGGCGTAGTCTTAGACGGCCTCCCACAATGTGGACATATGACTTG
The DNA here is from genome assembly GCA_951230895.1 of Carpatolechia fugitivella. Classification (NCBI taxonomy): domain Eukaryota; kingdom Metazoa; phylum Arthropoda; class Insecta; order Lepidoptera; family Gelechiidae; genus Carpatolechia; species Carpatolechia fugitivella. The sequence continues at coordinate 10,271,450 of OX579647.1, read as the reverse complement.
GTGGAAGTTGCTGGGCGCCGCCGGTGGATGCAAGTAGCGCAAGACCGTTCACGGTGGAAACGTATGTTCAGCAGTGGACGTCTTCCGGCTGAAATGATAATGATGATGAACTAATTACAGGATGGTTTTATAAGTCTACACCCGCAGTTTATTATTATGTTTCTACATTGTACATTTGCAGTTTATTCAACACACTTGATTCAGCGTTGTTAAGCTGCATAATATATAGGTATAGGTACAGCAAAAAGCTTATCAAACAACCCTATATTATTAGTTTTATAATTATTGATGTTCTTCTGTATTTCGTTTGCTGTAGTTATAGAAATACGAACTGTAATAAATTATCGTAATAACACTACCTCTGTATTTTTTTTCTTATACTAAGTATAACAGAAAGTAAAGTTGTAACAGAAAATGTTCTTCTTATTTTTATCACGTGAGCAGCAGGCCCCGAGATCATAATTTTAAAACAGCCTTACGGTATCTGCCATAGTTTTTACGTTGCTACCACGACTACCAGATATGCTCGGGTGTTTCCTTGCGAGATCGAATCGAAAATTATGAGAACCGCAGGAGAACTAAGGTAACCGACACAGCCTTCAGAATTGCCAAAATTATGTGGCAGTGGGTGGGGCACATTGCTAGAAGAAAAAAGAGAAAAAAAAAGAAGAAAAAAATATATATTCATTTATTTCACAAATAACATAAAGTTGTAGTTGTAAACATCGTCAAACTGAATAGCAGTTTGTAGGCGTAGCGTTTTTTATAGTTTAATATATATGTTTACTGGAATTTTCTACTTGCTCGTTTACGAGCCTTAGGCCTTCACAAACTGCGAGTTGGCATGGGTAGGACCCTTAACTGACGGCCGCTGGGGCAGAAAGGTTCTCGAGTGGCGACAGCGTACCGTAAGACGCAGCGTGGGCAGGCCTCCCACAAGGTGGACCGACGATTTGGTGAAGGCCACCGGAAATCGTTGGATGCGCAAAACCAGACGTTGTGGAGATCCTTGGGGCAAGCCTTCGTCCAGTAGTGGACGTCTTTTGACTGACTGAGCTGAACCAATTGAGATAAAATGTACAAGTGACTTTTTCACTAGGGAAACCATAGGAATCGAACCCACGACCTCCAGATTAAGAGCCCAATGCTCTTAAACAAAAGGACACGGACGGAGACAGTAGTAGAATATATTGTACTATGAACATTACATGTAGGTAAGATAAAATATCGTACAATATTGACCAAAGTCCAAACATTTTGACGGCAGAATGTGTGCTTCCCGTGTGCCATTTAAGGCTCTGCTCACCCCTTTAGGAATATGTACGACATGACATGTATTTATGTATGTAAGATATCGTATGAGGTGCAGAAAGAGCAAACATCACGTGCAAAAATTGTACTACGTATAGGTATTTAATCGCAGAGAGAATAAATTAGGATTTTTATCCATACTTATCTCGAAAATCTTGCGTGGTAGGACATTGAGTCATATATCATTTTGTTCGTCTATAGATCCTCTATCGATATATACAGGTTTTAACATGCGCCGTTTTTTTCATTAAAAGTCCTTAATTCCCGCAAAATTGTGGTTATCACTATGCCAAAATGTTCAAACCCCTTTATGTACTCTTACAATTACTTAACTGCAATTTATATTTCAAAGAATTCTATATTAAGTGTTAGTACCACGTTAGTACCTATTTGTTTTGTATGCTTTATTTATATTAATTATTTACTATCGTTACGATTACGCACCTAAAACCATTTTAAAACTAAAACTAAAAAACTTAAAATATTTATGAGATAAGCACCTGGCACAATAAAAGCAGCTCGAGGGAAGCACAAAGTAGGGAATCGAAAGCTATACCAAACAAAAAGAATGAGTAGTGAGTGCTTGCTTAGTGTAGTGAGTGGCATCAAGCCTCAAGCTTTATTTGTTAATCCCGTCATCCCTTCTTGTGTGCTCAACTGCTCAAGGTGCTAAGGCTCATCTCCTTTGGTTTATACTTCTTTTTCTATGAATACTACATTACTCAAAACTACCTCTAGGAGGAAAGTATATAGTAGATCTTAGGGCGCATTCCGGATCAGACTTTCAGTGCCGTCAGCGATCAGAAAAGCAAAAAAACGTATGAGTTTTGCCTGCTGACAGTAATTCGGTACGCGATTACGGGTGCTTTAATCGATTTCAGCGCGTCTCGGAACGGGGCTTTAATAGTGTTAGTGTCCCCATTCCTTCAGAAACCCAACGTAATCTTGTGTCAATTCCCTAACAAAGAACTACTAGGTGTACTGTAACAGTTCAACCATGAGAAAAATATAAGATAAGATAATATATTTATTCACAAGAATACATGTAGGTATACAAAGGTCTTACAGTAATATATGAACAAAATATATTCTACCGAACAGAGTCGATGTGCAAATACTTGATAGGTTACAATTATAGAACAGGTAGGCTTGATAGGTTATAATTTTAAAACTAATTATTAAAACTTATTAGGTACTAGTAGTATTTATAAGGTAAAAAGTAGGTTAAAACTTATTTATTACTTAAGTATATATTTATCCCCATCATATCATTCTAAAAAGATATAATATTACATCATTGTTCTTGTAAAATATTCTTGACCACCATTACTACAATGTTTTATGCAAATAAAGATTATTTCTATTTCTATTTCTACATTTATTTCATGACATGAATCTGGTTGGTCTATCTGAAATTTCACAGTTTTTTTTAAAGAGCTCATTATTCTGTCGAACGAACATACAAACATCTCTATAAAGGCATGGTAACGGCAAGATTTTTAATCGCTTGAATAGTGGGACACAACTGTCCTGAAACCAAGAATTGCACATTACCCTAATACATTTCTTTTGTACCTATTAAAAAAGCTCGACTCAAGTCAACCGAGTTGCCCCATAGTATAAGTCCGTAGGAAAGTACTGATGAGACGTAACCATAATAAGCTGTAAGGGCTGCCTCAAGTGATACAGTTTGTCTGAGTCGTTTTAAAGCAAACACAAATCTATCAAGTTTGACACACATCGCAGTAATATGGTCTTTCCAATTACAATGTTCATCTATTATGAAACCTAGAAATTTGGTGGAACTAACTTGATCAAGCTTTTGGTTATTGTAACTGATATTAAGTGGGTTAATAGTGGAGTTATAAGAGTGGAACTGTATGGCTTTTGTTTTATTTATATTAATTTGTAGTTTATTATCCTGCATCCAATTTATGATATCTGTTAAGCTTTTATTTATATCTTGTTCAAATCTATCTTTTTCATTGCATTTTACTAATAAAGTTGTGTCATCGCCAAAAAGTATTGATTTGTTATTAGTAGCAATCACTAGATCATTAATGAATAGTAAGAATAATAATGGACCCAACACACTACCTTGTGGAACCCCACAACAGTTTGGTTTATAGTCTGACCTGTATCTAATTCTCAAAATTTGATTTTTAACATTAGTATTTTTTAGTATTTCGGTGCACTGATATATAGATATCAATGTTAAAAATCAAATTTTGACAATTAGATACAGGTCAGACTAGTTTTTAGATAACTATTAATCCAATTAAATGCTTGTCCTCTGATACCATATCTTTCTAGTTTATGCAGTAGCATGGCGTGGTCCACAAAATCGAAAGCTTTACTCATATCGAGGAATATTGCAAAAAATGGTATTTTATCACGTATGCTATCAGTTATAGTTTTGATAAGTTCAAAACATGCTAATGTAGTGGATTTCTCTTTTTGAAATCCAAATTAATTTTTAGTTAAAATTTTGTTTCGAGTAATAAAGCTATAAATTCTACTGTACATGGCCTTTTCAAAGATTTTTTACAGTATTGGTATCAGAGTTATGGGCCTGTAATTACAAAGATCTGACTTATTGCCTTTTTTAAAGAGTGGTTTTACGATTGAGATCTTCAATTGTTCCGGGAAACAACCCTCTTCAAAGGATAAGTTTATAAGATGTGATAGAACTGTGCTTATAGAAGAGCTACAAAGTTTTAAAATGTGTGTACTTATGTCATCATAGCCTGTTGATTTACTGTTATTAAGTGACATTATAATTTTATGTATTTCTGCTGCGGTTGTAGGGGAGATGAAAACAGTATTTAAGATGTTTTCTTTTAGGCATTTTTTCGGAGCAGTATTATTTTTAACATTATTTAAATTTTGCTGGTGATAATTGGATAAGCCCACATAATAATTATTAAAAATATTACATATGTCATCCGGTTTAGTAAATTTAAGATTATTTTGACAAATTTCATCAATATCGGCAGTTTTTAATGCATTGTAGGTATTCTTCTGAATAATAGTCCATGTAGATTTACACTTTTTTTTGCTTTTATTTATATAAGTAGTATTTTGTAATTTTTGCGATCTAAAAATGCATTTTTTTAGAATTTTACTGTAGTTTTTGTAAGCATTTTCATTGTGAATTTTATTCTCATTTAAGGTTTTGTACAGTAAATATAGTTTACTCTTAGTTTTGCTTGATCGTTTTAATCCTTTGGTAATCCATTTCAATTTATTAATTCTATTGACTATTTTAATTTTAATTATTGGAAAACATAGGTTGTAAAATAATACAAGAGTGTTGTAAAATAATCCAAAGGCTTCTTTAAAGTTTTTTGCATCATAAACTTCGGCAAAACTAAGAGCCGATAAACTATTTAAGAATTTTCTTATGTTGTCTTTGTTATAGTCACGTCTAAATTCGAACCAAGATTAGTGCCGGTGTACCTTTTTTATGTAAAATGATATTATCTGTGCTGTTTCATGATCTGATAGACCCAATTTGTGTACCTTCGCATGTACTCGGCTTATGTTAGTGGCAAATTGATCTAAACATGAATTTAATCGTGTAGGTTCTGTAATATGTGTTTTTAAATTATAATTGCTAAGTACTGTGATAAGTTTTTCTGTTGAGTTATTTTTCTTAAAAATATCAATATTCCAGTCCCCGCAGACGACTATTTTTTGTTTTGCTTCTTAATTAGTTGAAAAAGTAATTTGTCTAGTTTTTTAAGGAAAAGGTCTACATGTGTTACGGTTTGTTTGGGTATGCGATAAATGCATATAACAATTAAATTCGTTCCGATTATTTCTATACCGCAACATTCAAAAATATTTTTTACTGACAATTCTTTTATACAGTGAATACTCATAAATTCGATACCTTTCTTTACCAATATACAAGTACCTCCTTTTCTTTCGTTGCGTGAATAAGATTCGGCTAGAACATAGTTTTGAAGTATAGTAAAAGAACGGGAACGTTTCACTAAGTTGCTGGATTATTGTCCGATTAGATTATTAACGCCGTACCTAAATTCATGCAGGCAGGATCAATATAACTAATTAATGCAGGCAGGTACGAGAATTGGGCCTGTTCACCCGGCTAATCATCGCGGGTCGCGTCGCGGCTGATCCGGGGGCACGTGCGGGATAATGTGGGGATAATCCTGGCTAATTGCGAGCGCGCGCCATTGATCCATAGTCAGGTGTTTGGCCCATATCTTCCTCTACATTCTGTACGCATCCAACGCTTATGCACTCCCCACAATCGCGAGGAGAGAGAATAAATAAATTAAACCAATATTCACTACCTAGTACCTACACGGAGATTTTGAGAGTTTAGTACCTACAAAAATTATGAAAATTAACAAAAATTGGTCGGAGGCGGACGTTTACGGTGAAGAAAAACACCGTGAGGAAACATGCACACACCTGCCAAAGTGGATCCCATGGACCTGATCCCTCTTATTTCAGAGTAGATTTGAGCCCCTCGGTGGGGACGTCCCCAATAGCGCCCTTGCCGTAAAAATAACTTTGCGTCCTTGTCATAAAATCTACTATTACCTATGTAATAGTAGATTTACGTATGTACGTAATAGTAGATTTTATGACAAGGACGCAAAGTTATTTTTACGGCAAGGGCGCTATTTCAAACCTTAATCCCGAGCAAAAAATATATGCGATCGAGTTATGCATTCTACTTTTCATCTCCATCTGAAAATAAAAATCTTCCGATTTTATGAAATCCGGTGTAAAACCAGTAAATAGGCATTTCTTGCGTACATCACTACTCACCGAGACAAACATATTTGGTTCAGTGGCGAAAAAGAGAACTAAGCGCACTGTGGCTTTAACAACGATTTAACATTGGGTTGACAGATACACTTAGACTACTAGCGCCTCGCCAAAACGCAAATATAAATTTGTCTTTTCTATGACAAGCGTTGCCAGAATGTTGCTTTTGTAACATTTTACGTTACTTTTGACCCTCTCATGTTACTTCCATGTTACCTAAAAAAAAACCATTTCGTTTGATGGCGCACTTGATTTTGTGGCTGAAACGACGACGACGGGACGATCGCGAAAAAATCTGTTACTTCATATCGTTTATTCACTCATTCGCGTGTACTTATAAATCTTCCATCCCGCTTGCTTAGGCGAGCGAGGGACTAATAGTGGCGTCAAATTCATCTTTCTTTAGGGAGTTTTAATTTTGTGTTTTGTGATTTTGCATAGAGAGATAAAATATCTGTAATAGTTGTAGAGTGCACTATTATTCAGTACTCAGACTCAGCTAGGAGAGTTCTATGGTGAAGTTAGGAAATTGATTGGTACGACCTCTCTCGCAAAAGTGCCTTTATAGCCTGCCAGCCAATGGCGACGACCTTTTAAAAAAGCAAAGAGGAAGTACTCAAACGATGGGCAGAACATTTTAACACTCTGCTTAACGTGGATCGGTCTGCAGACTTGGAACACGTGCGGTTAATGCCTCAATTACCTACTACCTTCGAGCTGGATGAGCCGTTGTCACGTGGCGAAGTCATCCTTGCCATCAAACAACAGCAAAACAAGCGTGCGGTTGGCATCGACTTTATACCGGGAGAGTTGCGTAAGTACAGTGGAGAGGAATTGCATTCGGCTATATGGGAACTTTTTGATCTTATGTAGAATAAAGAACAAGTCCCGTCTTCTTTTAAAGTATCGCTAATCAGGGCCCTATCAAAGGTGACCGTTCTGATTGCAATTCCTACCGTCGTATTTCACTTTTGACAACTCCTGGAAAAGTCTTTGCCAGAATTCCCTTAAATCGCCTTCTGGAACTTTCTGAGAAGTTATTGCCTGAAACCCAATTTGGCTTTCAACCTGACCGAGGGATGTGTGAGGCCATATTTTCCTTGCGTCAACTACAAGAAAAAAGCAGAGAGCAAGGTCGTAATTTGTTCTCCGTATATTATAGTGCTACCTTGACGCAGAAATCAACAGCAGGATTGGCGCTGCAGCTGCAGCGATCGGCAAGCTAGATTCCAAGGTTTTCTCGTCACACGACTTGAAACTGGCTCTACGAAAATCTCGTTTTATATGGCAGTAGTGCTCAGCTGCCTAACATCTTATACTCCGCCGAATCGTGGAACGTGTATCGCCGCCACATACGCATGTTGGGCCGATTCCACCTCAGATGCTTACGTAAGATCATGAAAATCCAATGGTTCGATCGCGTGCGGAACACTGAAGTGCTACGTAGAGCCAATGTAGGTGGCATTGAATCATACTTTATGCGGCGTCAACTTCGGTGGTGCAGTTACGTGTCACGTATGGTAGCTCACCAAGATGCGCTTCGCTCCGAGTAGCGAAGCGCATCTTCTATTCGGAACTTGAGGAAGGCAAGCGTAAGCATGGCGGACAACTCCTCAGGTACAAAGATGTGCTGAAGCGTCACTTGAAAAAATGTAACATTGCATCTGATCAGTGGGAGCAGCTGGCTGTCAAGCGGCCAGAATGGAGAGCCTTAGTCAAATCGAAAGTATTTGACTTTGAAGCTCAACGCCGCTCTGACCTTGACTCAAAGGGCGACGAATTGAAACCCCGACCACCTGCGGCGATCAATTACATATACCTTAATGGTGTACTCTCGTGTCCGCAATGTGCGAGGACCTTTACTCACAAAATAGGCTTCGTGAGTCACATTCGAGCACAAGAGCGCCAAAATCGGAGCTGAAGCAGTCGCTGTGGCCGAAAACGGTCAGGAGCTCATCATTCAGTACTCTGTGATTCAGGAAAAATACGTAGGTACTAAGGATAGGGACCTTAGTAACTAGTTTCTAACAAAGCAGAAAGTAACGAACTTGCGGTATCGTACGCGGCCGGAGGGATTCGATCAATAAATTATTAGGTAAGTTTAACGAAAGATAAAGAAGAATTTTATTTTTTATGCAATAAAGTGCCTTATTACAGTGTTACAAGGTAGGTACTCTGTGTTACAGTGTTAATGTCATTTTCCTTTAGAAAAAAGGGAGCATGTTACTTTTCTCGTGAAAATGTTATTTTTTGAGCTGCTTCCATTTCACTATTCACTGGCAGCACTAGGGCGCATTCCGAAACAGACTTTTAGCGCTGTCAGCGATCAGAAAAGCAAAAAAATGTATGGCTGACAGTGATTCGGACACGGAGACATTCCGTGTATTCAGAACGCGATTACGGGTACTTTAATCAATTTCAGCGCGTCTCAGAACGCAGGGTAATGACATTTGGGCCGCGTTCCGATACGCGCTTAAATCACTTTCGAATCAAACTGTCAGCAGTGATCAGAATGTATGGGATGGGTTTTGCCTGCTGACAGTAACGCTATGCGCGCACTAGCGACTTTTGTCTCTCGAGACACTATGTGCCTCTCTTTCGAACTCTAGTAAACTTGACGAGAGAGACGTACTGTCGCTGCGACAAAAGTCGCTTAGTGCGCGCTAGCTCTAATTCGGTACGCGCTTTGAGTGCGCTAAAATCGATTTCAGCGCGGCTCGGAACGCAGGGATAGTATAGTATCTTTGTGTCAGCGTTGCCAGAATGTTACTTTTGTAACATTTTACGTTACTTTTGACCCTCTCATGTTACCTCCACGTTACATGACTCAATATGTTACTTTTATGTTACTTTCAGGACAGTTTATCTTTCTTTATAAAATTTGTAGTTTCGTGTTTTGTTATTTTTGTATAGAGAGAGAGTAAAATATCTGTATTTAGAGATATTTATATGCTTAGTTAGTGCACTATGATTAAGGAAAAAAACGTAATCCCTAGTAACTACTAGTTTCTAACAAAGCAGAAAATTTTCTTTTACCTTAACTGTTACTAGTTGCAAACCGGCGGCGCTGCGGTTTCGTATGCTGCCGGAATGGATTCGGTCAGTCAATAAATTATAAAATTTGACAAAAGGGAAAGAAGATTTTTTTTATGTAATAAAGTGCCTTATTACAGTATTAATGTTATTTTCCACTAGAAAATAGGGAAATTAATGTTTTTTTTCCTGAGTAAATGTTACTTTTTAAGCTGTTTCATGTTACATTTGACTATCACTCACTGGCAACACTGCTTTGTGTACTTTGTATACAATAAATACAGCGGTGCACGAAAAGGAGAAAAATGATAATACAGAGATTTTATTCTATAAACGCTATGAGAAAATTAAACATTTTCCCTCATATAAAAACAAGATTCATAAGTTATATACAGGGTCAGGAACCAGAACCTAAAATCAGGGAATATTTTTATTACATTGATCATCAAGGAATGGTGAGTGACGTTAAGATGAAACTTTGCCCTTTGGTAACGACTCTAAAGTAACCACACGGTCTTTATTTTTTCAGCTATTTTTAGACGACTCGAAAATGAAGAATTTCACATCTTGCTTTAAAGAGAAAAAGTTTCTGCAATTCTTTTTTAAGAGAATTCGTCAGAACAAGACGGGGAGATATGAAGAATTCCCATTCATTTCATTATGTGGGAGAGAGAGAAATTTCATCAGGTGTGATGATGTGCCTATAGTTTACACACACATCATTAACCAGAACCATAAAGACTTGTTAAGTTATGGTTATGCTGGGGATCTAATGACAGTAGAGTTCCTGCCCGATAAAATATATATGTTGCCTACAACAGGGAGAGTTTATCATCCAGCAGAAGATAAGTATGGAGGCATTGGGCTGATCCAGTCCAAACTCTCAATAGAGTTGAGCAAGAGCTTTGAATTTCAAAATGGGGATGGCAAACCTCCTACACACTTTTTGTGGAAGAGTAACCTATATGAACTAGACCAAAACTGGTTTGATGAAAATGTAAGGAAATTCAATATAAAAATAAGAAGTGATCCTGATTAATCAACAGTTTATTAGATAATATTTTGTGAATATATCTCAGTAATAAAATAATTAAAATGTTAAATTTAAATCTGTTTTAACAATCTTTAACAAATAGCACTATGAAACTAATGTGATGTAGGTAATGAATTACAAATGTATAATATACTTACAAAAAATGTAACTTATTTATTGTAAACGTTATGTGGTAATAAAATTACCATATTTTGTGTACATATTTCTCAACATGAGAAGCATTCGGTTGGATCTACATATCTGACCAAAATCACTTTTTATCATTGTAGGCATACTGAAAGTCGAATGAAAAAACAATTATGGAATTTGAAAATGAACTCTTTGGGAACATGTTACTTTTTAATTTGCGAGACTGCTAAAAAAGTGATTTAGGTCGGATATGTAGATCCGACCTAATACTTCTCATGTTGAGATTTTACCTTATTTATCTATCACAGGTTTCTAATATGGCTATGTATATAACTGAATACTATCTGATTTCATAATTGACAAGTAGATATAAAATATTTAAAAACATACTAACAGTAAAAGTAGCATAGCATCACTATGTATTTTCTTCCTTAGAAAAAGACTGAAAAGAACCTGGTTGGACCCAAGAAATTCCTTGTACCATGCCTTCATTAGGTTTTGGTGGATGAAGCATTATGTTCTTGGCTGTGTCATGCACCTCAGGATCATATGGCTTGAATGTTATGTAATGTTTATCTTCTGTAGGTGGATCATCATAAATATGGTCAATACTTGATATTACACACTCTCTCACTTTATCCAAGAATTGTTTTCTATTCATTTTATAGCTGCATACGAAAGAATAATAAATTAGTACACATAAATAGACAAATTACTCAACAACTTAACATAATTACATTAGATCACTTACGCAACTGAAGCTTCTACATTTGCAGGTGACTTGATGTGAAGATTATGAAATATCAAGTGTAAATATTTCAGTATTTGCCATACATGATTGCGTTTTCTATCCCACTGTGGAAATACCTCACTCAAATTTAATCTCCCCGTATTTGAATCCACAGCTGGGTGGTACAGATGAGATGTGAATGTTAAAACCTGTTGACAATAATACACTATTAATTCTATAAATGTCTTAACTGAATAGATAGGTATCAAAGATTATTAAATTTACTTACAGGAACTTCATCATCAGGAAACTTTTCTGACAGTGTTAATGTAAACCTGAACACTCCCCCTTCATAAAAACCCGCCCTCACAAAGATAACTCCAAACCACACTGCAACAATCACCAAAATACAATTTTAATACGCAAAGCCTTAAATGGCACATCTTTATTTTATTTTACGAACATAACAGCGTTACAATCTAAAGAAAATATAGGATCTTACATATACATGTTTTGAACCAGATAGCCACCCCAAAATCTTGATTGAAGTAGCAATTCAAAAAAAGTACTCACAAAAAGAGTCTTCGTATGATGGAATTACGTAGATTCCTTGAAGGTTCTCTGTCTGCAGCATGCGACTGAAACAATAGTAGACATTGATTGAAGCAAAACTTCTTCAAGGGAAGGGGAATCGCTGCATGATGCTAATAAGTATTTTGTTTTTTACTTACTATTCAGCCATAATTATATATTCTTGATGGAACATTGAATAGAGTTCTCTAATTTCTTTCACGTTTCTGTTATTTTCGTCAGTCATTTTGCTTTATTTTTTATTTGTTCTCCTTTCTTCAGTTACGAATTTATTTTATTTATGTACATACATAAAACCACTTTTCCGTATTTACTTGAAGGTACCATAGAATATAAAAAGGTACTCTGTGAAAGGTAATCTGTGATCACTTCGTTTTCAAAAAAATTTAGAAATATCATGGGTGCATTCCAAATCAGACTTTCAGCGCTGTCAGCGATCTGAAAAAGCAAAAAATCCTATGAGTTTTGACTTTAGTTTGACTTGCTTTTGCCTGCTACCAAGCTAGCTAACAGTCGGGTGCTTTAATCGATTTCAGCGCGTTTCGGAATGCAGGCAGGGCATGGGCGCATTCCGAGTCAGACTTCTAGCACTGTCAGCGGTCAGAAAAAAAATAGTATGAGTTTTGACAGCTGACAGCTACGGCTGACAGTAATTCGGAACGCGATTACAGGTGCTTTAATCGTTTTCAGCGCGTCTCGGAACGCAGGGCATACGTTCCATTCCAGCACACACACACACACACACATATGTTTTCAAAATACTAGGATTTGTAAGGGAGTATTCCGATTCAGACTTTCAGCGATCAGAAAAGTTAAAAAACGTATGAGTTTTGACAGCTGACAGTAATTCGGAACGCGATTACGGGTGCTTTAATCGATTTCAGCGCGTTTCGGAACGCAGGGTTAGAATGGATCACACGGTGCAGTGTTGCAAGTGGGAAGAATAAATTTACTTACTCACTCACCATTTATTCCTACCTTTGATTCCTACTATTCATTCATTCAATAAATAATGTCAAACAAATAATACTTGTGAAATTTTTAGTAAAAACAATAGTATTTTAAAAATTTACACGTAACACAAATTCAAAAGTGAGATTGTGATTAATGATATCTTAATCTTTAGCTTCCAACCTAGTGGACCTTAATTAGAATGCAAAACTGACCTATAAGTTATCAAGGTATATTACAAGGTTACAAAACCCATACATGGCATGGAAATAAACTGATCTGCTTACAATGGAAACTACCATCCGAAGATCATGGAAACTTCGTAAGTAATGTTACACAAATTATGGAACCCTTCTTATAAAACATACTTATAAAATACATGGAACCCTTCTCTCTCAGTTCTCACATTTCACTAATAGCTTATGACATTTGCAGAAGAATTCGTCGCCCACAAGGCAAATGTCAACTGCCTGGCGATGGGTCACAAATCCAACCAGGTCTTGGCCACTGGAGGCGACGACAAGAAAGTTAACCTTTGGGCGATAGGCAGACAAAGCTGTCTAATGGTCTGTATTTGTTAGATACTACTAGAAAATGTAGTGAAAATTTAGTAGGTAAACAAGCATATTTTTTGTAAAATTCTGCTGATATTAAATAAAATTATTTAAGCCATCCCGGCTTTAGTAACCTGCGGCATTAGTAGCGTTGATGGGGAGGGGCGGGGTGGAGATGGAGGGTAGGGGGGAAGTGCAGAAATCCCCCCATTTCGAGATATAAATAATTATAAATATAGGTCATTTACAATAAAAAATTTACGCCTAAAGTAATAGATGTTGCAGTACTTAGTCTTTTTGAGAAATACTCTCCTGCGTTCACCGGCCACTGTCGTGGCACGCTCCCTCTGCCTGTTGTTGACAGTCTAACCCAACCGAAATGTATTCGTTCTGGGTGGATTCTTTTTATAGTGGGCGGCTGCGCCCCCTCTTCATCTTCCCTTCGGGTGGTGCCCTGTCATAAATAACAGAGAAAAAAGCGTTGAACAGCACTTGGGAGCGCAAGTGTAAACATTTCCATATACTTCGTTTAGAACCCATAGGTTGACATAATTAATGTGTAAGAAAGAGAAATCACTAACACGTCACTCTAACGTCGCTCTAGAATCCGTCTCATTCTAAAATATTTCTTAATTTTTAATAACAATATTAAACAAGTAAAAAAAAAATAAGAAATTTCAATTGCATATTTCTCATAAACTTTGCATTTCTGGCATAAAATTCTTTCAATAGGGGATCATTAGCTTTCGATTAAAAGCAAAGTTGACATAAGAATCATGCCGCAGATTACTAAAGCCAACCCTTTAAGCTCATTAAGGGAAACAAACAAATCAAATCAAATCTAAATTGGTTAAATTATGTTATGGATATTTCACATACTTACTTACTCTGCTGGCTCAGCGATCCAATGTGGATCTCGGCCTTCGAATGGATATTTCACATGCATATAGGAAATTATACTATATTTACTAAATTTTATGATATGTATAAAAAAATAATACAAAAGTAAAATTTAAAACTGATATTGGCTTTAATGATATTCATTTTTCAATATTGTTTGCAGAGTCTAAGTGGACACACTACACCAGTAGAATGTGTATGTTTTGGGCACTCTGAAGACCTAGTTTGTGCAGGCTCCCAGACAGGTGCACTAAAAATTTGGGATCTAGAAGCAGCTAAACTATTGAGAACTTTCACTGGGCATAAAGGTGCAATAAAATGTATGGACTTTCATCCATACGGAGACTATTTAACTACAGGGTCTTGTGATAGCAATATAAAGTTATGGGATACTAGAAAAAGAGGGTGTATTGTGACATATTCCAGTCATCGCCTTGCTGTAAATAGTTTACAATTCAGCCCTGATGGACAGTGGATAGCATCAGCATGTGAAGATGGTTAGTATTTAGTTTTTAATATCTGTATTTAATTAAGATCTTGTATATTGAGTTAATTGTTTTAATTATTGACTTTTGCTGTAAGTATTGAATAAATTGCAGGTATAGTCAAAGTGTGGGATGTAAGAGTGGGTAAAGTTCTAAATGAGTTTATGGAGCATACTGCAGCGGTCACATGTGTGAAGTTCCACCCCCATGAATTCCTGCTAGCCAGCTGTGGCATGGACAGAACTGTTAATTTCTGGGACATGGAGAAGTTCCAGCTAGTCTCGAAATTCGAAAAAGAGAACACATCTATTAAGTAAGGGCTTTTTCCTTATTTTAAATAAACTAAGTTACTTATTTGCTTACTTAAACTTACTTATTTGCTTAAAATATTTTATGGAAATATTTTCCCTTGAATATAATACCCCAAAATATATCAAATAAAAAATAAGTTTACAAACTAAACCCTACGAAAAAAACTAAATACGAAACTAAAATGTATAGTTCAATAAGCAAGCCTTAAGGCAAGGTAGCATGCGACCACAGCTCTCCTCTGAACATCACTAATACCTATGAGTTAAATTGAAACATAATAAGTTGTTTACTTATTAGATATTAAATAAATAACTGAATAATTAATAGATAGGTAATAATTTGAAGATATTTTCTTGTTTTAGAGGTCGTTTTTTTCGTAGTCGGGTTTTAGTTTTTAAACTTAATTTTTATTATTATAGGCACATGCAGTTCAGCGAGGACGGTGCGACGCTGCTGGGGTGCGGCAACGACGGGCTGCACGTGATCGGCTGGGAGCCGGCGCGCGTGCTGGACTCCGAGCATGGGCACTTTGGACAGATACACGACCTCACCGTCGCACACACGCAGCTGGTACATTTTTTTTATTAGTATCTGACAGACTTTCCTCCATGTTGAGTGGCCACCCTCTGTAGCTATTGTTTAAGTAAGTAATTAAGTTATGCTGCATGAGTCATGTTATTTTTAGCATCTCAATAATTCTGTGAAATTGGTCTTCAACCTTACGACCACAGACTAAAAACAAAAATCACATTTGTAGCAAGTGGTAGACATGAAATTAAAAAAAAGTTCGGTAAATATTTTTATGAAAGACATTATTTGACTTCTTTGCAGATAACAGGATCTTTCCATTCAACATATGTGGTATTGTCAGTAGTTGATCTCAGTAAAGTGCACCCCTTCGGCGGACCGCCGCCCGTGACGCCGCCGTCCATTACGTTATCGCCTTTTCAGAAAAATCTTTCCGTAAGAAAAAGTTTCTCCAAAGAAAAACCGTATAAAGAAGGTAAAGTTGTTATTCAAATTATATCAAAGTCTAATATTTATGAATCAATTTAAAAATATTGTAACAGATATAATCTGTAAAAATGATTGTATCTCTCAGCATCAAGCACCTAATTTGGACATTACTGTTGTTATTGGGTCGCACTTGTGACGGTAAATTACTACTAGAGCAATGACTGGTAGTTAGCTTTTAAATGATTTTTATGAAAGTGTCTATTATTACAAAAAACAATTTATTTTGACCCATAGAAATGTGTTGTTTTAGTAATGCACCGACGAACACCATTAGATGAGAAAACTGCTGAAGAGTCAGCATCAGGCACGGAAGCGGATGAGGACTCGGGTGCTGTTATATCAAATTTTACCGATTACACAGAAATATTTCGCCCATCTAGAGCACGTGAGTAGTTTGTTTTTTTCTTTAAGTTAGATTGCCGATTTTTATCCCGATACTTGTCCTCATAATTAAACTTAATATGCCTCTAAATTAAAATATTTAGTCACACTTTTGTTTATGTACAACCAACGTTCATGTCTTATGCACTTCTATTTCAGTAAATCGTACACCACCACCAACTACAAGTATGTCCTCAGAAGATTTTTCTTTAGCAGGTAAGTTAGGTAAGGTAAACATTATTTATGATTACCTACTTACAAAATAATAATAATAAAATTAAAACAAAAACTATTATGTCACCGTAAGATTGTGAACATCGTTACTTTATAATCTGACTCGCGATATTATAAACTGACGTAAAATTGTAAACTGCAACCAACTATTTACAATTTAACGTATTATTTCTCGTTAGTTTATAATCTATCAAAGTCAAATCGTCAAATTGCAAACCGCCCCTGATTGGTCAGTTTTGGCTGCGGCTGTGAATCTCATCACACTAATATTATAAATGTGAAAATATATTTGGTTGTTTAGATGTTTGTTCCGCATTCACACTTAAAGCACTCAACGGATTTGGATGAAAGGAATGGAGATAGTTTGTAACCTGGTTTAACACATAGGATACTTTTTACGGGAAAAAGGTCTTATTTCCACGGGGAAATCTTACATAACACGAGCGTAGGTCGCGGGCAGACCGCTAGTAAAAAAATAAAACTGGATAAGGAACGAGCTACTGCCAAAACCGACCAATCAGGAAAAGTTTGCAATTCTACGAGTGATACAACTAACCGAAGAGATTATGTAGGTTTTTTCACAATTTGACGTTTTGACTTTGATAGATTATAAACTAACGAGAAATAATACGTTAAATTGTAAATGTTTAGTTGCAGTTTACAATTTTTCGTCAGTTTATAATATCGCGAGTCAGATTATAAACTAACGATGTTTACAATCTTACGGTGACATATACAAACATTAGCAATTCCATTCTAGAATTTGTGAGGTGGATTGTCGAACTTACAACCCACACGGCACGTTAAGAATTATATTGAGTCCCTCCCCGCCCCTGTAAGTCGCGACGCGAGTTATGCGATGACTGTATATACAAACTTCCCACACCAACGTATATCTATGAAATGGATAAAATTGGAACCACGTCTTTACGTTATTATTGCAATTTTTTATTTCACATATAAAAATACGTGTAATAAAAAATTGCAATAATAACGTAAAGACCTAAAAAGGTCTGTATTTTTAGGTAAGCATGTTTACTAACGTTTTAACTCCCTTATCAATATTGTTTACTTTGAAGAAACGGTGCCAAACTTGGAGCCGTCGCTGGGCACGTCCCTGCGCGACCTGATGCTGACCCCGCCCCCGCCCCCGCAGCACGCGCCGCCCCCCGCGCGCCCCCCGCCGCAGCCTTCTCCCCCGCAGCGGCACCGCGCCGACCACTCGCGCATTCCCACCTTCAACCCGCAACTCACCGACAAGAAAACTGACTTGTATTCGCGTAAGTTTATATTTCTTAACCATGATGCCTTTATGATACAGCTTATACTACAGACCTATTTGCACTGGTCGAGTCTTCAGCAAAGTTGTGTGTGTGGTCCTCTTTTTCTTAGTAGTCCACTCGCTACTGCGCTGTGTATCATCATATACTGGGTGTCCAAAAAGGGTGTTGGCAGTTTATATACGAAAATCATAAATGAAAAATATATCATTTCATAAGTTTATTACTATTTGCAAAAAGTACATACAATGGAAAGTTTACGACGAAAAAATTATGTTGTCCAAATGACGTCCATTACGATTTTGACACTCTTCAAGTCGTGGCCGTAAATTGCCTAAGACACGTTCACATAAAACGTTAGTGATTTTTGTTATTTCACTTGCAATATTGTTTTTCAATTGGCTAAGAGTTGACGGCTTATTTATGTAAACCTACTCTTTAGGTAACCCCATAAAAAATAATCAAGTGGACTTAAGTCCGGGCTCCTAGGGGGCCATTTAAGGTTCCCGTTTATTGAGATAACTCTTTCTGGGAATAACTCATTCAATAGACCATCTACTCGTGTGACATTTGGCACCGTCCTGCTGAAAAAATGTTGCCGAATTGTAACCTCTAAATTCCTGTAAAGATGGTGCCAAAAAACTTTCAATCATGTTACAATATCTGTCCGCGTTAACTGTAAGTGCATGTCCCCTACCGTCCTCAAAGAAATAGGGGCCGATTATGCCCTTGGCGGACATTGCTGCCCACACTACCACCTTAGGGCTGTGAAGTGGACGCATATGCTTATAACGAGGATTTTTATCACAGCAATAGCGACAGTTTTGTTTATTGACATGGCCATTTAAGTGGAAATTTGCTTCATCGCTAAAAGACATTGTTGAAGTTGGTAAAGCGCGAAAACATCTCCTGAACAAAATTTAGTCGCTGTGGGTTTTAATTCTTGCACTAATTGAATCTTGTAAGCACGTAAATGCAAATCCTTCTTTAAAATCAAGTGCAATGTTGATTTTGCAATGTTTACGGATTGACTTCGCTTTCGCAGTGATAGTGAGGGATCTTGCCTTACCGACTCGTGAACTTCTAGAATAACTGCAGGTAGACTTATTTCTCTCGGACGTCCGCAATCAAAGTTTTTTAAAGTGGACCCTGTAGCCTCAAATGTCTTAATCCATTTTCTAATGATATTCGCACTGGGAGATAAAGAATTGTCCCGTACATTGAATTGCGCGCGATATAAGCGGCGAGCTGTTATTATCGAATTATTGTTTTGATAATAAACTCGTACACAAAATGCACGCTGAGCTCCGGTATACGAATCCATTGCAACTAAATTTCCAATAAATTCCACGTATGACATTATATTTTTTTTTTTATCTACCCTCATTAAGACGATTTATTGATATTTAAAAGTGCAAATACCCTTTTTGGACACCTTGTATGTCCCCTCTGAGAGGCTCGAGCCTGCCCTGTGCTGTGCAAATCGGGCTAATTATAGATATAATATATATGTATTAAGTTTGAGTTTAGCGCAACAGATAAAAGATCTTCCCTTTACCTGTATGTCTCTGGCACTTTTGCCCCATTTTTTACTATATTACTTCAATATAAATAAATAATCAGAGTTATTAGTTCGTCATGAGCGCATTTCCCATCAGCGTTAGAATAAACTACGCGTTATTTAAATAACGTTATCAGCCCATTCAACTCAATAACGTTATCAGCCCAATCGACTAAATAACGTTATCATTCAACTAAGTAACGTTGTCAGAAAGAAAGAAAGAAAATAATTTATTCATCACACAATGGGAAAAAAGTACACACAAATAATGTTGATAAAAGTTTACATCGTGCAATGAAAAGTACTGGGCTCAGCATTTGTCACAAGTACTCAAGAACAAGTTCTTGTAACACTGATTTTCAGCCAGCACTGGAGTTCTAAGTTACGCGCCAGATATATAAAAATAAAGAAACACAATTGCAGAATTAAAATATAAATAAAACAGAAAGTTACTATCACATTTTGCCTTAAAGTAAACATTAAAACATATTTTTAGGGAAGATATCAGTCTAACGTCCGCCCATTTAATTAAATAACGTTATCAGCCCAATCAACTAATAACGTTGTCAGCCCATTCAACTAAATAACGTTATCAGCCCATTCAACTAATAACGTTATCAGCCCATTCAACTAATAACGTTATCAGCCCATTCAACTAAATAACGTTATCAGCCCATTCAACTAAATAACGTTATCAGCCCAATCAAATAAATAACGTTATCAGCCCATTCAACTAAATAACGTTATCAGCCCATTCAACTAAATAATATGTATAATAATAATATGTATATTTCGCTTAGAAGAAGAAGAAGAAAGATGTTTACTTAACACTTATTTTAAAAAGTATCATCAGTTTAATAGTGTTTCAAAAAAGCTTCCGAAATATCTATAATTTGCTTTAACTTGACAGATGTGTCGTGGTATTATAAACATTTAGCTTTATTATAATCAAATAGCGCATCAGGTTATCATGAGCTAATTTGCCTAACCCAGGGGTGGTGGAAGGAAGTAAGGAGGAGTCGTCATTTGGCGCTTCGCCGACTGCGCTCGGGATCAGAGACTTCGCCGCGTGCCCTCTCACCGCCACCAACACGCTTAACCGACATAACTCCTATAAGGAAACTAAGTCTAATTCAGAAATACGTAAGTTCAATACTTCGACTGACAAACTGAATAAGAGGATGTTTGTTCCTTTTTAAAATGCTCAACGACGTCCTTGATGATGGCTTGCTTTTGTAATATGACGGCCCCGTAGTCTGGTTCGTAGTACGCCTGCCTGCGAAGCATAGGGTCGCGGGTTCGAATCCCGCCCAGGGCAAACATTCGTGTGATGAGCACTCGTGTTTGCCTTGTGTCTGGGTGTTGTTTATCTGCCTGTCTGATACCCATAGTACAAGCTCCCAAGTCCCCAAATATTTTATATTTAATGTGCGTGCAATCCTGTTATCCTGTTCAGTGAGATAATCGTCGATTCATGTTTTATTAAAATACATTACATATTTAAAATAATCATTATTAAATTATTAATAATCATTAAATGCTTGCATCTCATAATTTAATACATAATGGCCTCGATTCGGGATGTCATGCTTTAATTCTAATTTTAAAATCCAGCTATCCTTTTCGTTTTTATGACCAATGAAAGAGAGGTGATGAACGAATGATATTAATTTGAACGAATGATAACCTAAAATAAGGGCATAGCTCAGTTTAAGAGAATTTTAAGTCGCACGTTTTAAGTGCTCTCTAAAATTGTGCAATCGACACGGCCATAAGGTTCAAATTCGATATTTGACAGCTCTATTATTAGAATGGCCATCTCCTGTCCCTTTTCAATCTTTAAAAGGTAAAAAGGACAGACTAACTGAAATTAAGGATTAGAGCGTGACAGTGTGAATCGGGGCCAATATCGCCCTCGTCATGAGAGAAGAGTTTGAAGTATGCTTAACACATTTTACAGCCACCGGTCTTCGACAAAGTAGCAGTGAGATGTCACTGGGTCCCGCATCTTTGGGCCCCCGATCATTTTCGTTCACAAGACCACCTTCCGAATCTGCGAGGTAACTAGCATTTCTATATTGCATTCTTTATTACGAGCTAGGCGAGAACAATCATTGTCAATATTATTGCATTACATCAAAAAGTCCTTATAAAATCCTTTGAAATCGATATTGTGGTAGATAAGCTGTATGGATGGACCCATGTTATCCCGTGAGTGTCGTAAGGCATCTAAGAGATTTGGGTTTAGAGTGCCTCATAAGCTGGTTGCTTGGTTGACAACGGGTCACTAAGTACAATCAAAGATCAGCGTATTCGTATAGGCGCATAAAATTATCAATCAATCTCAATTCAAGAATTTTGCCTTTTTAATTTATGCAACCTTGTAATTCACCTAAAGCACAGCTCACTCTGTAAGAGACAAGACCGATGTAAAAGCTTATAAATCTCTGGTGGTAAATGTTCACTTCAGATATAGTGTTATTGTGATTGCAGGCGCAGAGTGGACAGCGTGACGAGCCCCATAGCCGCGCTGAGTCGCAGCGAGGAGGAGGAGCGCAGCCTCGAGCCCGAGTTCGTGCCCTTCGCCACCGACAGGCCCGTCGGCCTCGACCTCGACGAGTTCTTACCGGTAAACACATTACATATTTACAACGTGGGCTGAAAACTATTTATATGACATAGTAAGGCCAAAAGCCCAAAAGTGGAACACTACATAAAACAGAGGTTAGTGAGCGAAAATATGATTTGGACATTACAAATAGTTTTCACTTTGAAACCACAGCGTCACAGTACATCTTCTTGATTAAGTCTTCATTAAATTATTTATCTACTGATACACCTGCAAAAATCAAGAGTAAGAGAAAGATAGAAGACAAGCTTTGATAATTAATTGATAAGCTGCTGCTGCTGTTGCTGTGCGGTATAGGTATTCGTATGATTTTATACTTCCCAATTTTCTAAAGTCCTATTTTATTTACATAAGTGAAAATCATACAGGGGCAAGTTTCAATAATTAAAAGATATTATTTACTTTAAATTTAAAATGAAAATGAGTTCGCAAAGCGAGGGTAGGATTTTATAATTTAATAAAAAGCAAAGCGAGTTTTAACTTGGGGTCAGGGTTTGAATTTAGATGTATTTTACGGTTTGTGTTTAAATTAATTATTAGTAATTGCCTTCTTAAGGTGCGTACGGATTAGAGGCAGCCTCAGGGCTTACTGAGGCAGCCTCGCCACGCACGGCTCGTATCGAGGCTGCCTCAGTAAATAACAAGAACGACACGAGGCAGCGGGCTGAGGCACCGTGCCTCGGGCCGAGCCCACATTCAACATGGCACCGGATCGTATTTACAGCTGATTTACTTCTGCGTCCATCTTGCTTATCCGCCATCTTGCACCTGATTAATTTCTGCTAATCTTCTCTACGCTCTACGCATCTTGTTTTATATTTTTATTGTAGTACTTTTCATCGCGGAGATCCCACAGAACCCTTTCTTTTTCATATAAAATTATAAGTTCGATACATTTTTCGTTGCTCCACTGCACTTCACCATATCGTATTTTTCACTTCCAATCTTCACTTTCGATCCAACCCAATAGTGTTGTTGCGATAGCGATAGTCTATCGATAGTATCGATTATATTATATTAATATATGATTATATATTATAGTATAGATGGAAAGTAATAGCAAACAAAAGCTGGTTATGTGAAAGAAATCTTATCGCTCTTTTTCACAGTTTAGCGAATAATTTCGTGTTTTTATGACAGCGCGGGCTTGCGGGGGCGGGGGCTCGCGGCGCGCGGGGCGGGGGCGCGGAGCCGAGTGAGCAGGAGGTGCTGGGCGTGCTGATGCGCGGACACGACTCCATGATGACCGTGCTCAGCGCCAGGCAGCGCGCGCTACAGGTACACACACTTAACTACCTTTTTACAGTGTTCTATTTCTTCAACATTCCTCCACGTGCATATTGTAAATTTTATTTTCACTTCCCCACATCGGAAAGATGACTTTTAATGCCTGAAAGCAAGGCCGAAAATCGCATTTTTAGACATGCAAACCATTTTCATGTCTAGAGAGGAAAATTCGTTTGAATTTCTAATATTATCTCACACAAGAAAAAAGTTTTCGTATATCCGCGCGAAAAATAATTGACGTGTGCTATAAAAAATAAATGTCTTATAGATTTATACAATTTTGGAATGCACCCTAAATAAAATAACCTAAAAGTTTTATTATTGTCTTGGTTGGTTATTTTTGTCTAATTAACTAAAAATTAAAGGGTATTATGATAAAATACAATAATTAAGTCTTAATTTATAGAATTATATCGAAAATAAGAGAGCTCTTGTACATTTTTGAGTAAACTTTACGTAAGATGAAAATGACGGAAACGAAAAAACGACGACAAGAACGAAAATACGTAACCCGTAATAAAACCCGTACGTACCCGTACCCGTACGTAATCGTTACGTTTACGTAATGATTTCCTTGCCGGAACAGGTGAAAAAATGTGTTGGGTTTGAGAGGAATTTTATTCTCGCCTTAGAATCCCTCGCGAGCTTCAGGAGTCTGTTTTAAGAAACACTCGCTTGGCTCGTGCTTCTATTATCGACTCCTTCGCATGCTCTGGATTCAATATCAGTTCTCTGAGAAAAAATCAACACTCCTCTCTTACCCAACAAATAACTATTTTATTTTGTTGTTAAATGCTTACAGGGCTAGGTAATATTTTAATTTTTCATACGAGGCGAAAAGGATGTCACGGCACACTAGCTGTTGTAAAATTTTTGGAATACTTTATACTTATTAAACGCAGAATTACAAAGTTTCTGATTAATATAAATAATAATATTAATTGTAGTAATCGGATCTGATTTAAAATGGCTCAGATGGAAAGTAAAAAAGTAATCTCGTTATAATACTTGTCTTCCAATCATCACTGTTTACATCTGCATATCTCTGAGCATTTTTGGTATTTTATTTATGCACTTTTTTTTCAGATATTCCACTCTGTACGAATAAATAAATCCTTAAAATCTGCTTTGGAATCTGTGATTGCAATAGAAGACACTTCTGTGATATTAGATCTACTAAATGTTATGGCTCATAAACCGTAAGTATCTATCTATTATTTATTTAGTGTTTCTATTTCAATGATACTATAAAATACTTCGCGCCTAAAATAGAAGTAGTTTCATTACAAGATATTGAGGCATCATTTTGTTGCTATTTAAGTTGACTTCACTCCCTATCCAGCACGGAAATGTAGTTTTCTCCGACACGCTCGAAAATGTGATAATTACTGTAAAAAAAACAGTACGCCAAGTGACTCATTTTTGGACGAATCATTGCCCCATACAAAACAGCGGCCAGTAATATGCCTTCAAACGGCTCAAGCGGCAAAGTGATTTCGTCCTGAAATTTCAATGTTTTTGAGTCTTTTTACAGCATACTCTTATGTTCTAAATACAAATTTTATATGAATCGTACACGAATCGTAGTGATTTGAGTTGGCTGTATGCTCTGTACGACACTGGCACAGAACAAAAAAAAGCGTGCAATATGGCGGTTTGTAATTTTCGTCTCTTATTTTTATCGTACTATTTTGTTACTTATTTTTCACTAGCTTTCCGCCCGCGGCTACGCTCGCGTTATGTATGATTGTCCCGTGGGAATAAGACTTTTTCCCGTAAAAAGTTGTATCTTATGTGTTAATCCAGGGTACACACTATCTCAATTCCAAACATCACAACCCGTTAAGTAGTTAGGCGAGAAAGCGGAACAAACATCCAAACATCTAAACATTCAAATATATTTTCACATTTATAATATTAGTGTGATGATGGAGTTACTAATCATTGAATTACGGAAATATTATAACAATGAAAGGTTCAAGAAGTCGAAGTAGAGGTTAAAGTTAAAAAGATAAGAATTTATATGTTTAGTATGTTACTTGTATTTAGACATCTAAATCCAAGGTTGCACATTCTTTTTTTGTATTTTATAATTTCCTCGCATAATTCAGAGAGACGCACTATACAAGCCTCAACCTCAATAACTCTTGCTGACTCATTCACAATAAAAGTCCTTGTCTGTGGCTTGGACTTTAAACGTGCCCTCATCCAGCAATAACTAATTTTGCGGCCGCGGCATGTATACTATTAATTTATAATACTTATTTATTACTTTTTTTTTATTTTTACAGATCATTGTGGAATTTAGACATCTGTTTGTTGATGCTACCTAAAATATATGAATTACTACAGAGCAAATATGAATCGTGAGTATCAAATTATTGTTACGAGGGGTTCAGGGATTGAAAAATTTGTTCACGAGAAATAGGTCCTTTATTATTCACGTATAATACATAAGCAACGTCACAAATTGCACTTGATCGCGGAATTAACACTTTCACTGCACTTTGTTCACTAGCACTTAAACTTGCACTTTTATTACTTCGGCTCCTGAACTCTCACTGAACTCCCCGTCTAGGCGGTCGCGGTCCTTATATACCCCTATGACAGTTCGAGAATGTCCCTATTTCGATCTTTTCGTTATTCAATTTTTTTGAGCAGCGTCCATTCTCGAACAGAAATTCTGGAGTCTTCTATCCAATTTTGACAGTGTTTCGAGTAGTGAATACTTTTTGGAGGGAAATGACAGGTGTCTCGAACTTTCTGGTCGGTTGTCAAAGATCACTGATGACTGGCGATTTCTGGAAAGTTATTTGGTACAATCCGCCACACCAAGCCCTAAAACGAAATTATTAATTCATGGTTCTAAAAATAGGTGTTAAATCTTCTGTTACTTAGATCCGATATTTGTAGTATAAATGTCGTGTTTGTCAGTATGTCTTTCTTTCACTAACGCCAATACCTTCAGTAATTGACACCCTGTATATAAAAAAAAACTTTTGACCATGTCTGTACTTTTACTATGCGTATAACTTTACTTTTTTTTTATTGTTCTACTGCAAATTCACATAAAGTATTTATACTGGCGGAGGCACTATTTCACACAGAGTTTATACATATAACATTTGTTAAAAGAAAAGTTACCAGCTATGAAAACTATTAAATTGTTTTATGAGTACGCTTGCGAAATGCTAGCTAAGCTGTCATTCAGAAGTCTTGTTGAATATCTTCGTTCCCTTATGAGCAATCATTATGAAATGTTGCATAGTACGGGAAGAGTTTACGCAGATTAATTCTTTAATGTAAATTCCATTGGTTTATTATAAGCCGTTTTCGAGTACAGCCATGTGTACGCCTGTGTAACGTTACGGTGGCGTACACCCTAAAAAGGGTCTGTATTTCTTAAACAAAAGAGAAATAATTTATTTCATGTTTACAGCAAGAATTTATTGGCATTAAAAAATTACGATTTAGCTCAGGCAGGAGTACGCTAGGATAACGGACACCTTAATTTTAGGTTAAGAGTATTACGTATTACTAAAATTAGGCAATTTAATAAAACTGAGATTAAAAAAAAAAACATTGAATGTAGTCCTTGAAAAAAACACTCTCGAAAGTAATTTTAATTCTATGCATATTAAGATTAAAGCATGTTTTCAGCTACATGCAATGCGGCTGCAACGCGCTGCGGCTGATCGTGCGCAACTTCTCGTCGGTAGTGCGCGCCAACGTGAGCGCGCCCGTGCGCACGCTGGGCGTGGACATCCCGCGCGAGGAGCGCTACGCCAAGTGCGCGCAGATCCACCGCCTGCTCGTCGACATCCGCGCCTTCCTGCTCAAGCGGCAGACGCTGCAGGGCCGCCTCGGCGCCGCCTTCCGCGACCTGCACACGCTCATGCAGCAAGGCCTCGACTGACGCGCGAGCGCCGCCGAGCACTAGTGCTGCCGATAGAACACTGGCTATCGATAGTCTTACACAGCCTAGCAATAAAAAAAGACTATTGATGGTTTAATCGTTAGTGCTGTCACTATAGATTGTTTTTTACTATGGATAGTTTGCTAATACTATTTTTCGGTATTGTTGCTCATGGATAACAAACTATCAATACTATCGAAATTTAGAGAAACAATACCATAAATTCGATAGTATATTAGTTGATATTGGCAAACTATAGATAGTCCAAAACAATCGATAGTATTTACTTGTTAGTTTCGATAGTTTCTTATCTACTAGCAACAAAACTATCGGTAGTATTGTAATGATTCGATATATCATGTAGCATTTTTTAGAAGAATTGTAAAACTTTCGATAGTGTGACAAAACTACCACAGATACACAACGAACACGCATTTACTAAAAAAACGCCTAGCAGACACCCAGTCTCACATTTATCACGTTTTTAATAGAACTATTAGTTAGTGTGTAACAAAGTGTAAAGAGAATGTGCAGAGTATATAAAATATAATTAGTTGTAAATAGAGTTCAGTAGCCTTTAGGCATATTGATTAAATCAAACCCACCCACTATTCTAAAATAAATTGGATCAAATATATACATAAATAAGTTATGATATGATATCTTACCTAAATGGATGAGTATGTTTTAACAAAAAAAGAATGATTGTTTTTGTATATTTGTATAGGTACAGTAATTAAACTATAACACCCCTCTGTTTTTCGTCGGGGGTTAAAAAAATATACTGGTTATAGTCAAAGTATTACAATACAGGTGATTTGTAAACATCACATGGCAACAAACTACTTAAACTTACATAAAAGTAAGTAAACTACTTTTTTCTGTTTAGTGGTAGTGATATAAACTTACAAGTAATATTTTCTCAATGTAAAAGATCATCTCATCTCTCATGCTCTGAAAGTAGTCCAATAATGACCCCAAAGAAAGGATGTAAGTCCAACTTGGGATGTAAGTAACTTTGAAATTTTAACCTTTTTATTATTTTCATAGAAACTTGCACACGATAAATGGCAAAGGAATAGACGTATACAGCCTACAATTAATTTCATTTCATTAAAAAAAAACCGCTTGAATATACTTTCCTGTGCAAGATGAATACAAAATACATTTTACCAAGAAATAACAATAAAAGGATTAAAAATAATAAAATAACCATATGTGGTAGGTATGTAGCCCATGTGTTAATTTTTTATAAACTTGTTTTCTTTCCTCACAATCGAGATGAGATGCAGAGTGGAAAACTGATCAATTCCCTCGCACTATGAGCGCCCTCGCTACGCTCGTGCGCCAAAATACCTCGGGGTGTAATTGATCGGTTTCACCCCTTGTTGTGGTGTTACCGTCATCGTTAACAGTATCTGAAAAGTCAAGCAATACAGGGCCGCGTTCCGATACGCACTTAAATCACTTTCGAATCAAACTGTCAGCGATCAGATTGTATGGGTTTCGTCTGCTGACAGTTCGGTACGCGCTTTGTGCTAAATCGATTTCAGCGCGTCTCGGAATGCAGGGCAGAATATTGTTTAGCATTTGCATGTTATTAATAATCTTCCACAAGTTTCTCATAAAAATTTTAGGTTTATGTTACTAATCAGTAATTGTATCTCCTGTTACTGATAATCGCCATCTTGTGCCTTTTATAATTATTTATTTTATTATAATGTAATGTAAAATAGTTATTTCCAGTATTATTTTATGGACTCGACTTAAAATTTTGTGACTCAGGCTGGCTGGACAATTCTTCCAAATGAGCCGCGTTTAAGTAGGTCAATACACAATTTTAGGTGACGGCTAATCACGCTTATTTCAGTTTGTGACTAGAGAACCCGAGATAATCGAACGCAAACGTGTCCAGCCAGCTTGAAAACCGCTTTTTGCATGGTTTCTCAATCTCCGAACAGAAGGGATTCTAACTATTTCTTGCTTATTAATACTGCGTCACCTAAAATTGTGACAGGCATCCAGTTTGAATTTTTTAGATACGTAAAGCCATTTAGCTAAAAAACAACGAAAAGCGTGGCCAGCCAGCCTGAACTTACGTATTAAACTTCTGGCTGGCACCTCTGAATCTCGACAACGAAAGCATTTTCGAACAAGGTTTTTTTACTAGCATTTAGTGACGGAATTTGTGACAGTCATAGCGTTTGTTTCATGGCGTCACATAAAGGCGTTTACGAGAAATCGATGAAAACTTGGTGCCAGCCAGCCTGATGTTCTGGCTGGCTGGCTCATTGTATCTGCGCTGTCTGATGATCTACGGCTTCCAAATTTTCTTCAACATTTAGTGATGGGGACGATTAAGATAACCTGTAAATGTGACGACGATCCCTCCTATAGTTTCAGAGATATTGATCATTGTTATTAGGCTGGACACATTTGCATTCGATTATGTCGGGTTCTCTAGCGTCACATACACTGAAATAAGCGTGATTAGCCGTCACCTAAAATTGTTTATTTACCTACTTAAATGCGGCTCATTTGGAAGAATTGTCCAGCCAGCCTGAGTCACATAAAATTTTGACTGACAAGTTTAACAAAAAAATAACTTTTTGTTCTATGATACTAAGTAAAACTAATAGATGTATGTTAATTATTTTACATGTTCTAAATACATAATAAAAAAATACACAAAACACAAGGTGTTTATACTTGGTTGTATCCCTTCCTTGAAGCCTCTTGTACAATAATAACTCTCACAATATGAATAGATAAATAAATATTGAAATTGCTGTTTAATTAGCCTTTTGATTCTTATTTTCTTTTAACAAAGAATAACAATAAACATTTATACATAAGCATGTCACATTTGTTTTATCAATGGGTATTTTAGTAAAGGAGCAGGCTGCCAACCAGTGCTGGTAGCTTTGTTTAGCAACCTAAAAATCTAAAGCTGTATCTAATATCTCTTTTTAATATTCTTAACTTTTCAACAACAGGCCATAAAATATTCAAAAAAAGAAATACAAGTATGGCTAAACATGGTATGAACTAAGAGGTTATTTTAGTTGTTTACAATATCAATATTTTTTGTATTCTTTGTAATGACTATGTCTAAGCAAATCAGGCACTGGCTGGCACACACATGCATAGAAAAAGGTGCATTTTATAAGTAACAAAACTTTATTTAATATACAGAGGTCTTCAGAACACAACTGCAATTCATTAGCTCTCAAAATTTACTTCTTTTCTTTTTAAATGTAATGTTACTGGGGCTATCGTACGAACGTTTCCTTTCGTTGAATGCAGCTATATTTTTAGCTAATATATCATCAGAGATATCTTTTTTCATTTCTCCTGTATCTTTATCTTGATTAATATTGTTTTCTAATTCCATAAGTCGTTCAATTTCAGGGTTCATGCCTTTAAAAGATAACCTCCCTTCCATCAAATTTTCGCAGAACATAAAGCTGGATTCTGTAATGAAATTGCCAGAAGCTTGACGCATTTCAGTAGTAATTATATTCGAGTATAAACTATCATGATCTTGAGTGTTTTGTAGTTCTTTTTCAAGTCTTTCCTTGGTTTTTCTCATGAACTTCATATCCAAAACAGACTTGGGCAACGTTGGTTTCTTTGATATAGAGCGCGACATTTTTTTTTTAAATAATTAAATCAGTATTTCTTCTATGTGTGACTTCACAATCTTATCAGAATACACGTAGAACGTGGAATTTATTCAGAAATAGCCACAGGAAATCAGAAAATATAGCAAAACAAACACATGCAACAGATCGATCGAAACGTCAGTAGTGTGCACAGACTACCTAATAGGAGAAACTGACGGTATTACCGTCCGGTAGTGTGTTAAAAAATTTTGTCTATGGGCACCGTCACCGTCAACTGTCAAAATCGACTAACCAACCACGAAAAAGGGAAGCGAATTGGTTAAGATTTAACCGATTCGATAAACGGGATAATAAACACTGGATGCACGCGACGCGACTGGCAGCAGGATAGTGGAGGTTCTTAAAGGGAAAGCTTTTTTCCAGCAGTAGAATAGAATAGAATAGAAGTGTTTATTTATCTCCAAAACAGTTGCAGTAATGATATAGGCCCTGCGTTCCGAGAAGCGCTGAAATCGATTAAAGCACCGTTCCGATATGCGCTTAAATCACTTTCGAATCAAACTGTCAGCGCCGCTCCGCCGCGGTTCGCTGCCATCAGGGTTGGATTTCGTAGTATTATTATACTATTTGTACCATAGTTTCATGTTGCGTAGTATCGTAATGCTTGGATTGTACGCGAAAATACCATAATTGGACGTAGTTACACGAAAAGGATCCAATCCACAACATTGTCAAAAATGACTTACGTACACAAAACTGACCGCAAATAATACCAATCGTCCCATAAATATACTATTAACAATAAAAATGTTTTAATGTTTCTCACAAAACATAACACGTAAAATTATCTTGAAACAAATACCTATGAAGAAATATTTTGAACTTCAAACTTCAATATCTGAAAAGTAACTTTGTGTGGATTGGATCCTTTTCGTGTAACTACGTCCAATTTTAATACCCAATTATCCAAATGTTTTTTAATTGGCACTAACCCTAATGCACGGACTTCTTTGCCGTAGGTATGGTAAAATCAAATAAAAACGAGAAGCATTGTGGGTATTCCCCGTGCAATGTTTTGCTGCTTATGTCATTTTGAGGGAAAGAGATGTATATTTTTTTCTGCTTGAGTATGACTGAGATGAATGTATAGCAACAAATTTCGGGCGATCAATGAAGTTTCCATTGAAAAATTAGCTGAATAAGAGATTCTTATTTTATTAAGTGATTTTATAAACTAATTTACCTAGATTTATGTGATAATATTAAAATAACGTTTCAATAATAGATGATTTTTATTTAATCTAAAACGTTTTCAACACAAAAACAAAACGTAGTATAATTTTTTGGTAAAAAGGATCTTTTAAGTATCCATAGACAATAATTTTATGGGAGTCTGATTCCAACCCTGGCTGCCATTGCCATGCGATTATAACCTAAAAATAATTATAAACAAGTTGAGGACTTGTAGATTTTTGTTAAAGTTTCAATGTTATGACCCCGCAATTATGCAGGTGTCCGAAGTGGATAATGTGAAAATTTACAATCTTAGTGCTGGTAAATCTTTACCGGACGTAAGTTTTTATTACAATTTTAATAGCAATTTCAAGTGCTCTGTCATAAAAAATACAGAATTTTAACTATGTGTTTCTATTGTGTTCCTAGTGGTTATCTGAGAGAAAGAAACGAGCTCTATTAAAGAAAAATGTTGACCTACGCAGAAGGATTGAACTTATTCAGGAGTTTGATATGCCAGGTGTCAGTACCAGTATCCGAGAATCTAAAGATGGACAGTATATTATGGCAACAGGCATATATAAGCCAAGAATAAAATGCTATGATGTAAACAATCTGTCCCTTAAGTTTGAACGGTGCTTGGACTCTGAGGTAGTCACATTTGAGATGTTGAGTGAAGATTATCAAAAGGTAAAAATCAATATTAATTTGTCTGTTATATTACAATTTCAGTAATTATGTTACTTAATGTCTCATTATTTAATATTTCAGATAGTATTTTTGCAATGTGACCGTTATGTGGAGTTTCATGTTGGACATGGAAGACACTACCGTCTGAGAGTGCCACGATTCGGCAGAGACATTGCTTACCACCGACCCTCTTGTGACCTTTTCGTTGTTGGAGCTTCATCAGTATGTTCAAATAACTTAATTTTGTTGTCTTTCGTAAGCAACAGTATGCTTACTTCGATAGTTAGAACAAAGGGAGACAACCAAAATGAGCTTGGCCTTGAACAGCCACACCAAAAAAAAAAACACAAAATATGACACTACCGTCTGAGAGTGCCACGATTCGGCAGAGACATTGCTTACCACCGACCCTCTTGTGACCTTTTCGTTGTTGGAGCTTCATCAGTATGTTCAAATAACTTAATTTTGTTGTCTTTCGTAAGCAACAGTATGCTTACTTCGATAGTTAGAACAAAGGGAGGCAACCAAAATGAGCTTGGCCTTGAACAGCCACACCAAAAAAAAAAACACAAAATATGTTGAAATTTTTTTTTTTGAAAGTTTGTCTTTTCTGGACAGGCGAAGGGATCTAAGCCCATACTGCCTAGTCTGAAATTTAATTCATCAATTCCTGTTTTTAAAATAGGGCCGGGGCCAAGTCTTCAGTAGTTAGTTATTAAGGCCGAAGCCAAGTCTTCTTAGTTCTTTTTCTTAAATCCGAATAATAAATATATTTTATTATTAATTTAGCTGCCGAGAGTATCAAAATAAATATAAATGAATTATGTTTTGTAAGACGTAATCAATTGATAGGACTAGTGTTGCCAAATGAATTCTGACAAAAGTAATAAATAATAAAGCCATTATTTGGACAAACAATAAATACAATTTTGACAGTACAACCCGATACAAGTTATTCACAAATTTGATGCTTTTTTACTTTTTGAATGTCTGTTTCCCAATCGGCAAAGGTCTCCTCCAGCCGTTTCCATTCCAATCTCTCTTTGGCCATTCTGGCCCATGTATTTCCAGCGACTTGTCAGATATCATCATCCTCCTCTCTTTCTTTTGCCTTCTCTTGGATACCATTGTGTAACTATTTTACTCCATTTATCTTTCCCTCTCATCATGTGGAGAGACCATTTCCACTTTAGCCTTCTGATTTTTAGGGTTGTCTTGAACTTTGGTCTTTTGTCTGATGTTACCTCTATTTATTCTCTCAGCTTTCTTCCTAGCATGCTTCTTTCCATCGCGCGCTACAAGTGGCCAGATTACTTATTGAGTCTTTTGTTAGGGCCCATGTCTGACTACTGTACATCAAAACAGGCAGGTGTATGCAGGTGTTAAACAGTTTGATTTTTGTGGATATGTGGAGGCTTTTGTCTTCCATTACTTTTTTTAATTACCAATATTTCTTCATTTAATTTTATATTGTATTCTGGTGCCATTAATTGACCCAGATATATTTATATTCGTCCACATAGCTAATTGGCGTTTCACCTAAGTGTATGGGAATTTTCTCACCATTAGTCATTATTTTTGTTTTGTCTGGATTCAGTTTAAGCCCTACTTGTCTACTTTCTGTTGCTAACTCGTTTACCATCTTATTATGTGTTCTGGTGTTTTTGCAAATAACACTATATCGTCTGCAAGTCGTAAGTGAGTTAGTGAGCGACCGTCAATATTTCATCCAAAATTTTCCCATTTGAGATTTCTGAAGATCATTTCCAAAACAGCTGAGAAAATTTTGGGGGAGAGGGGGTCCCCTTGCCTTGCTTCTTTTCTTATGTCAAATAGATTACCTTTCTTTTCTAGTTGAATATGTGCCAAGCTTTGTTTGTAAACATTTCTTATAAGTCTTATCTATATACTTTTGTTCTATATAGAATAGAACAGGGATAGCCCTTGTTTCTTCAGTGCTTCCCAAATCTTCGCATGTAGTAGAGAGTCGAAGGCCTTGCTGTAATAGATGAATGCTTTAAGTCCTTATGAAAGCCTGCCTGCTATAAGTATTATTTCTAATCGTTTAAGTAAAATCCTTGCATATATTTTGTAAAAGTTCGGCACCAGACTTATGGGCTGATAGTTCCCGATATCATATTGGTCTCCTTTTTTAAAAGAAGGATAATGTTTTTTTTTTTAATCTAAAATAGGTTCGCGTTTGACCACAGTCTCACCTGATGGAATGTGATGATGAGGTCGAAGATGATAAACGCTCACCCGAAAGATGTCTATTATATCTCTTGCCTTGAATATACCAAGATTATAAGACTCCGGAAGCACAGACGCCGGAAGAGCATTCCACTCTCGTGCTGATCATGATCGATTGTGTCCATTGCTGTGGAGTTACTTCCATAGTGATGACTTCATTGAAGGATTCTGTAAGAACAGGGACTATTGCTGCCTTTGCTTGTTTCAAGATTTCATTGGTGATACCATCTGGCCCTGAGGGGTGTTTTATCTTTCTTTTGTGTGTCAATCGCCATTTCGTCTTCTTCAGGAATGATGGTAGGTATTCTAATAAATCTACTTCTTTTTCAGCTGTTGTATCGTTTTCATATATTTTTTTGCAATTTGTTGTGGCTATTTCTAATTTATCTTGTCTGCGATTTTTCGTGGATCTATCACAGTTTTTCATACTTAAAATCCAGTCCTTCTATTATTTAATTCTTTATATGCTTTTTTATTCCTCCGGTCTGTTGGATGTGCCTCTCTATTGTCTCCATCCTATTTTGGATTCTGTCTTTTCTTATGCTTTCCTTTCTTTGCTAAGTTTTGCTATTTGAATTCTTCTATCCCTAGTAGAAAATACTAGGTTAGTAGAGTTAATTACAGCAGCTCTTTGTTCCAATAGACTGATTGTTTTGGTTTGGTGTTTTGTTCCTTATTATAGGTCCATTTTTTGATAGTTGATCTATGTAATATTTTTTTCTATCCAGTTGTATTTTTCTTGAACCTCCATATTTATTGTCTCTCTGTTATATTCTTTGAGCTTAGTTAACAGTGAATTGGCTACTTGATCTAATTGATGTTTGCTTAGTTTCAAGTTATCTAGCTCGTTTCTTGGTCTTATTCTTTTGGGTGGGGTAGCCTTCAGTTCAGCTCGGATCATTCGATGATTGGTATTTAAGTTAAGCTTGTTTAACATTTGAGAAGCTCTTGACTTTATTACTCATAAAGCTATTTTTGATTTTTCGTAATAAGATTTTTTATTTTTTTATTATTATTTATTGGGTTTAAATTAAACATATTAATTTCAAACATTTTGATATATTTTCGCATATCCAAAAAAATATTGACAGACTTTAAATAAAAAAAGTTTATTATGTACTATTTTTATTTTTCTCTTGGTTTTTTGGTAACACTAGTCAGCCATGTCTTAATTTTTTGTTTAGTTTATGAAAAAGGCAAAGGGAACTAAGCTCATTCTGCCAACTTTGACTAACATCACTTTCTAGAATAAAGGCCAAGTCCATATTTTTATGGTTTTCAGGCCGACTTTACTGTCTTATCCTAACTTAGCCTGAACTATTAATTTAACCAATCTAACAAGATAATAGCCACTTAAAACGAATTTACAACAGTACGAACGAAACACGTACATGCACGGTCATTTTTGCTCGTTTGCCGCGCAAAAACGCCTGTATAAACGAAGTTAAATATTATGATACAAAAACTCCAACATTTATTTATATCCTTATTACAGACAACTCAAAACAGTCAATATTATTGTAATATTAATTTTTATGTTCATATTGAAGCCCAGAGGTCAAACACTTTGGTTTCCCTTTATTACTGTTATAATATACTCACCGTAATTCAAAGTAAGCTCAAACATATATTATGAGCTCTTGATTACTGATAGATCAAAACTTTATTGACACTGTGGTTGACTTTTCCATTGCAGGAGATTTACAGATTAAACTTGGAAGTTGGTCAATTTATGGCACCATATGTAACAAATGCAACAGAGGTCAACTGTTGTGGTGTAAATGAAGAACATGGCCTGCTAATACTGGGTACAGAAGGTGGCCATGTCGAGGCTTGGGACCCAAGAACCAAATCCAGACAGGGTGTCTTAGACTGTGCATTACATTGCACTGAATCTGAATACAGGCTAGTACAGTACAAATTTATCTAGTCGTATCAACTTACAGTATTAAAATTATTTTATTTGTAGTCTGATTGTTTCCAAGTTAACATAGACTTTTCATGATATTGTTCATGTAACTTTATACTTATTTTATTTCCAGAAATGAAAGTGTGCCAGCTGTAACAGCCCTCAAATTTGATGGAGCTCTCAGAATGGGAGTAGGCACATCAACAGGTCATATTCTATTGTATGACATCAGATCAAGTAAACCTTTGCTAGTCAAGGACCATATGAACGGAATCCCAATCAAGAAACTAGAATTTCATAAGCAAATGGACTATGTTTATTCCATGGACGCAAGTGTAGTTAAGATCTGGAATAAAAACACTGTAAGTGAGCATCTGTGATACCTACTATACGCCATATGGTATATTTTATATTAATATATCGAAATAGTGTTTAATGTTTACACTATTTTGCAGGGAAAACAATACACAAGTATAGAATCATCTGTAGACTTTAATGACCTGTGTATAATACCCAATACTGGATTAAGTATGATGGCTGTTGAAGATCAGAAAATGCAGATTTTTTACATTCCTTCTTTAGGTAAGTGTTTTTTTTTAACCTAGATGCCCAACTATGAGGTTCACATAAAGACAACATAATATGAAGTATTTACTGCATCTCAGTCTAGTCTAATAGACTCAGCTCAGCTTAAAGACGTCCATTGCTAGACCAAGGCTTTCCCTAAGGATACCCACAATGTAGATGTCTAATAGACTAGCTAGAAATATTATTACAAAAAAATGTAGACATGAAAATATGAAAATAATTTAACTTTATGATATGCTTTTACCCATATGTGCTATTTTACAGGACCTGCTCCAAGATGGTGTGCTTTCTTAGATAATTTGACTGAAGAGCTTGAGAGTTCAGCATCAATGACAGTTTATGATGATTACAAGTTCATCACGAAACAGGAGTTGGAATCCCTTGGCTTGGATCATCTGCTGGGCACTAATCTTTTAAGAGCCTATATGCATGGGTGTGTATAAATAAAACATAATATTGTATAATAATAATCCCACTTCTGATATCAAACTAATGCTCTCTTTGATTAATTATTTTACCAAAAATTCTTATGAAGGTTTTTTTTACAGATATTTCGTAGACGTCAGATTATATAAACGCGCAAAATCAATAGCAGATCCATTTGCATTTGAGGAGTATAAAAGGAAGAAAATTCGAGAGAAAATTGAACAGGAAAGGCCATCAAGACTTAAATTGGAAGATAATCTGCCTAAAGTTAATCGCGATCTTGCATCTCGGCTTCTAGAAGACGACGGAAAGAAGAAAAAGAAGGAGACTGCTAATCTGCTTAAAGATGACAGATTTAAGGTGTGGTTGATGAACAAATGTCTAAACTAACTTAAATCTTATTATTAAGTAACATTAATTAAAGGATATGACTTAAATCATATACCAAAATTAATCTATTTTACTCGATTTATATTTACAGGCTCTATTTGAAAATCCTGACTTTGAAGTAGATAAAAGAGCTGAAGAATATCGCTTACTTAATCCTGTACTCTCAAGGCTGGATAAGAAGAATAAAGTACAGAAAATTGAAAGAGAATCAGAAGCCATGGAGGTAAGCACAGTTATCTTCTTTTATAATAATATAAACACAAATAGCTTGTGCAATTTCATCACTGTGTAAGGCTAGAGTGATGAGCACATACAAAGGTTTTTTACTCCGTGCAGTGTTTCTTTGTTAATGTGATATGTTATCTTGTTTTTTAATAGGTGGAAGAAACGGAAGAAAAAGACTCTGATGCGGAATTGTATGCATCAAGTGAGAATGATCAAAGCTCAGACGAAGATCGTTCCTGGGTCAAAGAGGTTAAAAAACAACACAGAATTATTAGAAAAAATCGAGATGACGACAAAGAAACGGAAACAACCAATAAGGAACAAGTTTACGAATTCAACAAAGCACCTAGAGCAGTCAATATTAAAAGTATTACAAAAGTGAGCAAAGCTAGTCTGGGAGACCGTTTGCACAAAGAAGGCTTTACGACAATGGTGACGGGCACAGGAGGAAACAAAGAAATGAAATTCATGATGAGAGGAAATAAATCGGAATCGGAACAAAAGAAAAAAATGAAGAAACACTACCAGGAAAGGAAACAAATTGCTAGAAAAACAGGATTTCTAGCTAAAAAGAAAATGCCCAGGTCTTATTCATAAAATAATTTAAATACAATATTTTAAATTAAATATCAGATAAATCTAATGTTTCATTCATAAGTAATTTCCTCCTTTTTAAGTTATTGATCATAAGTTATGAACAATATTTTCTGCATAATGGATTTGCTTTTATTGAATATAGCGCGTAAACAATGTATATAGGTACAAACATTTTCTTTATTCGTTATCGTCGGCGCTGGGGTTATCAAAACACAACATTTTTATGCACTATGTCTGATTTGCTTTTTGTTCCGAAGCATTTTGTTTATTAGAACTGCATTAGGCATCATAGTTAATACTGCACATTATTTTTGTTTACTTACTACATCTACTTCGTACTTCAGCACTTATTTATTTAAATCAGTATTCAAAAGGTTGATCAACCCTGGAATCATTAACGAGACGAAGTACGCAAACAGTTATCTACAGTTTTATAAACAGTATGAATCAGGTCGCTGTGACCTTCATATAATTGCGTAAAAATGCGATGTGAGCGATCAGTCTCTTCATGTGTATTCTAAACGAAAGTAATGCAAAATGACAACGGATCTTACGGAAGTGGTAAGTTTGCTGTCGAGATACCTTCACCATTTTAGAAAATTGTTGTATGTCACAGTCAGGGCCATGTTGTGTAATTATCAGTGAGTTATTGTTTTATAATGGGTTCGAATGTAATTAAGAGTCTAGATACGGGTAATAAAGTGGTTAATGTGAAGTTTTCAAATGATTGTGTAGCGAGTGATTTGCTGGACAGCCATGTTCTGGGCAACGACAAGTTGTGCGAGCCCGCGATGGAGAGATCCACCCGATCCAGCAACAGCGTTGACGTGAGTACCTATCGCACTTCCGACAAGTTTATTTAATACCCACCCGGAGATCCAAGGCCTGTAATATACACAATAATGTAAAGAGAAACAAAATCTGCCATTACCCACAGTTATATCTGAATCATGGATCCAATAACACTGAGTCAGGAGTGTAAAACTGAAAAAAATGTTTGCGACGATAATTTTCAGATTGGAGAAATCACTGAATCTCCAGACACAGAATATATGAGTACTTCGGCGATTTTACATTACTGTAAATCTAAGGTGAGCTTCTTTTGTTTTAATATCTTTTGTGCCTTGAAAACATTAAGAAATAATATAATCTTTTATTTTCATTTGTTAACGTTTGTTTTAGATTTTAATACCATACCTTAAGTTACTTACAATAATGGGCTTGCGGCCTGTCGTAGACGCATCCAACTCTTCATTGTGTGCGGTTTGCTTATCGCACTTTCATTCGGCCCAAGTTGCTGTGTTTATGTGCTTAGGATACATTCTGCAATATATGGCATGTTTCAGGTAGGTACGAATTTCTCAAACTTTAGTCAGTATTAATTAGCAGTATACTGTAGGTAAATCGTTATAGTTCCCGAAAAGATTTATGAGCGTTCAATGAAAGTAGTGGAGGTTCTTCGGCCCATAAACTAACTTTATGTTAAATGACACGTCGATCAGTTGGTTCACAGATCTTGTTTTAACGGCAACGGCTTGTTTTACCTGTGGGTTGTTAGTTGCTCCATTGGTGTTAGAAAGACAATCCAACAAATACAACTTAGTATTTATTTGCCTATGATATTAGTACCTGTGGACACTAGTACTTACGATTATTATATTAATTCTGTGCCTATGATTTAATTTTATCTCTTTATAATATTTTGTAACACACTTAACTTAATCAGAGATTATACATTTACTTACGTAAAATTAATGGTTATGTGTGTCTTTCAGGCGAGACAGAGGATTCTGCTACAAATTGGTGCCTCCAGCATTAAACTCTCGCTCTTCATTAGAATATGAAGCCTACACACAAGTGTGCTATGGCAATGTATCATTCATCTACATCGGACCCAGTGTCCTACACTTTCTAGGCTTTTTGTACGCATTGTATCTTTTTCGAATATCAGACAACGAACAACTGCAGAATTTGATGGAAAGAGTGAGTCATATTCGTTTATAATTCTATATTATTTCAAAAGACAGACTATCTGTCTAAATGCTAAAGGAATCGGCACCAATACTTATCACCGGACTATAGTCTAAGCAACGCTTATGAGCGTCAGACGAAAATGTGGGGGATACTATACTCACCTTGCGCCTACTTGCACCGTGTACAGCATGGGCTGATTGAGAGAGAAAGAAAGATAAATGT
The DNA here is from genome assembly GCA_951230895.1 of Carpatolechia fugitivella. Taxonomy (NCBI): domain Eukaryota; kingdom Metazoa; phylum Arthropoda; class Insecta; order Lepidoptera; family Gelechiidae; genus Carpatolechia; species Carpatolechia fugitivella. The sequence goes on along the minus strand of OX579647.1, from coordinate 10,230,159 downwards.
TTATAAATATTCGTAAAGCCGGTAGCGAGAACAAGACCACAAGATAACGCCATCATGGTTTTGCGCCATTTCATTGAGACCCGATTAGAAGCTTCTATTCTACGTTACACTTGCACTGTTTTAGGTCTTCCTGCTGTCATCCTACGCTCCTCAAGGTGCTCAGACTACAGCGAAACCGAAGCGTCTGCTGCGAGTATTGTGGTTCCTTATCATCCTGAGCGTCCTGTGGATGTGTTTGTCACTGGTGACCGTCAACCTCATGATGGCGAAAGGCACCATCATGTTCCGATGGTTGGAAAATGGGTAGGTTCACTAATTTGCTTCAGGTTTAGATATGGTATTATTATTTTACTTGCTGCAGATTTTACAGGCAAAATTTCGTAGTTTATACTATCATCAATACCAATAATAATTAAAAAGAAATTAAAACAAAAACAATACGATCATCGATTGAGCCTTGTCGAGAATCGAACCGATACATATGCGACAAAGTTCGTTACTCATTTGATAGTAGATTAACAGTATTAAACTTTTACAATTGTGTAGGCTTAAAATTCGAGACAGTCCCTTAAACATCGAGTCCCTTAATTTTGACGGACACCATTTGCATTGATATTCGTCGTATAACTTATATTTTGTGCCGCGTATTATTTTTAACTCTCCGTCATTACGTTTCAGTTCCCCCGACACGCTCCTCGCTTTCAAGGTTCTTCTAATCGTGTGCACTTTAATCCATGACATGGTGCAGGCCACTATCATAACCAGCTACTGCCTTCAGGCTCAACTTCTGCAAGCTCATCTGATGTTCTTGAAGGAGAGACTGCTTAATAGAACGATCACACCGCTTAATTGGATGAGGGTAAATTATTTTATAAGGCGCAAACGTATTGGCTTTATTAAATCCTTTTATTACTGCGTTTTTAGTTCTAGCAGCAGCGGTTCAATTTGCAAACACATTATGTTAAAATAATCGATCACAAAAATATTTTCCTGAGAAAAATATTGTTACAAGCGAGCGGGGTCAGGGATTGAAAAATTAGTTCAAGAGAATAGGTCCTTTATTACGCACGTATAGTACACAAGCGACGTCACTAATTACACTTGATCGCGCACGAAATAGCACTGAACCGAAATTAATACTTTCACTGCACTTTGTTCACTAGCACTTTAACTCGCACTTTTATTTACTTCGGATCTTGATACTGTGCTGAACTCGCACTGAACTCCCCGACTAGGCGGTCGCGGTCCTATGACAGTTCGAGAATGTTCCTATTTCGATATTCTTTTCGTTATTTAATCTTTTAGATTAGCGACCTTTCTCGAACAGAACTTCTCTAATCTTCTATCCAATTTGACAGTCACCTGTTTCAAGTAGCGAATACTTTTTGAAGGGAAATGACAGGTGTCCTGAACATTCTGGTCGATTGTTAAAGATTACTGATGACTGGCGATTTCTGGAAAGTTCTTTGGTACCTAGAGTCCACCACACCAAGCCGTAACAATATGTTTCTGAATCATGGGCCTGAATGTACCTTATCATTTTGTGGGGACCTATCACTTACATCCTATATTAATTTAGGTGCAAACCTTTCGCCGTTTAAAAAAAACAATAAATTGTTATTTCTTCATAATGTTTTCAGGAAATTGCCGAGTTCCGTAAACTGCTGAAATACCTAAACGACGACCTAGCGCCGGCCGTGTGCATATTCACGATTGTCAACGTATCGTGGGCGGTGTCGGGCACGCTGTGGCTGCTGAACTTCGACAAAGTGGACACGGAGACTGAACCCATCGCAGGGATCAGCGTGCTCAACCTACTGCTGTGGCTGTCTGCAGTGACAGTGCCTTTCGTACAGGTACGTAAACAATCCGACTATGACTCAACTCAAAAAAGAAACGAACGAACAGAAACTATAAAATAATAAACGATCAATGCATGTGCCGTGCCGTGCTATAACGTCCTGATTTCCCTGTATTGACGTCTAATAAGGAATTTTCCGACAGCCAATTAAAAAAAAAGTTCATAAATCTTCGATAGATGGCGTTGACGATTCGTGGATGAAGAAATCCGGCGAGTCACCCAGGGCCATAAAAGGATTTTTAAAAAAGAATCCACGAAGTAAACCTGGCGCCATCTATCGTCTTAATTAGAACTATTATTTTTATTTTTTAAAGAGCTGTCGGAAAATCCCCCATTACCGAGCGAGCGCGAAGCGTCTCCGTTTCAGTTTGGCCAAAATTGCTTTTGTATGTCTATTTTTCCATCTGTCGATCTGTTTGTTCTTCTACAGGTCGCGTTTCTCAACCGATTCTCGTGAAATTTTGTGAGCAGGTTCGATAAATTGATAGATTTATTTGTCGAGTCAGATTTTGTAAATAAAAAAAAATTACAGATTTATGAGGGTTGAAAATTGTAAAAAAATCATAAACCAGCCATTTAAAAAAAAAAATTGGTATATCTCGCGAGGTCTACAGCTCACAGAGCCACTAGTAAAATAAAAAATAAGTTGAAAAAAATTAGCTCTAAAAGGCGTGAAATAAGAAAATATCTTCAAATTCTTACCTATCTATTAATTAATTATTCAGTTATTTATTTAATCTTATACTTTAAACGAGCAATTCTTGTATATGTCACCGTAAGATTGTCTTTCTTTCTTTTCGAGTCGATTCGGCGACTAAAATTGTGAACGCCGTTAGTTTATAATCTTACTCGCGTATTATAAACTTACGAAAATTGTGAACTGAAACCAACCATTTACGATTTAACGTATTATTTCTCGTTAGTTTATAATCTTACGATGTCCAACCGTCAAATTGTAAAAATAATAATTTGCTTGCTTATTGAATCTATTCATTTTTGGGTAGATGACATGCGACCACGGCTATCCTCTGAAATAAATGTCTTCTAGAGGGCGCCATATTGAATTTAGTATGACGGTCATTATATGACGTCATATTGCCTATAACCAGCGGACAATCGGACGCTTCTAACGATACCTTTAATATTTGTTCAATTATGATAGATAGTTTAGAAGATATGCGAGAACAGATGAAGATACATAGATACATAGCGGCTAAAATCATAACTTTTTGCTTCGCCGTAGTCGGGTAATTAGACTAGTCAGTTAAAATGACCGACCATACAAGATTATGGTCCACCATACCGAGCGCATTGGTCTAGCTAGTCCAAACAAGTTGGATGTTGGTCATACGGAAAGCTACATCACTTTAGACCTAGCAATACAGTTTTAATTTAAATAATAAATGCCCCAGTTGTCAAACTTTATCAAGTATCTTCTAAGTATTTATCAGTTAAAAGTAACAAGTCATCATCATTCTCAGCCTATACCCACCAACAGCACTGTACTGTAAGTTACTGTCTGTGTGCAATAAAGTATATTTCATTCATTCAACAGCTGGGTAAGTCTCTTCTCTATTGCGCCACTCCTCACGGTCCTGTGCCATTCGTATTCGACATAATTCTATCAGTTTGACAGAATCTTCGGACCCTTGGGCTGGTAGTCTGCCCACTTCTGGTCTTGTTGTTTCTCTTAATTACAAAAATATTTCTATTAAACTCCAGGCCGCGCGTCTGACGCGGGAATGCCGGCGGACGCAATCGGTCGGTCACGAGTTGTGCGTGCGCCCCTTCCTGCACCAGGACACGCCCAGCGAAGACATCACCGCCGTCATGCTCTACGCGTCCTCGCTCAAACTTCGAGCCAAACTGTTCCACTGCCCTATAGCCGGACGATACGTATGCCTCCTTATCACTATCACCGTCATAGCGCTGTTCTCTTCAGCTATGTGCCATTATTTGTAGTTTTATATACAAGTAGACAGTCCATGTAGCAAGATGTAGACCCTACTGCTACGGGATGAAGGCCCTCTAGGTCAGTGTCCAACTGCGTTTGCTAGTTACTGTACACAATTAGTTTTCTTTAGTATTTAGCAGAAAATTGTCAAATACCCTATTGCGTTGGATTCAAGAGGTTTGCTGTCATAACAGCAATATTTGTAATATATAACGAATAATGTTAATGTTTTTTCCTCGCTTTCGTCAAGAATAATAAAAGATAATAAAAAAAGGAGCGTACCTTTCAAACGAATATTTAGCATAATCCATCCATACCACTTCAGTCAGTATACACCACAGGTATACACCGTGAAATTTAACTGGTTGTTTTTCGTTAAATGGAGTGAACAAGGAACATGGGCTGTAAAACGACAAAAAAAAATGGCCCGTTCATACAAAACCGCGCGGCCAGCTGATCGATTTACTATGGGGGAAGCAATTTTTTTTTTCAATTGTCAGCCCATGTTCCTTGGGGAAAGTTGTTCAGTTACAGTTAAATTTCACGGTGTATATAATACGATACAAATACTTGCCGCAAAACATGTACTTACAGATGTAAATAAAATTGTAGAGTCCGTAAAGGACTGATTTATTATAAGATATACTATTCCTATGTGCTATTCTAAATCATCAAAATAAATTCAAATGTGATTAAAAAAGATTTCATATTATTTTGTATAAGTTTATGTATTAGTACATTGAATAAAATTTTTTCTATTCTATTGTTACGAGTAATGATGTGCCGTTCCCGGTAAATTACTTTTGTGTGGGAATATTCCGGGGAATATTCCCTTGAGAACTTAAACAATGGGAAAGTTGTCGAAATCTTCTATTTTTTTATATATTTATATGTCACAATATTAAGTTTTAGGAGACAAATCACAAGTAATATTTGAATACCTACTAACCTAAGAGATTTCGTATATTCCCAATGTTACCGGGAACAATCACCGGAAATTTCCCACATGCCTGGGAATATTCCCAAAACTCTCCGGAATATTCCCAGTGTTTTTAGGAATATTCCCAATGTTTCCGGGAATATTCCCGGGCAGATTCTGAAAGTTTTAACTGTATTTTAATAAGAGAAAAAGAAACACAGACGTTAAATTTTGATAGTTTTTATTCATGTGTGTACAAATATGCGTTATCAATATAATCAACAATTAAACATCAATAAAATTTTAGTATTAACAATTTTAAGTATACTAAAATAATTAACAAATCACAGGACGATCAACATGTTTTTCATAAGTTATAGGTATAAAACTAGGCAACTTTTTTTAAAATCCGACCACATAGATCCAGATTTGTTTTTAATAATCAATAAAATTTCAGTATTAACAATTTAAATTATACTAAAATAATTAACAAATCACAGAACGATCAACATGTTTTTCATAAGTTATAGGTATAAAGCAAAGCAACTTTTAAAAGCCGACCACAAAGATTCAGATTTATTTTTAATAACGAGGTTTGTATGTTTAAATACGTGCACCAAGTTACAAATTAAATAACAGGTAACTAAAAAAGGACGCTTTCATTGTTATGACCTTGTTGCCACTCAAATAAAGAGATTCGCAAATAAAATGTTTTTTAAAGAGGAAGCGAGACAGTTTATCCACATCTTACAGTCAGCAATGAACAGGCAAACATCTACTTGGCTGTATGTAACTAACAAAACGACTAATACCTATAGTACCTATCTGTAATAAAATTACAGTTTTCTATAGTACCAAGCTAAAGCGCGAAAAGAAAAAAAAGGCAGACATCAAGGGTCATTTCTGTGTCTGGGTATTGAATATTTGTCTATCTTTGACACCCATACTCGTAGAACAGGCCTTGCCTAGTTTTGGATCAGATGACCGTGAGTGGAATCTCTCACTTAAATTAAATAAAATTGTCTATATCAAAAATAATCAATTTTGCAAATTAAATCATACTAATCAAACCAGCCAACCAACCAACCAAACTAAATTAAAACACTAGGTAAAGAAAGAATTCAATATATTAAATGTTTCATGTGTAGGGGAACATTCCCGGGAACATTGGAAACTTTGGGTAACTTACCGGGAATATTCCCATAGGGAAAATACTGGGAATGGGAACATTCCCCACGGCACATCTCTAGTTACGAGTTATTTTAATAATAATACAAATATTTTAAATTTACCACCATTTATTTTCATTTTATTTCTACACAACTTGGCACTTACTCGGTCAAAATACAAGATTCTTTTGCAAGTTGTTCCTTCTAGAACATTTAATCAATTTAATGCTTAATTCTAGGTATCCAATCCAGTGCATCGTCATAACTTTAACATTCGTAATAATCATAAATATCTATAAAAATTATAATAATGATAATGAATATTTTGTTTCGATTTACAAGTAAAATGCGCGCGACGCTACCACAGTTAACGACGCGCGGCCCGACGCTCAGTAGGCGCGCTGTACGCCTGACAGCGCGCGTCATCTCGATTCGATGCTCTCTCCCCTCCGATTGGCGGGAGGGGTATTCACTCAGCGCTAGTCCAGCTGCGCGGAGCCGAGCTGCGCGCCCCACCAGGAGTGCAGGTCGTGCAGCGCGGGCTGGTCGCGCGACTTCGCCTGCGACTCGTGAGCCGCGCGGTTGCTCTTCGTTGACGCTAGAAAGAGCAAAGAATACTATACTTCATTCCACGTAACATGATACAGGGGACAGCAGACAAGAAAAATAATTATTAAATGCGTGCGAAAAGGACAGACGAAGATTTCTATGAATTTGACAGCTGTCATCGTAGTTGAAATAAGGTCTAACGTCTTCTTATCCTGTGGGTCACTGCCGGATTAACCTAAGTATCACTTCAGGTCGCAGGGTGGAACGCACTTAGAAGATGCCTATTCATGCATACAATTTAGAAAAAATCTACTTTTAGTTTCACTTACGTTGGGATTTTTTGTTGAGGGCGGGGTGAGGATCACTCAATGTCGGCTGCAAATATTTCTTCACCGGGCTTTCGGGCCTGGAAACAATATTAGCAGAGGGTTGTTACAAAATAATGTGTATTTTTTCTGTCACACTCCATTTCCTCTCCCATATAGTTCAAATGCAAATACAAATTGCACATTATTAAAAACCGCGATGCGTTTTTTATTTGACAAAGGGGTTAGAGCCTTAACTAAAATTATGCAATAAATCATCCACCCAAAATATTATTCGTTCAACTCCTATCGACGACTCTTAGTTTAGGATACAGCATTGCAGTCAAAATCGTGGCTATTTTTTACACTAAAATTTCTCACCTTGGTGCAATAACTGATGCCAGACCAGGCCGTTTCATTTGACCTTTGCTAGAAGGCCGTTTTGGTTGTGAATCAAATGATGCTGTAATATCTGCAAGTAAAAGAACATTTAAGTAGTAATAATATTGAAAAATAATAGTTTTGTTTACTTATGCTAAATACTTACTTGACATGAGAGGCTGCGAAGTCGATTCTGTGATTTCTGTGCGGCAGATGTTACCCGAAGCTTGCTGAAACATTTAAAAAACGTCTATGTATTATTTCGGTCTCAACATCTGACAGCTTTAGGAAAGAAAAGACAATAATAACATGTTTGTCAAAATACTTTTGAACTTTAAATTGTATTACTTGTCGGTAGTTTACCTGTGCTTCCATTTCAGCCTTTTCTTTTTCGGCCTTCTCTGCCTGTTCGTTAGTTTTTCTTAAACTGGTTATTAGACTTGTTTGTTGTTTCTGCAAAACGTTCCATTGATTTGAATATATGAATATGAATTTATTCGATTTGGAAAAAATATATGTATTTCAATATGAATATTATGTAGAAAAATAAACAGAAATTAAAATAGAATTTACTGTAGCAATTTGATTTCTAATAAACATCGAGAAGACTGATTAGGATGCAAAAAGAACGCGGTCGTTATAGTAACGAATGAAAATTAAAACTACCGTGCGAAACAAGAGTGGAAATCAAATTATGATCTGTTTATATTATGAGCTAGATTAACTGGCAGTGATTGGGTGGGTACAATGATTGGCTGAAAAATCAACGGTGTTGCCAACTCACTCTGTACAGCGCTCTCAATTTTGTCTACTATTTTAAGTCGTACTATAACACACAGAATATTCGAAAAAATATCCAGCTGTTGGCGCTTACGCTGCTGTTGGCGCGGATCTTCTTGAGGCAGCCCTCGAGCCAGGTGCGGATGGTCTGCTTGGCCACCTCCTCCTCGATGAGGAACTCGAACTCCTCGCGCGCCAGCAGCTCCTCCATCTGCAGCGACTTGCGGATGTCTACCGTGCGGTAAGACAGCATGCTGGAAGCAGGGCCCGCGTTAGTTACGTCACACACACTGCTGGGCCATCAGACTGTTTTAAGTTGTTAGTCTTAGTCACGTAGCGCTGGACGAAGGGGTATGTTTGCTTGCAAATGGGCACAGTCGCACTGCGCACACCAAAACTCCTTAGATTACAATAGAATGAACTATGCCACTGACAGCATTTTGAACACATCCTTTCATATTCATCCTGTGACCTTTTTACGTTCCGAATGGAAAAACAGGTACGGAAAATCCATCCAAAATACTCCAAATGCATAAATTTCAACAAGTAAACACAAGGACTATACACATAGTTCATAGTTTACGGGAAACCTAATGCAAGTTTAAAAAGCAGTTGTATAACACAAGCTACATATTTCTAACATTTAAAACTTTGTGGCGCTTTAACATCTGCGAATAAGTGGTAACCCGTCCACGTAATATGTACTTACTTAATGACGTCATGGAAGGTAACATCTTCGCCATTATGCAGTCTCTCGAGTTCGTAGCACATGTATTTGAACAGCAAGCGCTCTTTGTGGGTGTCGCATTCTAAACGGCCTTTCAGTAATCGGAGAATGAACTTCACCTGTAATTTTTTTTTTTTTATGGAATAAAAGTAATATAACGGCTTCCAATAAGTTCTTGTGAGTCCATAGCTATTGGCAAGATCCTTTAGACATAGAACGGAAAAAGCTTCCTCTTACCTTTCTGACAGGAATAACACCTTTTTGGTGCACGTCGACAATGTTCCAAGTGTTCTGGAAGTTCCGTATATCGGCGTACGATAGCAGTGCGTCTTCTTCGTTCGAGTAGAATAGAGAAAAGTTCTCCATTATAATAGCTGCAATACATTTTGATATGGTTATCTTGCTATGCTTGTATCAAGATAATAAAATAACTTATAGTAAAAGCTATTAATAGTTTAATTTTATTTTGAAGATTTACAGCTACACGATTTATAAGCGCCTTGAACGCGCTAGTATTTCCCCCCCCCCTATCTCTCTCTCTCTCTCTCTCTCTCAGAGAATGCTGAACACGCACTATTTTCGCAGAGCGATCATAAAACTTATCTTTTAAAGAAATACCCCATTTAAATAGAAAAATAAAACAATAGGTATTAATACATATAATAAACCACTAACCCACAAGCAAGTTGAGCACGATGTAAGTGATGATGACGTAGAAGGTGCAGAAGTAGGCGATGGAGGCGGTGAAGTTGCCGCAGTCGGTCTCCCAGTAGTTGTCGGCGGGCGTGCAGTAGGGCGGCGCCACCATGCAGTCGTGCATTATCTTGTTCCAGTCCTCGCCCGTCACGATGCGGAACAGCATCGCCACGCTGTGTATGGGCGAGTTGAAGTTCGCGCGCCTGCAACACCATTGCAAAGTGAACACAGTGTTGAAGTTACGCCACACCCGAGTTGAACGAAAACGAGGGCGCTGTACGGAGATAAATAGTAACTGTAACTTTCTTTGTAGCAAGCATTGGCTGCTTATTTGGAGACTTTGGATCTTTGAAGATGCCATTTCCTTAATTATGTAATATGCTTGCGTAAGGGTGTTTGGGGACTATCGCAATTTCCACGGTAATTTTAAAGGGGACGGAAGATATGCCAGTGAGTGAATGCGCAATACACAATGCATCAAGCTGCGTATGCTTTTGTATCTTCCATCCCGCTCACTTGCGCGAAAAGCGACCTGAAGCTGAATGAACATTTCTGTCTTAGAAAACATAGAAACTACGTGCATCAAGCCGTTGAACGGTTCCGAAATCCTTAACACAATCTCAACATTAGTAATAGTTATGACCAGAAAGAAGGTTAAACTCCTGAATTGTGTCCTTTGTAACAAACGAACCTACCTCCCAATACCTTCGCCGTACTTCACGTTGCCGAAGACAATGGTCCCGGCCAGCGCGTAGAAGAACACGAGTAAGAACATGCCGAAGATGATGAAGAAGCTCTTGCACACGCTCACGCCCACCGTCAGCATCAGCATCTTGAGCGTGGTGTGCTTGCCCGTGATCGTGAAGAAGCGCAGGATCACCACCATGAAGCCCACGAAGTACGACAGGTCGTTCTGTCCAAGCAAGTTTCAAGAGGATCAATCGAGCGAAGTTACATAAAAAGCATACAACCCAACAATAAAAGTTAACTTTACGCTATACTTAAGCATTTGTATGACTGTTTCGAGACACTAATTTGTATTGTAGAACGTTCAGTCACTGATCATTGAACCACAACAGGTTAATTTTAAATTAGAGAAACCATCCATAGTTATAGCCCCTTTTACACGGCGATTTATGCGTGATTTATGGATGCTTCATGAATGAACACACTTCATTGCACACACTGCAATTATACACAATAAAAGTGGCAGTGTACATTTGGGCGGCCTTATTGGTTCACAGCAACTTCTTCCAGGCAACCTTATTTTTACTGTTTCATGTTATACGCTACTACTTGCAACACATTGGAAGTAAAACAATCACACTGCCAGAACCGCCGCCACCGTGGGAACAGCTCTTAGGTACCTACCTTCAATATAAAGTGCATGAATATCCAAATGCAGCCAGCAACGGTCACCAGCAAGTCGTATCTGTTCCGGCGGCTCTGCCAGTAGCCGCGCGGCGTGAACGCGACCGTCTTCAGAAGGACCTCCACCACGAACACGAGCGTGAGCAGGGCCGAGGTCAGCGCTAGGTATTCTGTTTGCGGAGAGAGCCGGCTCCACTAAAAAACATATATAATCAGTCAAATATTATGTAATATATTTATACTTAAAATAGGATATTTCAATTTTATTTATAATATGTTTTTACACACATACAAAACAACAATAGATTTTTAGAGAGTCGAATGGCCAGTTTGCATTGTTTTATATGCACCGCGAAGTTACAAAATTTCTCGGTAACTGTCGATAGAAAAAAAAGGCTTAATATCGATAGGCAACAACAGTAGTGCAGTGTTACGTTCCATCGTACTAAACCAATTACTGAAACAAAGTTAAACAAAAAAGATTTTAACTGCGATTAGGGAACTTACAGTGACACCTAGAAGTGCGCTGTTCACCAAAACTACGAGCGCAATGATACGTTTAAAGCTGAGATTCTGCGTGACGTCATAAGCAAGGGCACGAACTTTTCGGCCATCCGGGCGCGGCGGCAAATGCAGAGGCTGAGCGATCTTCAATCTCTTCTTAAGATCGCACCTGGAGAGAATAGATAGAACGTTTGCACTTAGCGTCTAAAAACATAATAGAAACATTGAAGGTTATTGATTGAATTATATATTATATAAACAGTATATTATATACTTATATTGTATATTATTTGCTTACCAACGCCTTTGGTCTACCGTGAGCAGAGCGGTTCCCTTATTCTCAGAATAGTTAGCAATCACCACACCGACGAACAACGTCAATCCAATCATACATCCCAAGAATATATAAACGTGTATGTAAATCGCGTGTACCTGAAAGAGGATTTAAGGTAAGTTACTGAGATAGCAATACTTTAAGATAAATATTTCGTAATAAGTAATACATACTGGACCTAGAGCTTTGATCAAAACATCTCGAACGTCCAACCAGCCTTTGAAGGAAAGAACTTCGAATAATGTTAGCAAAGCATCCCCAATGTTGTCGAAGCTAAACCGCTTGGGATTCGCCCTGTCGAAAATGAACCAATATTGAATACAGGTGAAAGTGTTGGCGCTTGTAAAATATTAGGGCGTTCTGATTTCTTTTGGGTCAAATTTTGGATATAAAATCCAAAATTATTTATTTAAGTATTGGACAAGACACTTTGTTAAAGCTTGCCTCTGACCCTCTATCTATGGTATAGGGGGCAGACCGATTTGTTCCCGTTCCGAAGGTACTGAGTTCAAATCCCGGTGGATGGGAACTGTCAATCAAAATCATTATGTCCTGCACAGGCTAAATCAGTTAATTGTCCGATCATTTATTTCCGTGCTGAAGCAGCTTCTGAAGAAGACATGTTAATACGGAAGTAGTCGTTACATGAGCAATGACGCAGGCGCAACGCAATACCCCCGCGAAAGTGGTTTCGCTGAAACTGAATCATCCGCACCGACTATACCCAATTTTACAACCTGGTTATGATCACACAATAATCCTTTTTTTTATTATTTATTAGTTTATTAACTTTTGGATGTTACATCTCTGTCTTAGTTTCGTCATTACATTTTTTTGGGTGAGTTCACTACACTATGTGCTTACTTTGTGGAGAAGAACTCACCAAAGAAACTCCACATGCGTCGCATGTTTTGCGTTTCTTTTTTTGTCAAATAATAATATAAGTAGACATTTACAAAATTCATGCATGTTGAAATAGCCTGTCATTCAAGAAATCTAGTCCCATAGATATCTGTCCTCTAAGTAGTCGGATATTCTATAATAAGCTTTTTTATGCAATTTTTGCTTATATTAAAAAATGCTTTTCACTTATCTAAAAGTATATTTTTTTAAATCGGTAGGGACCTTATTGTAAATGCGTATACAATTACTGAATTACTGTCAGCGGGCGAAACTCATTTCTGATCGCTGAAGGCACTGACAGTTTGATTGGGGTGGAATGGTGGGGTGGTGGATTGGGGTGAAACACACCCCATATGATGGAGCAAGCAACGTTGAACTCACCACACTCTAGGCACGAGCATCGACGGGAAGGTCTCGTTGGGTCCGGGCTTCAGCTTCATCTTGGTGACGAACACGCGGCGCATGAACACGCCCACGCAGTCCTCGCGCCGCGTCACCGTGGGGTCGTTGCACCGCGCCAGCCGACCGCCGTACAGCTGCAGCCCGTAACTCGCGAACACGAACATCAGCAGGATTAGCAGGGTGGATACCTGCAGGGAAGATACTGGCTCATTAACAAACTTATATAAGAAACATTGGTGGCGATTCGGCATACGCCCAACTAAACTAAACTAAAATTAGTCCTGTCAGTCACTTTCTATCATTTTTAATTGAAAAGGGACCGAAGATCATCGGTTTTGTTTTTGTCTTTGACTTCACGACTAACTGTCAAATTTAGTCTTATTTTAGTGGCATTTTATTCGTCATGGTGTTTAGGTAGGCACTAAAACAAGGCTAAATTTGACAGTCGTGAAGACAAAAACAAAACCGATGATCTTCGGTCCCTTTTCAATAAAAAATGATAGAAAGTGACAGGGCTAATTTTAGTTTAGTTTAGTTGGGCGTATGCCGAATCGACACCATTAATCTACATTTTGAGATTAAATAAAATAATTATTTATTGATGGAACTATGTGGACATAGCGGGTAACTGAATCAGTTCACCAGCCCCTTTTATATTTTTGTGCAAGTCCTTTCAGTTTTGATCCTTTCACAATCTAAGCAGTAGTCAAACTGATGCGAGTACCTTGCGAAAATCTATCACGTCGTATCGCATGTTCATTACTCGCATCTTCTATCCGTACTCTTGTCACTCTTGCATCGTTCTTCTCCACAGTGAGCGTATACTTGTAGTGAACGTGCCAACTAGGGATAAACTTCTTTTGTCCTTGTTATTATTTGCTAGATATGACGTAATTTTATTATTTTAAAATCTTTCTTTTAATAAAACCATTTTTATCTTTACTCAGGCAAGCAAGCGATTGGTCGCTTCAGCTTGTACAGAACTATGAGCTTACCAAAAGAATCTCCTTGAACCCCCGACAAAGCTCGTAGACCACCTTCCGCATGTGCGGTACGAGGGTGAAGATCCGGAGCGGGCGCACGCAGCGCAGGATCATAAGCATCTGCGCCGCCGAGCCGGGCGGCACGCGCCGCGGCATCCAGCACAGGAACGTCAGCGACACCTGGCGGGTATCCATTAGCAGGTCGTGCGCTTAGGACTAAATGATCGGAATAGGGGATCGGACTACTTTTTATTTTATTTTATAAATCCAAAATTCTTAGTTAAATTTCTGCTCTATCTTTAAAATTGACCGAGATATTTATATCTTAAACCTTTAGGTTTGAAATTCAAGACAAGACATACCCCCTTGTGACGTCATTTGTTAGTAACGTCATATAATTTCCATACAAAAAATCGTTTTTGAAAGAGAGACATATCGAAACTTTAAAAAATCACTGTAAATTCGTTTTTCAACCGATTCCGTTTTTTTCTTCGCGAATCGTCTGCTACTAATATATATTTAAAAAAAAACATAAAATATGGTAAATTCATAAAATTTGGTGAACAGTCCGATCCCCTATCTTCCGGACACAGGAACGTCAGCGACACCTGGCGGGCGCACGAGATACTGAGCTATAGCAGGTGTGCGCTTACGGTTATCATTGTTACCAAACTCGAAATTTTGCTGACATATCTGGAATTTGCTTTTTGTCCAAAATTCCTCATTGGAAACCAATTACGAAACTGCGGTTACGGTGGCGGCTAAAGGGTTTTGGGTTTTGGGTTATATTTTTATAAAATAAAAACAAGATTTTAAAAGATAAGTATTACACATAATATTTACTTATATTGTGATACTCAAAATTGTATTGGTAGTTAGCGCACATCCGCACGAGTGTCTTTTATAATGTTTCTACACATCCGTAGGTACTACTTCATAAAATTAATCACAGAATGTGTAGAAATTGCTGAATAATCGGGAATTTTTGTCCGGAAATCTGAAGATTTAATCTGGTAACCTTATGCGTACTCTGCAATTCAAGTAACAAAAACTCGGCAACCTTTCCAGCTGTACAGGATTTTCAAGAGCATTTTACCATAATAGAAACTTACGATATAAATGAAAACGTCCAACACTGCAGCAGCATCTTTCAGGTATGCCTTTGGTGTAAAGAATAAACCGTCAGCTAAAATTTTCAGCGCTAATTCAAGGCTCATGAATATTACAAATCCGTACTCTGCAATCTGAAACAACAATTTGAAAACTTTTGTGTATGTATGTGTAGCTAAGTCCCTAAAATATTTCTAAAATTATATCATCATATTAAGCAGCGAAGCACTTTGAATTACCTGAAGCACAAAGTTCTCCATAACTCTGTAAGTCGGAGTTTCAAACATCATGGATAAACAAGATAGTGTTGTTACCATTATCATCACCCAGTCGAGATAAGTCACCAAGCCCAGAAAGTTACTGAAAAAAATATATCCTTTGTATAAAATAAATTGAATGGGTGGAAATACATTGTTGTACTGTTCATTACAAAAGCTGTTTCATGTCCTAAAATTAGAAACTTACTGAAAACTTTTGTAGTGTACTTTTCGTTCGTTGCCAGTGACGGGGTCGCGTAGCCGTGCGTCGTAGCGTGCGTCAACGATAGCGCGACATATTTTCCTAAAACGTGACTCCCGAGGCACTACAAGCAGAGGTGTATCGAATAAGGGATGGTTTTCGCGGAGGTCTTCTTCGCGTTGGTTCCTGTAAACGGAAAATAAATAAACTATACAATAGAATCCGTATTCACAAACCCCTACCCCTCTACAGTTTTGACAGTAAAGTCAACCATCGATTTTTTAAGCAAACTAATTTGTATGATATCGCATCTCTCATCCTTGACGTATGCCGCCGTATGCGGTATTTGATTGAGCAATACATACAAAATCCTACATTTTCGCTGCTATTCTTCGCTGTTACCTTCTCATCTCAGCCTGTTGCCTTTTAGCTTGCAGCAAACGTATGTCGAGGTAAGGCGGGCGGGCGCGAGACGACGGCACTGCGCGGGAGGCGGCGCCGATGTCGCCATTTTCTAGGAAGTGTTCATAAGTTTGCTTCAACTTGATAGATCCACTGCGCACCGACCTCCTGATAGATCTTGAGCCAAACCTGTAAAACATACGATTATTTGTTGCAATCAACATGTAGTTCATGAAAAAAGCATAAATCATCGTGATTAGACTCACTTCTTCTGGTCTACTCGCAGCTGCTTGGCACTGGTTATAGTGCCTTGCGGTTTAAGGCCTGACTTCCCACCGGGTCCAAGCATTGCCGAATCACCCAGAACTAAACGTCGATGATTATTTGAATCGCTGAAAACACATTATTCCGTTAAGTGCAAACATAATTTGATATAATTATAATTATAAGATACAAGAAAATAATAAAGAAAATAAACACCTTTAAAATCAGTTCGCATCAACCTGTAAATAGTAAAAAAAAAATAAGAAACAAAATAACAAAAAAAAAACAAATAAGCAGGTAAACATTAAATTTAAGTCAATTGCAAAGAATAACTCACTGGATTATAGAGGCCACAACTTGTTTCCTCAATGACAAGCAGGGTCGTTGTGAAGGAGGTGCCACGACTAGTGTTCTCACTAGGCATCGCTTACGATATGGGAAAGCAATTTTATGCACTCCAATGTATTCGAACGCACGGCGAGACACGTCTCCGCCAGGACCCGTAGGACGCGCGCCTATAACTCCTACTTCTTCGTCGCCGTCAACTTCACACACAAACTGACGCATGAATGACTCGCGGACCTAAAGAAGAAAAATCATCAAAGCACCCACTAATTCTGTATTTGTAGAGATGATAAGCCGATCCTAAAAACCTTAGTGTTAGGGTTATTGAGCCGCCAAAGGCTCCGACTTGGCTCACGGGGTAACGACCACCTGTACCGAGGTCCCGAAGAACATGGGTCTTGTCTTAACGAAACTGGGGACAGAGTCTGGACGTGTTCGAACCGCGCTTATAGCGCTAGACCAGTGGTGGGCAAACTTTTTTAAAAGGGGGCCAAAAAGTTAAAATAAATTTTAAAAGAGGGCCAGAATAGGGGATCGGTCTGTTCACCATATTTTATGAATTTACCATATTCTATTAATTATTTTTAAAATATAGATTATAGTTGGGTTTTTATAGGATGAGTTCTGACAGCTTCAAAATTCTTCATACGACGTTAACAACTTTTTTTATAATAATTCAGATTAAAAACCATAATAGCTAATAATTAAAAATAAAGTAACTTCACATCTTATTTTATCATTAAAGAGTATGTAATTTTACTTAATAAATAAATAAATAAACGAAATAATATCAAAAAGTTTTTAAAATTTTAATCTGTCAGAGCTCATCCTACAGTAACCCAACTATAGTAGCAGACGATTCGCGAAGAAAAAAACAGAGTCGGTTGAAAAACGAATTTACAAAGTATCAATATGTCTGTCTCTTTCAAAAACTATTTTTTGTATGGAGATTATATGGCGTTACTAACAAATGTCGTCACAAGTGGGTATCTCTGTCTAATCTTGAATTTCAAACCTTTATAATTCGGTCAATTTTAAAGACAAAAAAAGTAGTCCGATCCCCTATTATAGCTAAAATGCATTTTGTTTTGAAAACATTTTTTTATTTTCTTAAACACTACACACTAATAAAAAAAAATGTAAGTTACAAATTATTATAATTTAACTTTTATTCGAAGGCCCTGCCATAGTAGGTGTGTGAGACATATGAAACTGTTTTTGATTTGCCATAATATTATCTTCAAATGCAGGTCCGAGTTGCGATGAAATAATTTTCAGCAGCGAGAATAGTCATCAGTGAGTCGGCATCCTATGCATCTATTAGTAATACTACTAATATTGTTCTACTTTTTTATTGTTGGACTGTCAAAATATAATAATTGCGGGCCATATACTATTCAGGGGTTTCGTTCGAAGGACCGTAGGCGGGCCGGATTAAATCCTTCCGCGGGCCGTACTTTGCCCATCACTGCGCTAGACCATGAAGGCAGTTTTTATTGTCAAGGATATATACTGATTATTATTACATACCTTGGGCAAAATAAAATCTCCAGAAAGTTTATGCAGGTTTGTCATCTGTGGGCTGTCTGGAAACTTTTCAAAGATACGAAGGCGGAAGGGCAGTGTTTCTTTAATTTCTGCACTTTGCTGTCGGTATCGAAGCTGTTTTAGCTTTTTTATATCTTCATCCAACTCTAAATTGTCAAGGATAACTGCTACGAAAAGAGAGAGCACGATCTGAAAATAATAATAAGTTTAATACCTATCGACGCTTATCGTAGACATTAAATAAGCAGTATAATACAATGAGTTATATTATAATACTACATTTATTTTGAGAACTATATTTTAATTAATATTCATTTATTTATATTGTTAACTTACCAATGTGACAAACAGATGGTAGAGTATGAAGTAAATAGCCACTAGAGGCGTGAGAGTCTGACTTGTCCGTACCATGGTTTCGTCCATAACTTCTACCCAGGCCTCTTGTGTCAATATTTGAAACATAGACATAAACGCCTAAAACAAAAATAACTTTATTTACTTATAATTACTTTTCTCTTCAGCTTTCACTAGCTGTCCACTCGTAACTACGCTCGCGTTGCCTAATTTTTTCCCATGGGAATAAGACTTCTCTTGTTCTCTTCATAAGAACCATCTCCGGACTTCAAAGATTTAGTATATTTGAAAACAGAAATTGCAGTGCACGTCAAGATGGCGGTACCCCATCTGTTTTTTCGAATTTGCCTTGAACAGGATTTAATACACTATATCTATTTCGTACCTTCGTAGTAAAATTCTACACTCAAAAACTTTGAAGAAAGTGGTCCCGCCATTTTGACGTCATAATGGCGGGACCACTATTCAGTTAACGAAAATCACATGGAGTGACCTTAAAATGAATGCATTAAATTTTAATACGATATAGTACAACTACGTTTAAATCGTTATAATAAGTAGCTGTATTTTCAATAAAAAGAGTGTATAATAAACTTGCACCTTGAGAAAAAGACGTCGCAAAATCAAGCACCAATTGCTCTTGCAATTTATTGACCGAGCGAGCAAGCGTCTCCGTTTCAGCTTGGCTAAAATTGCTTTTGTATGTCTGTCTGTTTGTTCCACTCTACAGGTCGCGTTTCTCAACCGATTCTCGTGAAATTTTGTAAGCAGGTTCGATAAATTAATCGTTTTTTTTGTCGAGTCAGGTTTTGTTTTTTTTTTAAATGACGGAGTTATGGGGTTACCAGCTTACAAGGTTTACCGCTGAAGCTGTTTTCCTATACAGGGGGCCGTTGCACGAAGCTACAAGTTACAAATTACAAGTACAATTCGACGTACATTGCGTAGATGATTAGAGAAAACGATAAGGACTTACAGTTCAGGCGAATTGGCTACGCAATGTATATCAAATTGTAACTTGTTACTAGTAACTTGTTGCTTCGTGAAACGGGGCCCAGGTCTCAACCAATAAAAAAAAACTAGTGGCTCTGTGAGCTGCAGACCTCGCAAGTTTGTATAGGTATACAAACTTGCGAGGTCTGCAGCTCACAGAGCTCACAATAAAATAAAAAAACATTTGAGTTAAATAAATTTCAAGGGGTCGGGGATGATTGTAGAGAAAAAACAAATATGAAGACCTCTTCATATTTGTTTTTTGAAATTTATTTAACTCAAATGTTTTTTTATTTTATTGGTTGAGAAATGTGACCTGTAGAGGAAAATAGCCTCAGCGGTAAACTTTGTAAGCTAGCAACCCTCATAACACAGTAATTTTTTTAAATTTCCAAAAACTGACTCGACAAAATATTTGATTAATTTATCGAACCTGCAGACAGATGGACATACAAAAGCAATTTAGGCCAAGCTGAAACGGAGACGCTTTGCTCGCTCGGTCAATAATAAAAATAAAAAATATTTGAGATAAATAAATTTCAAGGGGTCGGGGATGTTTGTGGAGAAAAAATAAAAATAAATAAAGAGATACGACTCGCGAGGTCTACAGCTCACAGAACCACTAGGCGATTCGTTAGTTTACTTTGAGAAGGTAATGTTCATTTGTTATATTGTCGAAAAATATAAACATTGCTTTAGTTTATATTTGCCTTAAAACTATGTTAAAATTAAGTTATAAATTAAAAAATATTTTTAAAATAAAGAATTCTATGCGGCGCAAACGTTTTTAACCCCTAAATAAATTGCAAGAGCACTAAATTGGTGCTTGATTTTGCTACGTTTTTTTTTTCAACTTTTCCGGTGTATAATATATAGGTACTTGTATATTATACACTCTTTTTATTAAAAAAAAACTTATTACAACTATTAAAACGTATATTTTAAATTTAAGAGCAAGGCTCTTGTCCGTGGAGTAATCGCCACCTCTCTCTGTCCATAGCTAGTCTCTTGACTTCCTGGTACGACACGACATCAACTTTAGAACGTATTAAAATTTAATGTATTCCGTTTAAGGTCACTCCATGTGATTTTCATGAAATGAATAGTGGTCCCGCCATTATGACGCCAAAATGGACTTTGTTTTTTTTTATATCGTCGGTGTTTTGTAGAAAGGGCGAAAGCGCCTTTTAATAATTTAACAGGACAGCAATTTTTTAGTTTCATTGACGGTCTTTAACTATCTACGGTATAATTGTTAACTTATTTTCTACAAAACACCGACGATATCCTGAAAGTTGTTGAGTGTAGAATTTTACTATGAAAGTATAAAATAGTAGAAATAATGTATCCTGTTCAAGGCAAATTCGAGAAAACAGACGGAGTCCTGCCATCTTGACGTTCATAAATTGCCGTTTAGACGTTGTTCTCGAGATTTGCGCTTAACAACACATGTAGGTAACCATTTGTTTTTTATTTATATATATAGACAATGCAGCGGAGCGGTGAAACAGTAGAGTGCATGAAAATATTTTGTAGCTCCAGAGTCGTAGTAATGCTGTTCAAACTTAATCTATAACCAATGTCTACATACAGTACAAGTGGTGTGCTAACCTCAGGAAATGTTTCAAACTTTGTAAATTCGCATAAAAAACAAAAGAGTTGCATTGAAATCGAAGAGCTTATTATCAGTAAGCACATGGTGAATATGATCAAACTGCCGAGTTTTTTGCCTGGTCCAAATATTTTGTATACGAATCCTTCCAACAGCGGTGACGCTTTTATCAATCGTACTATGCGTAGAACCTGTAATCGAAATAGGTATTATTGTACGTGTTTGGTTTTTAATTTAATATACTCGTAGTCTAGATAGAAAGAATACTTACCTGAAAATACGTAAAACCTGACATGTAAAGTTGAGGTATGATGTGAAGGGTGGTTCCTATTGCCAACAATAGTTCGAATTTATGGACTGAATGTTTAAAATATCCTTTCCAACCAAGACACCATATTTTTATCAAGGCTTCCAAATCCAAGAAAACTGTGAATGCAATCTGCAATATTAAAAATGATTAGTAAAATGTAATAAACATTCTTTGTAAACTTGTTGAATATTATTTATTTTACCTCAATGAAGTAATATTTTTCGTAAAAGAACTGCCTTGGGTGGCCGTCGTGTTTGAAATTCATTGTAGCCGTGATAACACCATTCGCTAGAACAGTTCCCATTACTAAAAGTCGAAAATACGCTGATCGAAGCATTTTATGAAGAAACTCTGGAGCAGTACCTGTAAAGAAAACAATAAATAATATAAGTAGTGAATACACTGAAAGGAATTGTCAGGAAAGTAACAGCGATGTATGTGCCTGCTCACATATTACCTTACTTACCTGAATGTTTATTTTCATCAATGGTAACTAATTTCCAACTATTGTCATCACCCGTAAAGAACTGAGTGGTGCTCCCTTTAGTTATGGGATTGCGAATTCCCCACATCTGCTGGAACTGTACTCTAATCTCATTGAATGTTTCAGTGATAACAGCTATGAAAACATTCTTCACCAGCCAGGCGAGGAAGAATATCATTGTGCTAGAAAATGTTTTATTAGTTATTTCAAATAAAGTAAAAATTATGGCATAATAAGGGTTATTTGTCAAGACATGTGCAGTGTGCACTGGAGTGATTTCCGGCGTATTTTCGAGGACAAAATAGTTACTAGACGCCGTGCGAAGAATAGAGAATCACAAAAGTTTTACTTGCAATACAGAAAGCTTGTAATACTTATAAATTTTACCTGAAGTACAGAGCCGACCTCCAAGTAGGCAAAGAATCTATTGCGCGATACATTATAAATACCCAGCCTTCCTGTGAAGATGCTTGGTATACCGTAAATAGACTTGTAGCTGCAAAATAATTAATATAGTTTTATTAATTTATATGAAGCTGGCCCACCGGCTACATGTCACTCAGCGAGCTATGGAAAGATCTATGCTTGGTATTTTGCTACGGGATAAAATCCGAAACAAAATCATCCTGCAGAGGACTAACGTTGATATCGTCCAGAAGTGTAGCAAGCTGAAATGGCAGTGGGCTAGCCACGTCTGTCGCAGAACCGACGAGCGTTGGAGCAGACGGGTTCTCGAATGGAGATCACGTCTAGGGAAACGTAGTGTGGGACGCCCCCTGCCAGGTGGACTGATGACCTGAGGAAGGTCGCCGGTGGTGGCTGGATGAGGAAAGCGGGTGATCGTGCGCTTTGGCGTGCCCTTGGAGAGGCCTACGTCCAGCAGTGGACTGCAATAGGCCGATTGATTGATTGAATTTATATTATGTCCCATTTATTTATTTTTTCAGATTTAAACGTGTTAGCATTAGTCATAGTTTATAAATACTTATTTGAGTTCATACAGGGTGTAAGGGTTGCGTTTAGATCATGATTTCGTATCATAATCTACCGGATGTTTTCTCTAAATGTTTGAAGTCATAGTATTTTCAGATTATTCTTCTTTAACACACATTGAGGCTGCATAGCCTAGTCTAGGTTCGAATCCCGCCCAGGGCATTCGTGTGTGTTTGCCTTTGTCTGGATATTGTTTATCAACTAAAATTTTACATTATGTGTAATTTATATTGGCATATAGGCTCCGTCTGATGTGTGAGATTTCCCCATACTGCATCAGTGAGTGAAGACACTTACACCCTGTATATTTACAGGAATTTTACTATGCATGAATAACTTAATAAAAAAAAAATTGCTAATAGTTCTAAAATGGTGTAACTCACAGAATTCTTCAAATCCATTAAAGCCCATAATGTATTTAGAAAGTTTGAGTTTCATACACTTCATCCCAGGTGGACATTGGTACCCCGAACCAGGATCAGGAGAGCAGAATGTGTCAGGGATGGCCAGAGAATTTACTGTTATAGCACTTAAACAATAAAAAAATATATTATAATCATTTAAAAAGAAGATTTGATCTGAAGTAAGTAATTCACAAGGCCTTTGCCAACAGGCACACAGATGGAAATTAACAAAAACATGAATTCTGGTTAAATGTTTTTTATATTTAGATTGTTTGTATATGCATAAGAAGGCCTTATAAATAAATAAATAAAGTATTTCATTATTTCATTTGGAAGTAGAGCAAATAGAATAAATTATAAAAATATCACACTTACTCTTCATCTGTATCATTTTTAACACAGTGATGTGTTAATTCTCCAAAAAATTGCACTCCTAATAAACTGTACAAAGACATGAAGAACAGGAAAAATAAAGTCACATTGTATATTTGCTGACTCGATCTCCTGCAAAGCAGAGAATTATTGTTTAACTTCTATACAAATACATACTAAAATTATTAATGTAAAAACAAGAGTAAGGAAATTAACTTACTTAAATATTTGGTTGATTCTTGATTTTGGCATTGAAAATTTCAAGAACACTCTGAGAAACCTTATCATGATCAAAGGTCTGGGTGCTCTTAGTATACTTAAATAACTATATCTTGGCACAATTGCAGTTAACTCAAACATCTGTAAGATGACAGAGACCCAGAGGAAGAACACCATTGAAGCGTCGAACTGGCACCAATGGTCTTTTAAGTAAGCTACATCTCCCTGAAAAAGAAAATGAAATGACAGCCCAGTTCCGGGCATTGGCCCTGGGGGAATGGGCCATACTTCACCACTCTGAAAAAAATGTATTGTTAACTTAATTATTTTGTCGCCAATTGCCTCACTTACACTATTTGAAAAGCTTTATATTCATTATAAAGGCCAAAACTTAAGTACAAAAACAAAATTAAAGTATTGACCATTATGGACAAATTTCCATAAAATTATTACATAGATAGTGATTTAAAAATGAGTGAAAATTTGTGCAACGATAGTGTAAATGAGTCATGACATAATGGTTTTAAGCAAGACGATAATGTGTATTCAATGACAGAATAATCATATTCTTACCTTTAAAATTCCTCTGATGTGCATTTTAGCAATCATTTCTGCAGTAAAGAAAAGAGTAACACTGCAATCTATTGCAAACGTGACTATTTGAAGATATGGATATTTTTCAAATGTTTTAGGAGTGTTCAAGGAGACCGAGACTAAACTTAAAAGAGCACATAGCCTAAGGATTCTTCTCACCCATAACTGCAACAAATAAAAGAAGTTTTTTAAATTTTTCTTTTTGTAATATCTAGTTGTTTGATGTAATATTGTTGCTTACCTTATTAACCCATTCAATATCAGCACTTTCATTCAAACATTCCTCTGGACCATAGTCTGCGAGTACATGTTCTCCTTTCAGGCTCTGTTTACGCCCTAACATCTTGGTATTGCGATTGAAAATAATGTTTGAAGCAAACTTCAGCGTAACTTTTAGGAGTAAAATGGTGAATATATAAATCAATATGCTATTGCAGCGCAATAAAATAAGCTTGTTTGTGATGGTTACATTTTGTCCAAGAAATAAAATTCAAATATTCAGACAAAGTATTGATCGTTGTTTACGTACATGTCATGACTGACATTTGACATTTTTTTTTTAAAGCATGGTTTTACAGCTTTGGGGCGCATTTCGAATCAGACTTTCAGTCAGATCAGTTGGTATATTCTGAATCAGATTTCACTGCAGTGAGAACTAAAATAATAATAAAAAAGAAATTAAAAACGCCGCCCATTGGAATCCATTTATGGCACAGAGTATATACCTTGTGATTTATGGCTTTGAATTATTGGGTTGTGCAATATTGGCTGGCTGTACATTATTGGACACTTGGAGTCAAAGATTTCTGACGCGCGTCACCTCGCGAAGCGGTCGTCTTTTATTTCCTCTTAGAGCTCAGCTTGGAGCAAGGACGTTATAATAGAGCAGGACTGAGTACTACTAAAATATTAAATCACAAAAACACACCTTAACGTATTGTATTAAGACACGAGCCGAGTGAAATAGCTAGAATGCAGGCCGTTTGTCCCTTTCTAAAGGTTGCCATGCGATAGAAACGTGATAGTTGGTAGAAAGTGGTACATAGTAATGATTTCAGACAATTATTCAACTATTATACTATCTTAAAGAGTTAACTTATTAGTATAAACAAAGTTCTTATTTAATTGGGTATTTATTTTGTAACTTACCTCTTAATATAGTAATTCTCTCATTACTTAGAACATTTGGGAGTATTTTTACTACCTACTATGTCGACACTTTGATTGATGTGACACAAGATGTGACATGGCGTGGTTGGTAGCTTGCTTGGGCTTGGATTTATTCTCGTCTAGTCGTTTTGTTTAATAGGGTAACCATGCGATGCGGGATTAGTTGGTTTTGTTGTGTCTGTTATTAATCGAATGTAGGTAAAAAAGGTCTCTTTTCCCAGTGTGCTTGCATATGCCATGACTTATTATTGCTTTTATTTCTAATACAGATTTCCGTAAAGTGAAGAAAAAAAACAAAAACTAAACTGACATTTTACTTGGGTTAACGTTGAACTAATCGTCTAATTAATACATTAAAAAAAAACGATTAAACAAAACGGTACCTATAGTAGGTATTAACGCAGCACAATAAAACCAAGTGATATGATTTGTAAACTTAAATTGTGAACAGCATCTGCCAACTTGTCTCCGAGATAAAAACAGACTTAATTCATAAAGTATCACAAGACCGCCGGCGATCTCTCAACTAAAAAATATTGAATGTGTCTCATTTTCCTATATCTGACGAGACAATCGCTAAATAATCGACCCTGACCGACACGTTGAAAGTTTGAATCAACTAAATTCAATCCCATCCCATCCCGTGTCCCACGTAACAAAAATATTGTGGTCACCCCATTAGAAAGGGACACAAACCCTGTGTATTACACATCTTGCTCGGCTCGCTTTTAGGCTGCGAGTACTCAGTCCTGATCTATTATAACGTCCTTGGCTTGGAGTTATTGGACTCTCCCTCCTTACATGGGGTGTATTCTGAATCAGACTTTCAGCGCCGTCAGCGATCACAAAATAAAAAAAAAAAGTTTTTTGACAGCTGACAGTAATTCGGAACGCGATTACGGGTGATATAATCGATTTCAGCGCGTCTCAGAACGCGGGGATGGTACTAAAAAAAAAAAATGCTTGCGTTTGTTTGTCAAATAGTTCCAATATATTACTATACTCTTTGGTTCCAATTCAAAGTTTGTTGTATAGGTTTGTTGATTTGATCTTTCTAATTTTAGATTTGTTCAAAAAATTGAATTGAATTGATTTGTGAAACAAACAACACACTTTTAAGAAAATATCGTGTTATTCTGCTGAGTGCTGAATCCCTTGCCAATGTTGTAAAAAAAAACTTAGTATCATCAAGTATCATCATAATTTTCTTGTGGTTTTCTGAAAGTTTCCGCTAAAATTACGCTAGATCGGAGTACAACAAAATAGTAATAAATTTAAAAAAATAGGTACAGCAGAAAAAAACTCGCCATCATGTTCATTTACATGAGTAAAAAGGTGATTATAATTTTGAATGTTTACTCCAATGCTGGTTACTATGGTGATTTGGTTACAGAACAAGCTAGACTGGAGAGATTATCGTTATAGGTACTCTAGATTTATCCCAGTATGAATTACTACTAACCAAATATTTACACAAAGTTTGAATGTTAATATATTTATATTCAAGCCCCTTGGTGGGGACGTATATGAGCTGTTGATGATGATATAGTACCTAAGTAACATCAGTAACTTATTCACATTAGTTGTACCAACAAATATTTTGATCTGCGGCCCTCTCTCCTGCATTTCTCAAATTTTCAGATCGCTATTCCAAAGCAGTCAAATGTTACTTGTGTATCATGGAATCAAGCCTCAGGGCATATTGCTGTTGGAGGAGAACAAGGAATGTTAAAAGTTCTTAAATTAGAATCCGGTAAGAGAATTTTAATTACCTATAGCTAGCGGCACATATCTTTAGCTCTGAGCGAGTGGTGACTCTCTTTCTCGCATAGGGTAAAGGACAGGTGACTGATAGAGAGGTACCGCTCACTCATTGCTAGAAATGGCGCCACTTGCCCAAAAAAATATGAATCACGTTTAGATAACACATTTCCTTATTGACAGAAGCCATAAATATAAATATTGAATTGAATAAGGTATGTAACCCTAAGTGCACAACTTGGCCAGTTTTTTATTTATTCAGTAAAGAATTGTGGAGACCTGTCACTTACATCCTGTATAGAGGCACATGTGAGTTTTATACCAGGCGAGATTCTTGTGTGATTCCAGGGATTGTTATAAACAAGTATTATATCCTGATAGAACAAGATTTTATTTTACAGGTGGTGGAGGGAATCTATCCATGAACTTAACCTTAGAAGGACACAATGGTGAAATGCGATGTGCTGTATGGAATGAAGTTTTTCAAAAACTTACCACCAGTGATGAACATGGGGTCATTATTGTTTGGATGTTATATAAGGTATGAGATTACATATATTATTATCTGTTATTAGATTGAGAGCTGTTTTTTTTTTCAATGGATTTCCCTATATCTCATTCTACTTATGGGTGGTAATATCAATTTTTAGGATTGACATTTTTTATAACACACATCTACCGGGTTGCGACTTTACAAAGGCTAACACATTTCAGTTCAGTGTCAAACCATACTGAGTTCGGTTTTATGTATCAAAAATATCTTGCAAAGCCTAAGCAATTTTAGTTCGTACTTTGACTCAAATCGCTTCGCTATTCTTTTCAAAAATCTAAGTGAAGTTCTCTTGTAAAAACATCTTAAAAGCCTAAGCAATTTTAGTTCATAATTTTGTTTAAATAGTTTGTACTTTGTTAGCAATATAATTTTAGAAAGTAATTATGGTTCTGTACATGTTCTCTACCCCAATTAGTTTTATCCAGGGGTACATAATTACTGCAGAGGAGTTATAAAATATGAAAAACCAATCTGTAAGAGATCAATATGGCAAAATCTGCATGAATGTAGTGAAATTTAATGTCCAATGAGTTAGAGGTATACAACCACTGTCAAACAGACTGGTACTTAATTCAGAAGTAAAACAAAAGCATATAAAAAACAAAACCTCACTTCACTTCAAAGTATGGATCCCATAATTTTAGTCATAATATAAGTGTGCACCCAATGCAAAATAGCATACACAGTTACTTTTATTTAAGTTGCATTTAGGTTTAATTATGTTACCAATAAAAGTCTGCTATTCCATAACAACCAACAAACTCTAAAATCTGATATCTATATTAAACCAGCGGTCCGCCCGCCGCTACGCTCGCGTTATGTAAGATTTTCCCGTGGGAATACGACTTTTCCCGGTAAAAATTATCCTATGTGTTAATCCAGGGTATAAACTATCTGTAAATTGATTTAGGTAGACATATCTTTAGATAATATAAGATAAGATAATATAAGATAAGATAATATAAGATAAGATAAATAAGATAAAATTTATTTCAATAAAATCTTAATAGAGTATAGAAATACAAAAATAAAAATAAAGCAGACAAAATATGAATGCGATGCCTAAACTAAGTATTTCTTACTTGTATCTTAGGCATCAACGTAACAATGATAAAAATATATTTTTATACAATATATGTTTTAAGATTTTCGTGGTTGTTCACTACACTAACATTCTCACAATTAAATTATCGAGGTAACAATATTAAATATTACCGTGGTAACAAACCCGCGAATTGTGAGAATATTTTTATACAGTTCTTAAAAAATAAAAATTGTATTAATAGAACAATTATTTGACTTAATACAATAATTTACATTAAAAAATAAATTAGAAATAGTGTAATTATGGTAATGATCACAAGGTCAGGGTTTGTTTATGTTTATTTGTTAGTGGGACGTGTTATTTTGCTGTACTTGCAAGAAGTTCACCTACATTAATATGTATGCTCGCGTTTCAATATAGCCGAGTTTGCAATAAATGGTGTTACTCAAGTTAGTGCACAATTTTTTGATGACTTTCTTAATCTTAATGAATATGATCTATTTATTTGATCATAAACCGAAATTAATATTAATGGTTAAATAATGTTTGTTTACGTCATTGAGCTATTATTACTACGTTACATTATACTTCAATGGTTTACGTATAGGTATATGTATTACGAGCGGTGCTCTAGGCGCCCTCGTAGTCGATAGTACTAATATTTCTGGCTACAGCAATTTTCCTAGCAGGGCACTGCTCGTCTCCAGTTTTGTGGTTGGAGGGCTTCTTGTATCGGTGACAGGTGGCGCATTTCGCTGGCTCAGACTGATTAGGACACTCCTTAATTGAATGACCCGAGCTGCCGCAGTGACCACACGTGGAGTCAGAGTCCCGGCAGTACTTCGCTGAGTGCCCATACTGCTGACAGTTGTAGCACCTGGTCACTATGGTGTAGTCTCTAATAGGGCAAGACGTCCAGTTTATAAAAATGCGCTGTTGATTAATTAGAGTCTTTCTAAGGCTTGGAGTTAGTTCTAAAATATAATTGCATGTGGAGGCGTCTTTTTTGCCTGATTTGTGGCTTAATTTGACTGAGCCAGCCAACTGTTCTCTATTCAGGTCAGGATGTTTATCGACAATATTCTGTTCAAAAAGGCAATCAAAAAATTCATTTTCGGAGATGTTGGATGGTATTCCCAGGATTATGATTTTTGGGAGCTTTTTTGTGGTGTCTTCAACTTTAAATCCTGATGTAGATAGCTGTTCTGACTTTTTAAGCTTATCTAGGTCATCCTTCCTTTCAGAACTGATTATAAGGCCTCCGTTTTTAGTTTTCCGAACTCCACGAATGTGCAAGTTTAGTGCCTCAGGCCTTATTAGATTTTGCACAAGTTTTTTTGTAACATCACTAGTTACGTCCTTGTCAGCCGGGTAGATTGTAACGCTGCTGGTATTTGGCGGGCGGACTATGGGCTGGCCTCCATTTCTTACCATGTCGGCGAACGACAGGTTAGACGACAAAGGCTTAGGAGAAGACTGCAAAGAAAAAAAAAAAATGTTTTCTTTTTAATTTGAGTAGGTATAAATATTATGTTTAGTAGATTGTTAAATAATTTGTTAAATTGAATGTAAATAAAATTGTTTGTAAGATAAACTTAACTTGATAACTTGTTAGGGATTGTCTGATGGCAGAAAGTCCATCAAAAATTTGCACACCGTACTTTATTTGGCAGAATACAAATTGTTCTAAATATATTTATTATAAGTTCTTGTGTTAAGTACTTGTATTCTTGCAAATAAATATTTTTATCTTTTATCTTTTTATCTATTCCTAAATTTTATCCAAATCCGTTCAGTAGTTTAGGCGTGAAAGCGGAACAAACATCCAAACTTATTATTAATCTATACTGAATAAAAAAATATTATGTATATTTCAATTCAATAAATTATGTAGGTGCTACTCACAGCTGTCAGGTTTGAAGTAATATTTTTTGTTACAAGATAGCGGTGTACATGAGAACTATTAATCACTTAGCATCTGAATATTGCTAGCAAAGCCTAAGCTTTGCAAGATTTTTGATACACAGCATGGTTCGAGACTGAACTGAAATGCGTTAGGCTTTGTAAAGTCGCTACCGGGTTTACCTAAAAGCTAAAACCGAAAACCTAAAAGTGTTTATGACATTTTTGATCGTATTTTCTTTAGTCATACAATCTAAGAAACACGATTGCACATAATTATTTACTTTTTTCATCTTATCTCCGGACTGTTAATAGTACATTACGATACAAGGATCGTAGGTGGCATATTACAAACGAGGTGACTTTTGTGAGCCCGAGCCGCAGGCGAGGGTTTATAATGTCACGAGTTTGTTATAAAACCTAAGATCCGTGTGTTGTACGACGTTTTTCAATACACTTGCGAGAAATCTGATAGTAAATATTTAAATTGAAATGGTTAAGAAGGTAAAAACTAACCTTTATTATATCGTGCGCAGTTTGAGCATCCTTACTATTCACATTTATCACTAAATATCAACACTTAATCACTCATAAAACAACATTCAATGTAAAACAATTAAATGAAAATTTCACAAAATTGGCGCCAACCACAAATCAATATTATGGTTCTTTTTTATAAGCATAATTACGGAGAAAAGGCTCTGGCGGACATTCAGCCTCTACGAATTGATTCTTTGTTAAATCGAGATAATTTTATTTTTATAATTAAAATATTACTGGCTGATAATATTTTTGATACAATTTGTTGAAATAAAAAAATATAAAATACTTTTCTCTTTGTATGAATCGATTTTATTTATTTTTTAGTGTCTAAATGATCCTGGCTGAATAATAATTTTGAAGACCGCAGGAAATAATTTTTTTTTTTATAAAATCGCACTAGTGCGGTAAAACGCATTTACCGCACAGTTTACTGCCTTCGTAAGTTCAATTTTCGAGCAAGGTGTATTGAAAAAATTATTAACAGAAAAATTAAGTCAACAATATTTGCAATTACGACAGGAATCCCAACAAAAAATATATAAAAAATAGTAAGTAGTTTTCCAAGAAATAGGCAAAACGTGTGATGTTGTTTACGTCATTTTACTTCGAGCGCGTGCTGATCATGTGTCTCTGTTGTTTACTTAAGGTTCGCTATCACTCAACCCTTTCACTCAGTTAGTCGGGAGCCTTTTTAGCCACACCCCCTAAGATGAGTAATTCTAGGTTAGCTGTCTCTGCTTATTGTATTACTAAAATTTTGTCTCTGTATAATAGCGGTAAGCCGCCGCCCGATACCGTCGCTATGGGCTCGGAGCAACTCATAGCTGACGAGTTGTTGGCGTTCATTCAGCACGCCATCGACACGATGGATGAGGTCAGCATCCTGCAAATCTGCAAGACCAACTTCAAGCGGGAGGAGATCTGCAGTGGCAAGGAGCTGCTCTACCGGACGCTCGGCAAGGCCGACCTGATGCCGTCTCGCAGGAGGGATGAGAAAGGCGAAAGAAGTCTCCAAGACATCATAAAGCTGTTGAAGGAGACCGACCCTGACGACGTGCCTGCTTTCGTGGCGAAGCGGCTACATAAGCTGCCTCCCGTCATTTTCGACCACGTCGACGTAACCAGGCTGCTGAAGGATATTACAACCCTGAAAGCGACCTTGGCCGAGGTACAGTTGAAGTTAGAGGCTTTGGAATCTGCCATCTCGGATCTGCGTACCGAATTATTATCATTAAAACGTAGTGATTCGGTAAGTAGGTCATCCGTGGCCTCTAACTTGTTTACGCGTCGCGGAGCGCAAAATGCTTCCGTCGGCAGTATTGAGTCGGCGACAACACTGGAATGTGCGCCGCTTGCTGCTGACGAGCGTGTTTCACCGCGCCCCGCCGCCGCCGCCAGCCCCGCACGCCCCGCCGCTGTGGAGCTGACGTCACGCGGCACCACGTCTACCCCAAGCCGTGCCTACGGCGCCGCCGCCGCCGCTGCCGCCCCATCTCAGCGGTCACAACTACTGGGGAAAAAGCCTTGCGAGGCTCCTCTCAAGAGTGTGACAGTGCGTCCACCGAAAAAACAGTGCGATAAGGAAGGCTTCATTAAAGTCGAAAGGAGAAAAAAGAAGCCCGCCAGCCGTAACCATCATGGCAACGCACCGGTCGGACCGGAGCACTCGCTGCGTCCCGAAGTACGTTCGACGCAGCTGTACGTGTCCCGTCTACACTGGTCCACTAAGGTTGAGGAGTTGGTGGATTTTGTGCGAAGAAAGTCCAATTTCACCCTGAGGGTCGAACGGTTAGCATCGCGCCACAAAGTAAACTTCGTTTGTGGTACGAGTGCCGACCCATCACCTGGAGACCTTCATGAAAGAGGACTTCTGGCCGCAGGGAGTCGTGTTTCGGAAGTTCCGGGGACGGCTGCCAGCTGACACGCGCTGAACGTCGCTGACATCACGTGTTACCTAGTTATAGTTTTTATAAATATGTATGTTAGTTTTAAGGTATTTATTATATGGGCCTCTGTTTACATATTTAAGACCTTTATGTAAATATTGCCTGAAATAAATGATTTATTATTATTATTATTAATAATATTTTTACCCCAATGAAAAGAAGGAAGGGAATGTTTTTGATTGCTTTTTTATCCTTATACTAAATCAGAAACAGAGTTACTCTCGCATTTATAATATTAACAAATGTGAAGTAACATTGTCTATCTGTTTGTTATGCTTTAACGACTAAACTATTGAACTGATTTTGATGAAAGACAGACTTATGCGTTTTATTCCACGATATAACAAGTGTTACCGCATACCGCAATAGATTACTAAAACTACTAGCGCCATCTGTCGTTATCGCTCAGAACGATAAGTGTCTATCACCACGTCCATAGGTGGCGCTGTTAATTTTAGAAACAATGAAAATCTATAAACACTTTTAGGTTTTCGCAGTTGTTAAAATTAATAACACATATCTACCGGGTCCAAAATAGTGGTAAACCAGAATCGTGGTAATAACCCAGTAGATATGTGTGTTATTAAGGAAAATCTATGCTACAGCTAGTATTAAATAATCATAGAGAAAAAAAATATTGGTTAATATATTTTTTATTTACTCAAGGGTTCTTGGTATGAAGAAATGATAAATAACAGAAACAAGTCAACAGTTGTATGCATGACATGGAGTTCAGATGGTCAAAAAATCTGTATAGCTTATGAAGATGGTAAGAATTTATTTAAATACATTATTTTAGTCAAAATATATAATTACTTTGAATATGCACTTATATGAGATAATATAATAATAATTAGTAATAAAAATAAAGAAACTTACACCCACCACCATCACCACAAACCTTCAAACATGTTGATGTGATAGCCACTTCAACATTCATTATAATGACGGTGTTATGGGGTTGTCAGCTTACAAGGTCTACCGCTGAGACTGTTTTCCTCTACAGAACGGTCACATCAACTCTCAAGAAGTGTAAAGACTCGCGAGGTCAACAGCTCATAGAGCCACTAGTTTATTTTATTGTTTAGTATTAGGTCAGTCTCTACTTAGGATACATTTAATTAATTTTCCAAGAAAATAGATTTTTCCGTAAGGACTGGTCACACTTCACTCATTTTAGTCAAAAAAAAAAAAATCTAAGCAGTGAAACATTTATTGTTACACGTTGAATTGTTTCTGTAGACCTAACAACAACTGTCAGACATGAAACAAAATACATGGCCTACTCAGCTTGCTGATAAATCCGCCACTGCATGTATAATTTGCATGTCGGCATACTGGTTAGATTCTGACTTCATAAAATTGTTTATGTCCTTAGGTGCAGTAATAGTTGGTGGTGTTGGGGGGTCGAGAGTTTGGGGTAAGGACATTAAAGGACCTGGTCTGTCTTATGTCCAGTGGTCCCCTGACAATACATTATTGCTTTTTGCACTTTCGAATGGTGAATTGCATTTGTACGACGAACAGGGGAACTTCATGGTATGTAACATTGTGATTTGTTATTTTACAGAAGACATATATTCACTTGTAACTGGGGTTCTTATCTTGTTTTTGCAGGTGCCAGTATCAGTCCAGAGTTTAGCTGGGTCTATGCATATTATATCTATGGATTGGTTCGCTGGAAATGCTCCTGCAAATAGACCTGTTTTAGCAATTTGCTATAGGAATGGCGTTATCTTGCTTATGAAGAATTGCATAGAAGAAGGTACTTCTAATTTTGGTGTGTTACTTTTCTGCTTATTTTGAAAAGTGGTTTTATTTATCATCTAACAGGGTAGGGATAAGGAGCCAGTTATTGGAAAAAATACAGATTCTTCACGTGTGGGCCAAAAAGGCAAAAGAAATTGCTCATGTAACGACTACCTCCTTAAAAAGCAACCGGGATCCACTACTTACCGTGCTAGGCACGGAATCGTCTTTCTTTTGAGACAATCAAGTGATTCAGCCTGCAAAGTCCTAATTAACCCAACTGACCTCCGTAATAAGAGTAGAACGCTTGACCGTTTGGCCACGGAGGCTATAAAAATTTATTATTAATAAAAAACTGTTACTGTTATGAATTTCTTATTCTATTCTTTTATTCTTACAGATAGCGTAGTGCTGGAGACTAACATGACGGCGATTGACTGTCGTTGGAATCACAACGGAACCGTACTTGCCGCGGCGGGCTCGACCACGGACCAGAATAATGTTGTGCAATTCTTCAGTGCTTATGGCGAGGTTTGATAATAATACCTATCCAGATATAATTATGGCATTGCTATTCCGCATCTACTCGTATATTCTTAATTTTCAAATCAAATTATCAATGATTCGTAAAGAACCTACTTGGATATGAAAATTTTAATGATATCAATTACCTTGGATTACCGTAGACAGTCCCCGTAACTGTACATAGCACAGGGAATATGCATAAAAAAAATATTAGATTTTTTCATAGTTCATCTGAAAGTATACAAAAATAGAATACTTGTCAGTATGAAAAGAGGGACAGATATACACCGTGAAATTTACATCGTTTTGTTCCCGCCGTGTAGTGATAGTACCCGTCAAACAGAACAACTTTTCACGAAAAAAAAAATTCCTGTGACAAAAAAATTTTTGGTCTCCATACAAAATGGGTCGGTCGGGAGTCTCACTTAGTATGGAGAGACCAAAAATGTTTTTGCCGCAGGAATTTTTTTTTTCGTGAAAAGTTGTTCAGTTTGACGGGTACTATCACTACACGGCGGGAACAAAACGATGTAAATTTCACGGTGTATATCTGTCCCTCTTTTCATCATCAACGGAAACAAAATTTTCTATGGCGGATGTATGGCTCACGTGACCAATGACGTCAATGGTCATGTCGGACCTCTCTGTCTAACCATCAACTTTGAAGCCTTATAACTTTGTTTCTGAGCAAGATATTTGAAAAAAAAATTTTTTATGTGTTTATCTAGAACTTAAAATATTTCGATTAATGAATTTAAAAAAAAATGTGCATATTCCCTATTAAATAGTATCGCCTCGCGCCTGTGTACAGTATTTACAGAGTGAGTGAGAGGGAAATATACTGGAGCATTCTGAGTCAGCGCTCAACCTCATTGCGCTAGGTAGGGACTAACTACAATAACCATAGTCAGCCCCTCTACAATATCGTTGATATGGTTCTCGTCTCGTAAAAGAAACCCTGGACGAAGTGATGAGATGTGTTTAAAATCTTTAAGTACTTACCTAAGATTGTAGGATACGAAAGTTTTTACTGTTAGAGCGCGAGAGCAGAAGTATATTTTGGTTTGAGTCTTGAGTTCGAGTCTTGATATTTTTTTATTTTGTACATGTTTCTTTTTTTAATTTAGAAATCACTTGATTATTCTTAAAAACGACAGAAATTAAATTTTCGCAACTTGAAAGTTTTCCAACAAATGGCACGAGCAAAGCTCGGTCGCCCAGGTACTTATATTATAAATAGGAAAAGAAACATTGCATCGTCTCGAGATGCTTTGGTGCAAAAGGTTGCCCATTCTAAAGGAAACGCATACCCGTCGACCAGTATTCTTTTTACGTGACGCGATCTTTACGGGCATGTTGTTCATCTCTATCTGTAGCACCGTGGCTTAGCGCTTGTTTATGCATGGGCATATGCAGTTACATGTTGCATTGTATACTTCCCTTATTGCCTGTGCTATTTTCAGCATCTGCGCACGCTGCGAGTGCCCGGCGGGTCGATGCGGTCCCTCTCGTGGGAGCGGCGCTCTCTACGACTGGCCATAGCAATCGACTCGTTCATATACTTCGCCAATGTGAAACCTGACCATAAATACGCTTATTACGGCAACACTCTAGCCTTTGTTTCCGGAACAGAAACCGTCACGTTTTGGGATACAGTTACTCATCAAGTAAGGACTTGCTGTTTATTGGATAGTTGTGTGTGTAGTATTATGGACTTAAAGGTTAATCTCGTATAATATTATGAAACCCGCTAATGAATCTGTATGATGTTAAGTTAAAGATATCCACTAAAATTCCGAAAATTCTAAAGATAATTCGCGCCTTTACACAGTAGAATATTATTCTATATTTAATAATAACACTGTATTATTTTAGTACATTACGATACAAGGATCGTAGGTGGCAAATTACTAACGAGGTGACCTTTATAATGTCACGAGTTTGTTATAAAACCTAAGATCCGTGTGTTGTACGACGTTTTTCAATACACTTGTGAGAAAACTGATCATAAATAATTAAAATGAAGGTTAAGAAAGGTACCCCTACAAAAGTTACGATACTACAGGTATAATTGTTCATATAAAAGTTGTAAATACCTTTAGCGCGCAGTTTTAGTTGCTGTACCTACTATTCACATTTATCATTACATATCAACACTTGATCACTCATAAAACAACAATCAATGTAACACAGAAATTGAAATTTTGTAAATATAGCGCCAACCTCAAAACAATAATAGGTTTCTTTTATATAAGCATAATTTATGGAGCAAAGGCTCTCGCGAACATATCAGCGTAATCGATTCTTCGTTAAAATCGAGATAATTAATTGTTATTATTAAAATTTTACTGGATGATAATATTTTTCATACATAATTTGTTGAAATAAAAACATATAAATGTTTTTTTCTTTGTAAGAATCCATTCAATTTATTGCTGGAAATATGTCTGTTAGACCTTGTAGAAATTAAAAAAAATATATAATGAAAATCACACTTGTTCGGTAAATCGCATTACTGCCGGTAGTTTACTGCCGTCTCGTAAGTTCAATTTTCGAGCAAGGTGCATTGAAAATTATTAATAATTGTAAGCTATATGAGCTATTCAGGGTGAGGGTAGGCTCGAACCCCTCGGTGGGGACGTATATGAGCTGATAACAAAAGGCAATCATCATTCGTTCATTAGAGCTAAAATATAGAAGAACCTAAATATTTATTGATGGCTTGTCTGTTTGTTTTAGTCATGGATAAATAACATTCCCGATGTGGTGGACATGTGTGGAGTGGAAGAATTCTGTGTGATAGCTACGTTAAACACACTCATCGTATCAAACCAGCAAGGAATCCAATGCGACGGTAAGGAACCTTTTCTCTGACACGCTCGAAAATGTTATCATCACTGTGAAAAACCAGTACGTGAAGTGACTCATTTTTAGACGAAACATTGCCCCATACATTCTCCCTCTACGCCCCATACAAAGCAGCGGCCAATAAGGCGCCCCCAAATGGCCTGGGCCAGCAAAGTGACTTTCGTCTAGAAATTTCAATGTTTTTGAGCCATTTTACAGCATACTCTAATGTTCTAAATTCAAATTTTATATGAATCGTACACGACTCGTAGTATAGTTGGCTGTATGCTCTGCATGACACTGGCACAGAACAAAAAAAGAAAAGCGCGCAATATGGCGGTTTGCAATTTTCGTCTCTTTTTCTTTTTTCATACTATTTTGTTACTTTTCATGATGGAGTTAACTAATCTTTGAATTAGGGAAATATTATAACAATGAATGGTTCAAGAAGTCGAAGTAGAGGTTAAAGTGATAAATATTAGAACTTATAAGTTTAGTATGTATAAGTAGACATCTAAATCCAAGGTTCCACATTTATTTTTGTATTTTGTAATTTCCTCGCATATTTTAGAGAAAAGCAATATACAAGCCTCGACCGCAATAAATCTTGCTGGACTCGTATACTATAAAAGTGCCCTAGTCCAGCAATAACTAATTTTGCGGCCGCGGCAGTAATGTACTATTAATAACGATTACAACTTAACGTAGAATGTGTGCCAGAGTGGTATGATCCGTGCACGGAGCAAAACTTGATATATGAGGTGCATTATTTCACGTCGTCGATGGACATATGAAGTTTTAATTATTCTTCTTTTCTAACAGCCAAAGCTCTCCCAATACCGGCAATATACGTGACTATCAACAGCAAGGCAGTTGCAGTGGTGGCTTCCAAAGAATCTTTTCTTATTTGGAAGTTTTCTACGCCATCACGACCAAGTAAGTAAAATATGAAAAAATAAAACAGGTAAGTGCAAGTTACACGGAATTGATTTCAATTAGATTGTTTTTTTTTATTTGATTTGGAACTTCGGAGATAAAGGACTTTATCTCTAAAGCAAATCGCGTATTTACAAAACAAACCTTTAAAGTACCATTTCGTATTTTATAGGAAGTACAGAATTACTCTTCCATGCGGATGGTTCACCAGTAACTTCCAGTGAAGGAGGTTTCCAAGACGACACTATTTGCTGCATAACATGCTCTGATACTCATCTACTAGTAGCCAGGGACTCGGGAACCGTACTATTATTCTCAATGGTTAACTTTAAAAAACTTACTTCTATCAATATGAGTTCGAAGCCTTACAAGATGGGATTGAATTCAAATTCAAGGTAAGTATAATATTACTCTGTTGTATCAGACATTTTAATCTAATACATTTTTAAACTTCCGGTTTATTTCACTTGTTCGTAGCAAATTCTATGTGATCGATCAATCTGGATGCCTATATCTACTAGACACGGACATGGCAAATAATATTAGTATCGGACAAGCTTTACGAAAGGATGCATGGAGCGCGATCTGGGCTTCAGATAACCCTCAAATGTTGG
Organism: Carpatolechia fugitivella; assembly: GCA_951230895.1. Taxonomy (NCBI): domain Eukaryota; kingdom Metazoa; phylum Arthropoda; class Insecta; order Lepidoptera; family Gelechiidae; genus Carpatolechia; species Carpatolechia fugitivella. The sequence goes on along the minus strand of OX579647.1, from coordinate 10,190,267 downwards.
CGGTGGCGGAAAAGAACAGGCTGTACGTCATGAGAGAAGCTGAGCCTGAAGAACCGCTGACTATGCAGGGTTACTTATGTAAATTTAAGGTAAATAAAAGTACTTGTGCAAAAAGTTAAATATTATGTAAATGCATTTCATCAATCATCAACAGCTCATATACGTCCCCAAATTGTTACAACTGTTTCTGAGAAATTAAAAATAGTACATTACGATACGAGGATCGTAGGTGGCAAATTACAAACGAGGTGACTTTTGGGAGTCCGAGCCGTAGGCGAGGGTTTACAATGTCACGAGTTTGTTATAAAACCTAAGATCGGTGTGTTGTACGACGTTTTTCAATACACTTGTGAGAAAACAAAACAAAAAAACAAACACATGGAAAATAATGCAAATTCTACAAAATTGGCGCCAATCTCGTACTAGAATTTTTTTTTTTCGTTTTCGCATGTACTATAAATTGGTTTCCTTTCTAAAAGTATAATATTGAGAAAAGGCACTCGCGAACATCGCCTCTACGAAATTCGATTATCATTAATCGATTCTTCATTAAAATCGAGATAATCTTATTTTTATTATTAAAATGATACTGGCTGATAATATTTTTCATACAGATTTTGTTGAAATAAAAAATGTAAAAAGCTTTTTTCTTTGTAAGAATCGGTTCAATTTATTTTTTGATATTCGAATCTTCCTGGCTGGAAATATTTCTGTTATAATTTGTAGAAAAAAAGAAATGTAATGAAAATCACCCTTGTTCGGTGAATCGCATTACCGTACAGTTTACTGCCGTCGTAAGTAAAATTTTCGAGCAAGGTGTATTGAAATAGTACATTACGATACAAGGATCGTAGGTGGCATATTACAAACGAGGTGACGTTTGTAAGCCCGAGCCGCAGGCGAGGGTTTATAATGTCACGAATTTGTTATAAAACGTAAGATCCATGTGTTGTACGACGTTTTTCAATACACTTGTGAGAAAACTGATAGTAAATAATTAAATTAATACCCTACAAAAGCTATGATACTACAGGTAAAATGGATCATGTAAAAGTTGTAAAAACTAACCTTTATTATATCGCGGCCAGTTTGAGTATCCTTACTATTCACATTTATAATTAAATATCAACACTAAAACACTCAAAACACCATTCAATGTGAAACAATTAAATGAAAATATTTTTTTTGTAAAACAAACTTGGCGCCAACTACAAAACGATAGTACGTTTCTTTTTTATAAGCATAATTACGGAAAAAAGGCTCTGGCGGACATTCAGCCTCTACGAATATTATTTGTGAAATCGAGATAATTTTATTTTTGTAATTAATCCGATAATCCAATTTTTATAATTAATCTGATAATATTTTTGATACAATTTGTTGAAATAAAAAAATATAAAATACTTTTTTCTTTTTATGAATGAACCGATTTAAATATTTTTTATTGTCAAAATGATCCTAGCTGAATAATAAATTCTGAAGATCGTAGGAATTAAAAAAATATTGTAATAAAATCGCTCTAGTGCGGTAAAACGCATTTACCGCACAGTTTACTGCCTTCTTAAGTTCAATTTTCGAGCAAGGTGTATTGAAAATAATATTTAAAGCATGTTGTAAGTAGATTTATTTGGTAGATAATAATATAGTGTATTAATTATAGTTTTACAAGTATCTCGAAAGCGTTGTGGCAGAGCAAAGGAACAAATTAACAAAGAATGCTTGGTGGTCCTTACAGGAGTTGGAAATCACGACGGCATTATTAGACAGCATAAGACAGCAAATGCACGCCTCAGCACATAGTGAGGGTAGAAGTAAAATCTCTTAGAGATACACGTCAATTGATTGAAAAAGTTGGGTTGAAAGAAGCTGAGAATTTCATTAAGGACAATCCACATCCCCAACTGTGGTAAGTGTGTGTACACCGTGTTTTATTTTTACACTTGTAAATGATTATGAGTTACTTTATGAAAAATTATGGTTCGTACTTTTTTTAGATTTTTTAAAATTGAATATACTACTTTACCTCCTACGTTTTTATATTAGGCTTTTACTAGCAGAAGCAGCGTTAAAGAACTTCGAAACAGATAACGCCCTTGAAACAGCAGAGGCGGCGTTCGTACGACGAAATGATTACGCCGGCATTCGCTTCGTGAACCGTCTGAACGGATTACATTCAAATGCTTTGAAAAAAGCTGAAATACTCGCATACTTCAAAGATTTTGATGCGGCTGAGAAAATATACCATCAAGAAGACAGGCGGTTTGTATAATACAAAACTCCTTAATCTTATACTTTAAACGAGCAATTCTTGTATATATCTATATAATGTATATATATTATAGGAATCTCGGATACGGCTGCAACGATTTCGATGAAATTTAGCATAACGGCGGTTTCGGGGGCGATAAATCGATCGAGCTAGGTTTTATTTTCAGTAAAACGGGAATTCCCCGCGTTTTCAGGCTTAAAATAATTGGTACGCCGTATCATTAAAAAGAGACAGGTAATTTCGCCACCGTTTAGAAGGCCACAACAGCTCAGTCGGGAAAGCGGGAGTCAGCAATGTCTCTTTTGGTTTTTGAGTCTTCGAATCTCGATTTTTTTTTTTTTTTTTCATGTTCCTTTTTTTATTTACTTTTTTAATCTTTCATTTAGTTATTTAAATACAAATATAGCAGAAATATAAATTTCTTATAAATTTTTCGTGGTCCTAATGTTTTCCAACAGATGGCACGAGCAAAGCTCTGTCGCCCAGGTACTAATTTATAAATGCGAAAGTAACTTTAGTCCTTTCTAGTCTGTTAACCTTTCCGGCTAAACTACTGAACCGATATTGGTGTTTTAATACGAAGTTAGTATTGTATCCAAGGACGGCTACGGCAGACATAGGCTACTTTTTACCGTAGTAGTAAGATTAATAAAGCTAACAGCGTCATCTATGTGACGCATTTGGAACTATATTGGTTGTAGCTTCAGAAACGTGGTTTTCCTTCTCAATCTACGCGGGCGTAGGGTACAGACTACAGATAGAATGTCAATTAGTGAGTACTTTTTTTCAAAAGCATAAGTATTTATATAAAGTTCATAACAGAGATGAGCATTTTCTTTCTTAGGCTAGTATTCCACTTTCTATTATTATTACTAAAAGCCAGTTATTTTGGAAAGTTCGTCTTTTTAATTTTGTATTTTGTTTTAGGGACCTGGCGATTGCTCTACGCAAGCGTTTGGGTCATTGGTTCCGGGTCGTAGAGCTGCTAAAAATGTCCGCTAGCACAACAGAGGCGCATGTCAAACAGGCTTACAGCAACATTGGCGATTATTACATCGACCGACAGAATTGGTTAGTGTAAAGTCTCAACTATAATAGTGTCCCTATTTTTTTTTTGTGTGCCCTGTTTAGTCAACGGCCAACGCCATCAACGACAATTAAACTTTCCAAAGGCTGAATCTGTTCATAAAACTTTTGTGTTGTTTCATAAAACTAACTTTTTATTTAGGGGAGTACTTCAATGATCGATAGAAATGGAATATTAACATCTTTTTTTAATAAAGTACATTACTGCCGTGGCAGCAAAATTAGTTATTGCTGGATGAGGGCATGCTCAAAATCCGCGCCGCAGGCGAGGACTATTGTGTACGAGGCCAGCAAGAATTATTGCGGCTGAGGCTTGTATAGTGCTTTTCTCTGAAATATGCGAGGAAATTATAAAATACTAAAAATATTGTGTAATCTTGGATTTAGATGTCTACTTGTATTGTAATAAACTTCTAAGTTCTAATCTTTATCACTTTAACCTCTACTTCGACTTATATTACGTTTTACTTTAGGTATTAAAATAATTAGGGTGTGCGTGCGAGTGTAACTTGTATAATTACAGTCCAATCATATACACATTAACAGGAGCAGCGCTCTTGAATATTATACGATGTCGAACAATATGGAGGGTTTAAAGAAATGCTATTTGGCATTAGAAGATAATGAATCGTTGGCTAAGTTAATCGCAGGGTCGCCCAGGCATAACAAGGTAAGATATATTTATTATCTTGACTGTGCTCTGATGGAAATAAAGTTTCTGTAATCACAACATGATTTTATTTATGTGCATTATCCACAGGAAAAAACATCAAAACAAACTATCGACGACGCAAATGACTATTTAATTCAAACACCATCTTTTCAAGCAATAATACAACTTAAAGAAAATGGAAGAATGATACAAGCTGCTGCTATGGCTTTTCAAGTAAGAATAATACTTCGCGATATTAATATCAAACCTTGTTTCACAAATTTCTATAACATGCATTTAAATTACAGCTGGCAAACTTGGAAGCGTCAAAGAAAGCTTCACCTCTACGAATAAAAAAGCTGTACGTTTTGGCTGGACACATTTACAGTCAAAATGCTGTAGGTAAGTTGCAAGCAAGGGTGTAAGCTGCGATTACGTCTTCTTAAATTTGCATCAGCGATTAGCATCCGATAATAATTAGAAAAGTGTTATCGCCCGGAACGCATATGAGCTGTTGATGATTGAATCGCCGCTGAACTATTCTTTATTTTTATTTATTATGTATGATACGCAGCTCTGAACATAAGTTACTGCATAGTTGGTGGCAAGTAACCACTTTGGTTTAAAGGGCGTGGCTTATGTAACCTTCAATCGTTCAATTGCGGATTGTTTCTGTGCCAGCAGTGTATCCGTATCGTGTCCGTATCCAACACGTTATCGTTGCCATATTTAGAAAAAACATACACTTCCGTGATTTTTCCCATAGTTTTGTTAGCTATAAACTACGCATTTATCTTGATTTTCGCAAACTCTTGTAATCACATTATAATATAATATTAAGGCCCGATTTTTCAATCGCTAGATAAACTAACAAATAGTGTTTATTCGACAGATAGCAAGATATTGAATTTTTCAACAGTCGGATAAGACTTATTTAACGAATAACTCCAATATCTGAAGAATAAATCTATCTGCCGCTTCATTTGCCAGATAACTGTACTATTCGACTGATAGTTTGAGGCATGACGTTTACGACAAACAATTTTCAAAAAAATCTTGAAACTGGCACAAAGTTCAACTAGTGCCATAACAAAAAAAGAAGAAGTAAATAATAGAATTGACATGACACTGTTGACAGAAAATGGACAGAAAAGTCTGTCTTGCTCTAACGTTAGTCTAAGCAATATGTTTGTTTCACCTCTCTGAAGATTGTGCCAGATAGATAGTTATTAGGAATAAAGAGCAATTGAAAAATTGGAGAACAATTATTCGTCCGATAAACAGTCATATAACTTTGTTCGTTAGATAGTTATTAGATCATTTATCTGAGGATTGAAAATCCGGCCCTAAAAATAACAAAATATATTTTGATGTTTGTTCCGGTCTAACACCTTAACTACTGAACGGATTTGGATAAAATTTGGAATGAAGATGTTTAACACACCAAATGGATGGATGTTTGGCCCTGGATAAACACATAGGATACTTTTTACGGGAAAAAGTCTTATTCGCACGGGAAAAATACACAATGCTATAAATAAATAAATAATGATAGTAGAAGGCGCATCGAGTCGCGAGGCGGCGCGGTGCTACAAGGCGGCGGCGGCGCAGCACTGGCTGTGGCTGGCGGCGGCGCGCGCGCAGGCCCAGCCGCTGCGGGCCGAGGCCGCACTGCGCGCCGCCGCCCGGCTGAAGGCGGCCGCCTACGACCTGCATCCGGCGCAGCAACTACAGGTGGGAACTACAACATTTCGGCATTACATACAGACCTACTATACCACAGAATCTGCCAAACGGCCAAACTTGGTGTCCTACTACCAAGAATTGTACCTATACTTCAATTTCAAAGACATTGCATGAAATTTAAAAATTGTGGTATAAAATAGTAAAAATTACACGAATTGCCGTCTTATATTTTAGTGCAAGTGGCATGCGACCACGGTTATCATCTGAACCCTTTAGTTTTTAAACTTATTTTTTATATTTCCTATACACGGCATCATCCGGTGCGAGGAATTAGTTATGAGCAGGCTTAGTGTGCGAATTAAACCTATTTTTGAAGGAGGTTGTTATACAATAATATTAAAATATTCTATCACCCGTGTCATCTGTACCTACTTATATGCAATATTTTAAATTGTTTTTTTTACAGATTTGGTGTACCATTGCGTCAATAGCTGTCCAGGCCAGAGCTTTCGATCTCTGCTCCAAGGCTTTTATAAAACTTGAGGCTCTGGATGTAAGTATGTCTGTCTAATACCCTAAGAGCGTATTTCGTAAACTGATAGGAGCATTTAGCTGTTATTTTAGAATCTACTTATTTTCTGATATTTGTCTACTTGTCGGGAAAAGAGAAGAAAAAGAAAAGACAACACTGAGAACGATTAAAAACTATCACAACTATTTCTCAAGATCTCCACACCCATCGAAAAAGACCCACCTTCATCAAGACTTCAGCTTTGGGCTGAAAGGTTTCCCCAAACGGACGCCCACCCACATCCCGCCGCCCGCGGAACACCTCCCTCCAGGCCATCAGCTACCTTGGGCGACTTGGAGGGCGCTCAATAGAGAGTGGGGTTCATTCTTGTTTCCGTTTTGTACTGACCGTTTTTCGTGTTGCCGTTTTGTACAGACAGTTTTTTGTGTACTACATGCTTGCCTTGGACGAGAAAAACTGTGCGAGCAGATTATGACCGACCCGTTTTCTGCAGCCATTTTTTTTTCCGTCCACGTTTTGCGCATTCGAGTTTTCCAACCATTAGCCTTTCTGAGAAATAATCTCCTGCGGTCGCCGGCCGCTGCCGCGGCACGCTCGCTCCGCTCGCTCGTCTCCCGCCGCCTGATGTTGACAACAGTCTATCCTAACCTAACCGAAGTGTATTATTTCTGGGTGGATTTTTTTTATTGCGGGGAGCTGCGCCCCCCATACCCCCCCTTCGGGTGCTGCCCAGTAAAAAACAGCGAAAAAACACAGATGACTAAAGCCGACCCATTATTTTGACATGTAATCTTACGTTCAAAACTGCACGAGCACTTTTTGTGCAGACCTGTTTTTAGATGCAACTTTTTAGACATCCTCTATTGAATGAATGCGCATTCGTTGTAAACCATGTACATTAAAAACGTGGCGTACAAAACCAGGGGCGGTCATGGAGGTTTCCCAGGACAACTAGTTTACGAACAATCTATTCTCAATTACCAAATTACCAACAATGATAATCTAATATTATCGAATTCGAACTGTCAATCGTTTGTTTACGACGACCAATCTACCTTCAATCTCCGACATACTTATTTTTGAAGGTGGTGCGATTCTTCCGGTTTTACTACCAACAATGGTAGCGATATTATACAGGATGTAAGTGACAAGTCTCCAAAAACAGATACTACAATCCATTTCGACTAATATATAATGATGAGATAATTGCTACACAGAAAAAAGAATGTTAAGGCAACTAAATATATTGGGTTATAATTAGTTTAGTCTAAAAAAAACTATATGAAATTGCAGCGGAATATGATTCAGAATCATCTGCTGAATACCCATCATTTAATTTTGTGGCGACTTGTCACTTACAGCCTGTACCTGTACAGGGCGAAAGTAAAAGAAATAAGTACTTTTATTTGTAAAGTATTTACTACCTTATTTTTAACTACATTAAGTTATTTATAAAAAAAACATTGCATACAATTAATTGTGGAATCATTGTATTTCATATTTCAGCCGCACATCTTCGAAAACCTGGCAATCGAAATCTTCACAAGATGTAAACCTAAAGACAGTAAAGGAAATAAAATAGATTGCCCAAATTGTAAAGTCAGCATTCCAGAATGGTAAGTTAATCCCGTGCGTAATCGTAATAGTAATTAATCATCTTTCATGTGTTTCTACTGAAAGCCGCAAAAAAAAATACTTTCCTAACTATCGGATGCTACCTGCCGGTCATTGCTGTTGCAGTGCTAATTTGCCGTCCCAAGTGCGACCTAATCGCAGCAATGTAATCCGAAGTAGTCACGGAATCTAGGGATATGTATTGAATCGCTGCTTTTGAGTTCTTTTTTCTGTTTCATCTATTTATAACAGGGCGAAAGAAAATTAATAAAGAAAAGAGCACGAGAAGATTTGAGATGGATACGAGTCAATTATGTATCGGTTGGGTGACTAACGCCACTCAGGCAAACTTAAATGGCGCGGTCTCGAAATTCAACTTTTTCGTGTCGCACCGTACCTACACAAGTAGGACACAAAAAATGAGGGCGCTGCTGTACGGAATTAATTGTCATCACTCTTGATTTTTAAGCTAATAGGTGATCGATTACCTTGGGGTATTCCGAATCAGATTTCTCTGCCCAAAACACTGACAGCGATTACTCGCGTACCGATTCAGAAATCGCGATAATACGGCTGATGAGCGAAATCAAAACGGAACGGCGCGGCGGAAACTGCTTATAACTCAGTCATCGTACCAAAATTGGCAAAATTATAAATTATTATACGTGTTAAAAAGTATTGTACAGCTGTGAAAACAGCACTTTTCACATGGCTAGTACCCAAAATAAAAAAAAGTATACGGTCGAAAAGGTATACGAATTCTAAAAATAAAGATGTAGGTAAAGATGTAGATAATAAAAAATACAAAAAAGAATGCTTATTGATATTTTATCAGATTGCCTATGATATTATCTTATGTATATACCTGCTGTATAGTACCCGAGTCAAATCAAAACTATCGTAATATACCTATACTTAACCTACTCGACATTTTTACTATCGTACATCTGGCAGCCCTAACGTACAAAACTGATTGATTAAGATATTTCAGTAATTTGTCGCCATTCCATAATTGAATAACATGTATTTAATTTTGTTCAACGAAATAAATATAAGGCACGTTAATTTTACATTTAAACATTTTAAAATAAATAAACATAATATGTCAGAGTCGAATTTAACATTATGCTCACGAGAATTTCACTCTGGAGCATAGGCGCCGTTAGCGGAAGATGGCGGCGGTCATGACGCAATCCGTGACGTCACAATGGCTGCCGTAATAACATGTCCGTTCATCTAGCAGCCTCACCATCGATATTGATGGTGAGGCTGGGCTGCTAGATGGACGGAGACGTAATATCTATCGTTGACAGGGATTCGGTACGCGGTTTTGGGCGCTTACGGTGATTAAGGGTGATACAAGCGCGTTTCGGAACGCGCGCAGGGCAAACATCGCCGGTTTATCTGGTGTTGCCATTAGTGTAGAATTTCATTAGATTATTATTTAATTTCTACTCTTTTGTGTCGCAGTAGTCATATTAACAGAACACCTCTGTCATGTGACTCAGGCTGGCTGGACAATTTATCCCAATGAGCCGCGTTTAAGTAGGTCAATACACAATTTTAGGTGACGGCTAATCACGCTTATTTCAGTTTATGTGACGCTAGAGAACCCGAGATAATCGAACGCAAATGTGTCCAGCCAGCTTGAAAACCGCTTTTCGCATGGTTTCTCAATCTCCGAGCAGAATGGATTCTAACTATTTCTTGCTTATTAATACTGCGTCACCTAAAATTGTGACAGGCATCCAGCTTGAATTTTTGAGATACGTAAAGCCATTTAGCTAAAAAACAACGAAAAGCGTGGCCAGCCAGAAGTTTAATACATAAGTTCAGGCTGGCTAGCCACGCTTTTCGTTGTTTTTTAGCTAAATGGCTATACGTATCTCAAAAATTCAAACTTGATGTCTGTCACAATTTTAGGTGACGCAGTATTAATAAGCAAGAAATAGTTAGAATCCCTTCTGTTCGGAGATTGAGAGACCATGTGAAAAGCGGTTTTCAAGCTGGCTGGACACGTTTTCGTTCGATTATCTCGGGTTCTCTAGCGTCACATAAACTGAAATAAGCGTGATTAGCCGTCACCTAAAATTGTGTATTGACCTACTTAAACGCGGCTCATTTGGAAGAATTGTCCAGCCAGCCTGAGTCACATCCTTTGTCCGTAAAGGTACACGACATGCAGTGGGTGTGGGTCGGAGTTCCCCGGCTGCGCGGTGTCGGGCCGCGCGCTTTTGGCGCCGGTGGCCGTGTGGGCGTGCGCCACGTGCCCTGCGCGGGCGCATCACCACGAGCTCGTGCTCCGACACTCCTGCCCCATGTGCCACACCCCACTCTCTTAAACACTTCCTATCGTGTGGACCAACCTCAGAAACCCTTGTGTCAAGGTTACAGAGTCGCCAAAGGCCTCTTACCCCGAACCAACGAACCCGGAAGCAACAGCAACTATACTCTTATATACTCTGATAGATGGACCCTTAGATCAAATATATTGTTACGGTCTAGCAGCTAGCGCCATCTATCGACAGAGCCGGAAACTATCTAGATATCTCAAGACGCTCGAGAGCTATGTACGTAATACGTCTACTCGATACTAGATGGCGACTCTATTCCAGAAATTCGTCGTATTGTAGGACTGCACTAGTGTTTTCTGGAAGATTCTAGACCCGATTTCGGCGCATATATAAGGCGGCCGGCTCTGCGCAAGTTCAGTTCAGTTTTAGTGAGCTATCGGAGTGAAAACTTCAAAGCGATCAAGAGCGAAGAAACCTGCGACCTAAGCGATATCATAGATAAAGTACCTACGGACGGATTACGAGTGACTCTGCGAATTGGATTATAGTGTGATTTGCCCTGGAACCAGTTGTTCATCGTCGAATAAACCCTCGAATTACGTCATTGGTGTTTTAATCCAAATTATCGAACCCTTGGCCGTAACAATATATTTGATCTAAGGATGGACCAAAGTGACAGCTGCAAAGGTAGTTTTTTTTTAAAATGTTGCAAGCTAATTATCAAAGGGATGTGACAAGATTCATTGAACTGCAATTATATTTTAAGAAAGATACGTCACGTTCATCCTCTTGTATGTATATAATATCATTGTTGAACTGACTCTAATTCGTTGTATCGTTGCAATACAACAAGACACTGGATTTAAATTTACTTATGGTTGTAATACAAATATAGGTAGATATATTAAAAACGTATTGTATTTTATAACTTGTCACAAGTAAATAGTTAACAATAAAATAAATTGAACTGATTTACAGAAAACTTCTGTAACAAATATTTATGAGCTATATAAAGTAAAAAAAGTTATACAAAAAAAATATTATTGCAACATATATAACTCCTGTGTGAGAGCACCTAATAATTAGCCGAATAGTACAATTACCCGCGGAATGTATAGAATAAATGTTAATAAAAATAAAAATCTATAGCTTTGTCTATCGAAAAATTAAATTGTGTTTAAAAATTGGAGTGTGACAGTCGACCAATCGTTCATGAACTAATTCATAGAATATTTTTAATAGAAGCAAAAAATGATTCATAAAATTTTTGAACGAAGGGTAGGTAGATAGATCATGCTCTCCAAGCGGCGTGTTTAGTGACGGACTAAGTTTAGTGACACCGGAGCGGTGGTCAAGTTGCATCGATCATGTTATAAAGAAAGAGAATAAAATGATGCAACTTGACCACCTTATTGACGATATAACGGAAAGATTCATAATGTAACCGATTCAGATACTGTAAACGACGAATCTGAAATAAATAGGTAGTGAATAAAAATTGAGTTTCATTTATGTGTGAAGACTGAAGATGTCCCCACATATTTATTTATTTATTTATTCCTACTTTGACTAGATTATATAACTAAATACAGTAAAATTTTATGAACTCTAAGTAAGATTAAACTCTAAATTAAAAATACTTATACAGGGTGTCCAAAAAGGGTGTTGGCAGTTTATACCCAAAAATTATATATGAAAAATATATCATTTCATAATTTTATTACTATTTGCAAAAAGTACATACAATGGAAAGTTTACGACAAAAAATATATGTTGTCCAAATGACGTCCATTACGTCTTAATTCATTTTCTAATGATATTCGCACTGGGAGATAAATAAATGTCCCGTACATTGAACTGCGCGCGATGTAAGCGGTGAGCATTGAAGTATAATGTACTACGTACTAGAAAAAACTAAATTTCCAATAAATTCCACGTATGACATTATATTTGTTTTTGCTATCTACCCTCATTAAGACGATTTATTGATATTTAAAAGTGCAAATACCTTTTTTGGACACCCGGGTTTCCAAAAAAGGTATTGGTGTCCAAAAAAGGTATTTATCATACTGTTACAAGTCACTTACTCTTGGGGGCCGTTTCACGAAGCTACAAGTTAAGTACAATTAATAATAATAATAATAAAGTATTTATTTCCTCAACAACAATCACATTAATGAAGAACATAACAAGTGATACATATTACATTATATTGTTGAGGCTGGTCCCTAAACTAGGAGATCCTGTACTATAGGAAACCAGGCCTCCACCTCAGAATTGAACCCAGGGTAAGAATATATAACTTGTTCGAGCAAGTAGATCATAACAATATGTTGGGAGAAAACAAACAAAAGAGGAAAAAAAACAACAAAAAACTAACAATTATAACAACACCAATAATAAAAGCATGTGTAAGTTTGTGTATATGAGAGTGCATGCAAGTGTGTGTGTGTGTGTGTGTGTGTGCGTGCCTAGAAAGTTAGTTTAGGTAGCGTGCCTGAATTTTTATATCGAGCAAACAGCTTTACTTTGGTACGAAAAATAGGAACATAGCGAAGTGAAAATCCGTATTTACACCACATACCGATACTATACAAAGGTAAGTTACGTACGAGCAAATAGCTAGGAGATTTTCAACTTCGTCATAAGTTTTATGTTGTAACCAATTTGAAACGGTGTTTTTACAAATATATTTAGTAGCTTGATAGATTTTATTACAATTCGACGTACATTGCGTAGACATTGAGATAAAACGGTAAGAGCTAACAGTTTAAGCGAATTGGCTACGCAATGAATATCAAATTGTAACTTTTAAATTGTTGCTTCGTGAAACGGGACCTTGGTCTTTGGATCACTCGGGCTACATCACTATTTTTTATGTTGCATTAAATGGCAACACTCCAAACGTCACTTTAGTCCATCTAATAAAAAAAAAGGGTCATCTATATAAACGGGTGGTTTAATATGTCTTCTGAAGTATGGAGTCATCTTATTTTTCGAATAATCCGGTTGGAAAGCCTGCACAATATCCTAGCTAGCTAAACTGGGGAGTTTTGTTTGATAGTATCCCCACCGGAATTTGAACCCAGAACCCTTTGAACAAAAGCCAAAAGATAAAGAGTCTGTTTTGCAGTAGACCGAATTCATGGTAAAGAAGAATCGTAAAGTAGATGTACCTACCCTAGATCAAATGGCACACCTGATGAGTTGAGAGAGATTACACTACGCTCAATTTATGACGGTGTGTGATCTCTCGAAACTAGAACTAATTGCAGTTCAATTCAAATGCCTTCGTTATGATTAAACCCTACCTGGCTATTGTAGGTACAAATAAAACTTTATTCTACACGAACTTTTTTTTTATTTGTTTCTGTTATACCCTCAACTCAACTGCTTTACCCAACTTAGCTACACCCACGGAATATTGTGTTTTATATTCCGTGGCTACACCTGAGAGTTTTGAGAATTGGATTACAAATTCATCTCCAAATGGTCTGGTTCCAATAGTACGCTGAAGATACACTGTAAATAAATAATCGATCATCATTCGCTTGCCCTTATCCCATCATTTGGGGTCGGCGCTGTTTTCTTCCTCCATACATCCCTATCTATATATCTAATATGTATTTCAACACATACATCCTTGCAATACCTTTTTCCCTACGTAACATACTTACATTTCTCCGCATTACGTGCCCATACCAAGTAAGGCGATTTCTTCTCATTTTATGTATATCATTGACGCAACTTTCAAACTTCCACTTGTATATTCATTCCTAATCTTGTCCATTCTTGTTACTCCACACATCCATCTCAGCATTCTCATTTCACTAGCATGAAGTCGTCTTTCATCCATCCCTTTGATGGCCCAATACTCCGATCTATACATGACGACAGATCGTATAATGATCTTATTAATTTTCCCGAGGCATTCGGGGGTCGCATGTTGTCCGCTGAACCCAAGCTGAAGTGGCAATGGGCTGGCCACGTCTGTCGCAGAACCGATGAGCGTTGGAGCAGACGGATTCTCGAATGGAGACCGTGTCTCGGGAAACGTAGCGTGGGACGCCCCCCTGTCAGGTGGACTGATGACCTGAGGAAGGTCGCAGGTGGTGGCTGGATGAGGAAAGCGGGTGATCGTGCGCTTTGGCGTACCCTTGGGGAGGCCTACGTCCAGCAGTGGACTGCAATAGGCTGATTGATTGAACTTAATAATATAAAACCTCTAGGGTGGTTATTCAGTGCATATAACTGAACAACTTTTGTTCTGTCTGAGACATTTCATAATTATATTTTTTCGCCGATGAATTAGTTTATATGATAAGTCAACCTACCTGGGTGTTATACAGTGGACTGCAATAGGCTGATTTAAAAAAAAAAATGTTGTTCCCGTGACCTGCCGCCATTTCATCCATATCTCGCCATCTCCCTGAATCAGTGAACTAGAATTAGTAGTTCTAGTGAATTAGAAAATAAATAAGTAACTAATCGATATGAAATAAAATATTTTTGTTAGTCAAGTCTGTTGCACAGAAAAAAGTCTATAAAGTTCACAAGATTTTTCAGTAAAGACTAGCGGAAGGTAAACAGGCTATGTGTGTCATTCGACGTAGACTATTTGGAACTGAATTTGTAATCAATGGCCCCGATTCGGGTAGAATGCTTTATAAAATCCAGCTATCCTTTTCGTCTTTATGACCAATGAAAGAGGTGATGAATTCAGATAAACAAATGATATTACTTATTTGAATTCGAAAATACCACTAGACTGGAGTAAACGGTCCCACCCTAGCTACTGCACCACTGACGACGACGACGACGCTCACATTATCAAGCTCAATCTTCGGTCAATCACTGCCACTATTATACCTGAATTTTTTAAATGTAGGCGAGCTGAAAGCTCAGCTCGGGGTTTCGGATTTGGGCAGGATTAGGGCGGAGCGTAGTAGGCTTCATCAGTCATACTCGTTCTTTCCAGCTTTACATTGATAGTGTGCTTAATACGTGAACAGCTCATCAAGCTAAACACCGGGGTATCTTGCGCGTTGGTAACACAGCCTAGTTTGCAACAAAAAATGTATAGCTTGATGTGCTGCCTACTGTACCATTAAGATGATCACTGCCGGTTTTCACCCAAGCAATCACTGAGATATCGTTGAATATGTGCTTCTTAGTAATCATGACATTTTTGTTCTTCCGTCAGGAGGGCTGATAAATTGGTCTCCGATTAAATCTTAATGAATTAATGTTATTATTGGTTCATGTCATCTTCGACACGATTTGTTACCTCTAGCTTCGACTTCTTCGATATAGTGTGACGCGTTTTTTAGGAGATTAGAAACACTACACTGCACAGCTTATTTAGTAGAAATACCGCCCATGCTGCTCTAGTATTTATACACCCGCACAAGATCCTGTTCACGTAAAAACGTAAGGGATGCATTTGCTTGCCAATGGGCATTTTCGCCCACCAAGGCACCACCTGTGAGAATGATGATATTTCTGTTTCCTATTTATAATATTGTATGAAGCATAGATAAATTACTTTCGTATGTTAGGGCTCGTTCCCACATTCAACACCTCCATACATATAGCTTCATACATTACTGAGCGACCGTGCGCTGGTCCGCCCGGCGTAAACCGCGAATGTGGGAACGAGCCCTTAGGGCTCTACTTCGATAAGGGTGTAAGGATGTGCTGGCCACTACTGGCCAGTGTAGCGTAAATTTATTTCATCAACAGCTCATATACGTCCCCACCGAGGGGCTCGCTCGAGCCTACCCTGAATTAGGGCGAAAATTATTATCAATATAATATTTATGTTTTACAATAAAAAACAAATTATACTAGTTATTTAAATTTTTAATTTTGAAAACAGTTTCACAAAACACATAGTCGGATATTACATCTGACTAGACAATTTTCTATAAGTAGGTAGGAAAAATAACCAGTTTGTTCAAAGACCCCAAGTGAAAATGATGAGATAAAAAATAAATGCAATAATAAAGTAATGTAGCATAGCTAAAAATTATGATGGTCAGTTGGGCTGATTACAGATGGCAGTTAGTTGATTCAATACCTTGATATAAACATAAATAAAATAGGTAATATGTATTATTTTTGTGGTAGAATGTTTCAAGACCACTATTTTTGCTGTTAACAAATAATTTTATTGATGGTGAACATTTTTTTCGTAGTTACGATGCCACATACATTTGCCCAACTCTCATGATTTATACTGAGGGTTATTTAGGTGGTATGTATATGTGTTTAAAGGAGAATGACAGATGTTTTTCAAAGTATTTCTAAAATATATTTTTTTACAACACTATAATAATACTAAGAAAATAATGAAAGCACTTTCATTTTATGGGCAGCAGTTTTACTGAATTTGGATAAGAGTTAAAACTCTGTCATAGTCCTTTCCCTCACCAATTGCAATAGTCATTATGGTAACTCACCTATATCTTAAAAATATCAACTTATTAATATTCAAATTAAAAATAAAACATTTAATTCCATCAAATCACTACTGGTCTTAAAATGTTTCAGCTCATACTAATTGTTATTAAATGAATACTAATTATTATTATTATTATTATTATTAAATGATGCAATTATGTAACACCCATCACAATTCACAAAACCAGTCTATCCAATATCAATAGTTTTATTGATTAATCCTATTACTGAACAAAATTATTATTTGGCATATCAATTTTAGAAAACTGAAGAGTATTATCAATTATTTGGAACAATTCAGGTGGCTGTGGTATCCTTCCTGTTTCCAACTTTGACCACAGTGGAATGTTATTAAGGGAGATTTCAAATGCGCCAGATGACACAAGCTGTCCCTCGATCATATTGGCCATGAAGAACATCATCATGCATGCATAAAGTTTGTTTTCCAAGCACCAACTCCACCAGGCTGGCTGTGGCTTGTTCAGCCAAGCAAATATGTTCACTCCACTTAAGATGCACATGATCAAAATCATTTTGCTAAAACCCTGCAACATTTTATAAAGTTAGTTTAGTTTGGGATCAGATGGCCATGTGTGACATGTCCCCACATATTTATCATTAATTACTCTATGCTCTTTGTTAAAAATAAATTAAGTAGGTATTCAATAGCAAAACAGTGTACCAAATCCATTATTTAACCTGTCTACATCAGTATTTTTTTATATATATATCACAGTCAAAATATCAAACCCTTTGAGTTAGTTTAGTAAAACATTATTGTAATGTAGTCCTCAGAGGAACAAAAGATGATCTATGTGCATCAGAAATCTTTGGTGTAGTCAGTGCTTCCCATAAAGAAAACACAAAGTGTCTTCCCCTTATGGGCAGGAAGTATAACACGACAATAAGAAAAGTGTTGATGGACATCTACCTAGCAATTTATGTTAAAATTTAATTACTTATTAGTCTTTAGGCTAGATTGTATTTTAATATTTTTCGATGTCTTAAAGGCAAACCAAACATAAAAAATAAAATATAATATCACAGTGCAGATTGTCGATAATATTGAATATGTTTGTAAAATACAAATAATCATTATTGTGTGTAGTATGCTTCCATGCTTTTATAGTTTTAGAGTTTGAAAGCACATCTAAATTTCGAAATTACTGCTTATCATTATTGAAAAATGGGAAAGACTATCAATACCAGTAATACAATAGGTACAGCTTCTGTCTGTGCCAAGTGGTCGAGATTTTGACGCCCAGTACAGAGGTTCCGGGTTCGATTCCCAGTGGGGACACTGTAAAGCAAAAATCTCTTTGTGATTTTTCCCCAGTTTGGTTAGGACATTGAGGGCCGAATCATCTAATTGTCAGAAAATAGAAAAGTAATTTCGTGCTCAGAAGGCACGTTAAGCCATTGGTCCCGGCTACTATCTAGTCGTTACATGAGCCAAGTCAGTGGCCTTTGGCGGCTCTATAACACTGACACCAGGGTTTGTGAGGTCGGTTGTCGACTTTACAACCCACGCGATGATGATGATGAAGATGAATAGGTACTTACAATAATGCGTGAAAGATACATATTAATACCGGGAGGGTCATAGTTCGCTCCGATCACCGAGATGTCAGGATATTTTTGTTGGATGATACCTGCATAATCTTCAAATACTTTTCTATATCCACAAGAGTAACTGAAAGCAGAGAAGTTTTCGAGGGTCTAATATACTAAGTAGATTCATATACATTTGTAATTATAATTTTATTGACCATCTAATTACTTCAATGAAGGTCACGATATTCAAATATGACTTGAAACATGTTATTTGTTGAACAAATAGATAAACATACCAGTAGTAGATGTTCATGATATGACCGACTCCTTGACCGATTTTGCTAATGCTAGAAGCATCCGGATCATTTTCGTTTGCTCGTACATAATTTTCAGCAGATAAAATAAAACACGCAACTAAAGCCAAGAAACTGGCGGTTAAACAAAAATTACTCGTCAATGACATCTTGACTGTTAAGAAAGAAAGTAAACCGATTCTTGTATGTATGCACAATCTTAAGTCTATAAAATTACAGGGTTCTTCTGAGGTTTAATATTGAATGAATTACATACAGACAAATAAAAGAATTCTGATAAGAACCGTGACGACCACAATATGGATGACACATGAACATGACAGTCAGTTACTGTCAGTTGGAGTGACAATTGTTTTTTTTTTTCAAATTAAAGCCTCCCAAAGCGTTAATACGAAAAAGCGCGGGAAACTTCGAGGAATGTAGTTCAGTTTCGCTTGTGTGAATTTTAATTTTAATTTTTTAGTTAAATACTAAGAGGAAAGTTTGGTAGTGTATATAATTTCTAGTATTTAGTGTGTATATTTTTATTTTTTACTATAATTTGGACCTGTAGGTGAGTTTTTGTATATAATTGTACATAATATGTAATACTTAGTATGAACAAACCCCCTGATAATAAATATCGGGGGGTTCCAGGCATCATAGGCCTGAATCTCCCCGTTGGCTCTTCAGTTGTCGTTGTTTCTGATCATGAGGACCAAAATGAGGACAGTAAAATGGATACAGATGGATCAGTATCATCTAAACAAGGCGAGACTGGACGGAAGCGTTCAAATTTTATAAGAATTTGCCGTCAATGTACGAAACGCAGAAAGAAGAAAAATTTTGGACAGTCCAATATTACTGTAAATTATTGTCGATGTGAAACGAAAAACATAATCGAAAATTCCATACTTTAAAAAAAAATACCCCTGTGGAAAATGAATCACGTAGCAAGACATCTCAAATTATTCAACGTCACATTCTAAAGAATCAACCCCTAATCCCCAACTTGCCACACAACCAAAGTCATAAACCGAGACCCGCCAGGTAGGTCGCAGTGAGTATCAGCAGTCAGATACTTCTCCCTATCTAATTCATGTACAACGAGTAGAAACTTCCCCTTCAGATGGAACAATTTTACACCCTATTACATTTGGCAATTTCCTTAAAAATAATAATTTTCAGAATATTGTACCTGGGAGTGTTAAAAGAATTGGAAGGAACCGATGCGCATTTGCCTTTTCGAATTTCAAGGACGCTAACGAATTTTTACAAAATGACCTGAATGCAAATAGATTAAAAGCTATATTTCCAACTTTCAATGTCACCAGAATGAGACTAGTCCGTGGCATTCCAGAAGACTGGAGTGATGATGACATTTTATCAAATATTTCTACCCCCATAGGTTGTGGAGAAATAGTAAAGATTAGACGTTTAAACTATAAAGTGAAAATCAATAATTCTACTTCTTGGAAACCATCTCAATTCATTGTTGTTACTTTTGACGGCCAAGTCTTACCCAAAAGAATATTTTTATGCTATAATGCCTTACCAGTTCAAATCTATATTTACCCAACTATTCAGTGTTTCCGTTGTTGCAAATATGGTCATACTAAAATACAGTGTCGTTCTTCACTATCAAAATGCTTCAAATGCGGTGCTGGACACCTTGGTGAATCGTGTACAAAGGAAGAAGATTCTGCTTCCTGTATAATGTGCGGTGGGTTCCACTTTGCTACAAGTAAAGTTTGCCCGGAATTTTTACGCCAAAAAGATATTAAGACGAAAATGGCACACAACTGTATTTCATTTGCAGACGCTAGTAAATTATTCCCTCCCGTATCTAGATCTTATGCTGATGTTTTAAATTCCACATCTATTAACCCCAACAAGTCTTCCGCTGATATATCTACCCACTCTAGCACTGATCGTAATAGCTACAAAAATACAGTTTTTCAAAAGCCTCGTTCTCCGCCAAAAACCCAAGCTGGATATGATTGTGTTGCCCACAGAGCTCTTCTAAAAGAATTCGAGTTTCCGACTATTGCTAATGGTTCTGCTTTAATTACAAAAGACACAGAACCCAATGAGCCGTCAGATTCTATTGTAAATACCATTATATTACTTATTACCTCGTTGCTGCAGTCAAATCCCTTAAAACCGTCCTACGTTGCCTCTATTATTGATTTCTTAAATAAGGTTTCCCATGAAGGATCCAAAACTAATCTTGCATTATCATCCAAAGAGATGTCATAATGTATTTTTTTTATTGAAAAGTATTATAGCCATCGATAGTAAAAGTTTTTTTTAGTAAAGATAATGTTATTAGTTTTTAATAATGTCTCGTGTTTATCCTACCTTGCATGACTACGGTGTTGATTCTTTAGACTAGGTTTATCTTCACCTGCTCTCGTATGTCGTTATAATTTTGTCTTGATTCCTCCAGTCTCTTCATGTTTTTTTTTAATAAATATCTTTAATGCTGTAGTTTATTTTTTGCTCAAGTATTATAAAATGTATCTGTGTACGTAGTGTTATATTATATAAAGAGTTATTTAATTTTTTATTTATTTTTGATGTAGATATGTATATTAATTTTACCTAACTTTCAACTTTGTTGAGCTCTTTTTTTGCCGTTTTATTAGTTTCCCTACCTTTTATAAAACTTGACACTGGCACAAAGTCCAACTAGTGCCATAATAAAAAAAAAAATTGTTAATACAGGCATTTACTTCGCGAGCGGACTTTCCGCGCGGGCAACACGGTCGCAGACTCGCGGTCTGTGCTGTATGATTTTTTTTTGTTTTTTGTGTTGATAATGGGCGCATTCCGAATCAGACTTTCAGCGCTGTCAGTGATCAGAAAAGCAAAAAAATGTATGGCTGACAGTGATTCGGAACGCGATTAGGGTGTTGATTCGAATCAAGACGTGATTCGAATAGAGATGGGCAAACCACCGGGTTTAAACCTACCGCTGGGTTTTTACCCGATAAACACCCATTTATTCCCACCCACTGGGTGAAAATTCGGGTGTTTATTATTTTTATAACAAAATTTATATAGGTATCCATATATCATTAGATTTTGCGTATGCACATTATATGTGACATTTTTTCACTTATTTGCCAGTAAATGCAGGGGCTTAGAACATCTATTTTAGCAAGATACCAACAAAGCAATGGATAAAACGGCGTAAAGCACAAAATCTGCAGAAAATATTGTTTTTAAGGGCAAATCTCGGTATTTGAACAAGAAACATAAAAAAAAAGATGGCGATAAAATTATTGTTCGTAAGTCATGAACCATGGTTTAGGGTACTGTGTTTAGAAACGAGAGAAACAACAGTACCAATTATGTTTAAAATATCAATATCCGAGATGGCAGCAAACTTTTTCGTTTATTGGGTCAACTTCGATGAAACTATACACAGTGTTATAACATGTCCTAGGCCAATCGTAATATCAGGCAGCTTCCATCATTTAGTATACTGTCACCGTGACTTTTGTCGCCCGTGCTCGCTAGCTCCTACCTTTGTACTTGCCACGTTCGCATGCAGTGTAGGTATGAGTGAGTGTAGTGCTAGCTAACTGTAATTACAACTTCTTTTGATCATCCCGTTAGAACTTGAACATTCTTCTTCTTAGCGAGTCGATGGCAAGTCGAATTTTATAATGTTGTAGCCCAGAATGTGGCCACTTGGACGGCGGATTGTGTGGCGTTCATCAAATCTTGCTGCGTGCAGGTGGCAGGGCACGCAGGACATGATGTCAGGTGGGCCATCGTCTGTACTTCTCCGCACACACAGTTTATGTCAGTATTATCGGAAAATCCCCACCTAGACATGTTATCTTTACTCCGGCCGATCTGAGTCCGAAGTCTATTTAAAGACTTCCAGATCGGCCACGACAACTGATGTCCGGGTGGGAGATTCTCAGATGGCGTGACAAAGGGGCTAGGAAGGGAGACTCCGCGGCGCCAGAGGTTGCATTTTGCTTGTGGCGGGTCGTTGGTCAGTGGTTCGACGCACTTTATAAAACTTTTTCGGCTTTTCAGCCGTTGTGGCACTGGTTTATAGCCACTCAGTGGGTGCCGAGTGTCGTCGTCCATTTTACGCCTATCAAGGGAGCTTGCAACTGCTCTGCGGACATCTGGAGGCGCTATGCCAGCTAATGGAAACAGCAACTTAACCAGCGTCGGTTTCAGGCAACCAGTAATGATCCGGCAAGTTTCGTTTAAGGCTGTGTCCACTAGCTTGGCATGAGCAGAGCGGTCCCATACTGGGCATGCAAATTCGCCAGCTGAAAAAGCAAGCGCCAAACCAGTAGTCCGCAGAACTTGTGGTGTGGCTCCCCATTTAGTGGTGGTAAGGCGCCGCACTAGATTGTTTCGAGCATGCACCTTCCTTTTCACACTCTCACAGTTCTTTCGGAAGGTAAGAGACCTATCCAACAGCACGCCGAGGTATTTGGGGGAGTTACTGTGGGAAATAGGCACCCCACGCCACGTGATTTTGAGCTTTCGACCCGCCTGTGCATTGCGAAGGTGAAATACGCATGACTCAGTTTTAGACGGATTGGGCTTAAGGGAATTCTCTGCGTAGTAGCAACTCAGGTTCTTGAGAGCTACCGTCAGATTGGCCTCAACCTCTTCGAAACTGGTCGCTTGAGAAGTGAGAGCAAGATCATCAGCATACACAAAGCGGGAGGTATTTGGACTGGATGGCTGGTCGTTGGTATATCAATTTCGGGTCAACAAAGCTAGTGAGGCGTACCAGCAGCAACCGCTCAAATAATTTATAAGTATGGCACAGGAGTGAAATGGGCCGAAAATTTTTGGGGTCATCTGCTGGTTTTCCTGGCTTTGGTATAGCTGTGACCTTCGATTTTCTCCAGAGTCTTGGTATTAGGGCAGATTCCAGACACTTGTTGAACATTTGTAGCAGCCATGATACTGCGACGGGGCCAAAGTGTTTAATTTGCTCCACAGAGATGTTGTCAACTCCGGAGGCTTTCCCGCACTTAAGGGATTTAATGGCGGTGATGATGTCACCATGCCCTTGTTTTCCATGCCTTTTTACTATTATGCGTCATGTTGATGTTGGTTACAGTATCAATCCACCTGTCCCGCCGACTTTCATCAATCCGCGACAGTAACTCTTCCCCGACTCGTGTAGTCTCCTCGGAAAAGGGATCACCGCAGTACAAAGTCTCGTATCGCATCAACAGTTCCCCCGACTCCTTCGATAATCCTGGGATGTAGGAGGTACGGCATCCTCTGGGGATACAGTGACGAGACACCTCAGAGACTATGTCAGCAAACCGATCATATTCTCGAGGGGATGGTGGTACATTCAAGAGGGCGTCGTCGACTGACTTTGCGTACTGCTCCCAATTTGCCTTGGAGTAATTAAATCGGCGTTTAAGGGGGACCTGTAGAGGACGGACGACTGGGCTAATCTCGCACATAATGGGCCTATGTTGAGTGCAAGGAATAGGTGGGCATACGGTCTTAACGCACTGAGAACTTATGTCTGAACTGGTGAAGATTAGATCTGGGTTGTATCTCCTCTTCCATCGGCCACTATTAAAGGAAGCCGGTTGTTTTGGGTCATGAACAAGAGTCAAATTGTTAGATTCAGCCCATGTCTCGACCGCTTGACCACAGTCGTCAAGGTCATTGTAGCCCCAGAGTGGATTATGACTGTTAAAATCACCGATTACAATTTTCACCCGTTGCTGATCGTCAAAGTTTGAGGGAGGGGAGAACCGGAAAGTCGTCCCGGGGGGCTTATAAACAGAGGTAACAGAGCAGTGGTCGAGGTCCAAGGTAATCACCTCGATGCCATTCTGGGTCGAACATTCAGAGGATTTTACTCTTACTCCGGGAGTAACAAACACTGCGTTACCGTGTTTCGGGTGTTAAGTCTCAGAGATAAGAGTGAGTCCAGCTACGTGTGGTCGGCATTGTGTTTCATCTCGATGGGTTTCTTGTACACACAGTACATCGCAGTGTGTCTTGCGACAGAGTTCAGATAAGAGTTCTGATTTGTCTTTCGAGAAACCCTCGATGTAAATTGAGACTACATACAGTGCCGGCTTTAACACTGGACTGTATGGTTGATTTTGATTTGCCATCGTGGGGAAAGGATTCGCCAGTCAGCTAGAAATAGAATTCGCTAGACTGTTGCCCAGGGTGCGCCAGACGTACTACCGAGTAGCGGTAGCGGTACGTCGCTCGGGGAGGCTCCTTTCATGCACCTTGAGCATTAAAAGATGGCGACATTTTACAGATTTCTACTGTTTTATTTTAAAAATGTTTATTCGGTTGAACTTATTTGAGTCGATGTGAGTCAAGCGGCTGGAGCGCTGATATACATCAATATCTTTTACGCATGTAGGTTTTCTTAAACTTAGTAAAATGCTTTACGCTAGAATATACAAATACAAACAAATTCTAAACAAAGTTTCATAGAAATTGTCTCATAAACAAAACAATTGGCTGCTACCTTGGGCTTTCCACATTATTGAAGTTGCGCATATTGCATATAAACAGGGTATTTTCATCAAGATATACAATAAAGTTTTTATTTTTATTTTATCATCAATTATTATAATAAACACCCACAAAAATGGGTTGTTATGGGTAAAAACCGGGTTAAAACCCAAATCACCGGGTTTTTACCTGGTCAGGTGGTTTGGGTTTTAACCCACCGCCCATCTCTAGATTCGAATCGACATAAAATCTCATTCGAATCGAGTTTGAATTGCCTTCTTTCGAATCAATCGTGATTCGAGTCCCATCTCTACATGACATTAATTTCTCTCTCTAGTCTATGGACAGTGGATAAGTTTGTTTATTTTGGTTTTGGTCCTGATTTTCTTTCATCAACATCATAATTTTATTAATATAAAAATTCTAGCTGATTTGCCTACTGTGTTAGTTTATAAATATACACAATTATGCCCCATAGCCACAATTGCCACGGCGGTCACGATCATGAGCATGAGCACGACAGCCCTGAAATGGGATTTCAGTACAACTTATACGAAAAAATAGATAAAGAAAACTTACAGTGCCTAAACGAGAGTATCGACGGCGCCGGGAAAACTGTCTTTAAACCCTGGGATAAACGTTTAGATCGGAGCCAGGTTAGTAGGCACTTGAATAATTGAGGTTATCTATTGCTATATAGTTAAAACAAAACATGACATAATTTTTATATAGTTTGTAGAAAGCGACGCTGATGAAGAACTTCTTTTTAATATTCCATTTACTGGTAATGTTAAACTGAAAGGTATCAAGGTGGCTTCTGAAGATACTGATGCTCATCCTGCAAAATTAAGACTGTAAGTACCTGGTTATCATTATTCAATACTTATAGCTGTACAGAACTACAAGTACAACATTTGCATCATGGTCTAATAAGGTCTTCTCCTAAATTTGTGACACAAGGCAACATAATCATAATGTTACCATTTAATTATTGCGTAACACGAAACATAGGAAACATTATATAATAATAATAATAAAGCCTTTATTTCCGAATCTGCATTTTTACATTTTTGATGCCTTAAATAATTAATATACTAATAACACTCTATAAAAAGTAGTTTAAAGAAAAAAAAGTTAATAAATACAAAAATACTGCACTTATATTATAAAATGACTCTTAATTCGGTTTGCCTTACGACAAAGGCCTCCTCCAACTCTCCCCATTGTTTTCTATCTGCTAAGGAAACATTGGAAACACAGGAGGGTGGGCGATGGCAGGCCCGGCCGATTGCGATCTCACGGGGGGAGAACAATCGTGTGGGGGAACCCAGTATTCTCGAGGCTTAAGGCGTGGGGGGCACCGGGGCTCACGCGGCGCTCGGGGGGGCTGGCTGGTAGTAGCAATAGCCGTTGCCAAGCTGGCTCTCCTTGAGTAGTCGCTGGGGCCACTGGGTCACCCCATGCCAGAAGCGGAGAGAACAAGGGATAGACCTAACACTACTCACCTACCATGAGTATCACGCGATACGGCTGAGCTGATGTGGCGCTATCATGAAAGGAGCATCCATCAAAACTGGGATTAAGGGTGAAATAGTTCCTGTATATGGAGCAGGTCACCCGTCTGCGCTCCTCGCAGACGTCCCCCTTATACATACATACAAGGAAACATTTAGTGACATACAATACAATAGTTCTTTGATCCTGAAACTCCTTGTTTTTTGTTGTTCCTTTTCCTTGCATTATAAAATATCTCGGAGTTCAGTGTGCCTCCTAGCAAAGGCCTCCTGGCAAAGACCTCGTCTAACGATTTCCACTGCTCTCTGTCCCTTGCAACTCTTCTCCAGTTTGGCCCTGCTGTAAGTTTCAGTTTGTCCTCCCATCTTTTATGCTGTCAACCTCTATTTCATTTGCCGTTTCTAGGGTACCATTCTGTGAGAATTTTGCTCCATTTCTCCTGGGGGCTCTGCATCATATGACCCATCCATCTCCAATGATGCCCACTTCTCTCTGTCTTGTGCTATTTGCCAACACTTTGGGCCAGCAACTTTTTTAATTTAAGAGCCTCCCATCGGGTAGAGGGTCTTCCTCTCTTCCTTTTCTGAGATAGTCCTGTTACGTCCCAAACCTACTCGGTTGAGTGCTATGACTAAAAACTGGAACCACAAAATATTACTACACAAGTGAATAGATGGTAAATGTAAATATTTTATACTAGCTGATCCTGTCTTTCTTTACTATACTAAAATTCCATAGAATAAAAGGCTCCAAGAACTCACATCTCATAAATATATTATCTTATCTTATGTACTTTCTGATTTTTCCAAATTTCCCAATGTACAGGGAAATTCTAAAAAAAAATCTTTATCTTACAAGCTAGTTCAAACAAACAAACAAACATTTAAAAAACGTAAGCACTGTTTTTACTCAACAGTAGAATAAAATTGGTAAATACATATACATACCTAATTATTTTTATAATTTATTTCAGGTTTAAGAATAAACCAAATATGACTTTTGATGATGTCACTATGGAGCCAGATCAAGTGTTTGAACTGCATAAAGATACTGAAGGAAATTTGGAGTATGCTCCAAAGTGAGTATTATTATTAGTCTTGAGTTACTATACCTATTTCAATTTATTATATGTACCTAAGAAGTAATTTTTTTGGCTTTTTTAGGATAGTAACTTTTTCATCTGTTTCTCACTTGACTATGCACTTCCCTGCAAATTTCGGTGCTGAAACAACTAAAATATTTTACATAGGGTTGAGAGGAGAATGGACCCCAGCACATAGGCATGGTGTTACTATCTGTACATATGAGGCCAGGCCTAATTTAGATGATCATAAGCTCAAGCATTTAGATTCTGTCACTAAACATATAGAGTGATAATAATAAAATATTGCATGTATGATTTTCTAATGTATAAAGTATTTTATTATAATAAACTTTTTTAAGATTATTCAGTCTAGTTTTTTACTTATGGAATATGGAATCACACTAATCACACTTATAAAATGTGAAAATATATTTGGATGTTTGTTCCGCCTTCACGCTTAAAGTACTCAATGGATTTGGATGAAATTTTGAATGGATATAATTTGTAACCTGGATTAACACATAGAATACTTTTTACGGGAAAGTCTTATTTCCGCGGGAAAATTAAAGAATCAATTCTAAACTAGTGGTTCTGTGAGCTGTAGACCTAATTATTTTTTATCTACAAACATCCCCGACCCCTTGAAAATTGTTTATCTCAAATATATTATTATTTTTATTATTTTTTTACTTTACTTTATTTTTTTAAATTTTATTATTTTTTTATATTGGTTGAGAAATGTGACCTGTATAGAGGAAAACAGCCTCAGCGCTTAATAGACCTTGTAATCTGGCAACCCCCATAACTGCGTCATTTAAAAAAAAAAACTGACTCGACAAAAAAATCGATTAATTTATCGAACCTGCTCCCAAAATTTCACGAGAATCGGTTGTGAGAAACGCGACCTGGGCTGTAGAGTGGAACAAACAAACATATGGCCAGATGGCCAAGCTGAAACGGAGACGCTTCGCTCGCTCGTTCAATAATACAACAAAATTACATAATAGAAATGTATAATATATTTTAAAAACAATGAAATAGGCATAACCTACAAGTATATTTACAATTTAAAGTACAATTTTTAATCAAACTATTTACCACAATTAATTTTATTTTTATATAAATATTGATATATAATGGAATAAGTTAATATTCATTTATTTATTGTTTATTTGTATACCTAAGTACATATTTAATTGGTTATCATCAGTGAGCCTATAACTTTCTCGAAGTAATGGGCTGAAAATGTTCAATAAAGTAGGTAACTCAAACTATAAAACAAGTAATGTAGCCAGCCAGCGCATATGGCTGATGTTGACAGCGCTTTTATTCCATAGCTGTAGGGGCGGTATTCGTAATGCAACTGTCTAGCTGCATGTGCAGCTACCTATTAAAAAACTGTTAAGTATTAGGGTTTTAACAATATAATTTTTTGTATAAATACCATAAAAGATGTACACACTAACGCACATACAATACCTTGTTGAGGATATCTTAATCTTACTCAAATCTTATTGTTAGGTAGGTACGTATTAAATTAAAACATTTATGGCAGTGTTATAATTTACATGCAGTATCTACACTACGATACTTATCCGTAAAGTTTTAGGGTCCTTTCACGCTAACAGTGTTTCTTTTAGAGTTTACTATCTCAGCTACCGCCCGCATACTACATGATGCGCGCACCCAATGTGCTCCGGCGGCGGCGGCATCGTTAGTGTGAAAGGGTCCTGTTATACTTCTACTATATTCTACTTACAGTACATTATCACTTTCGTAAACTTTTATCGCCATTAAGTAGGTTTACCTACCCATATATGCTTACTCCTATTGTAGTGTATGTAACTAACCACACTACTCTTTGACATTTTTGTAGAAACATTTCATATTGTTTAAAAGCATATAATTCGTCTGCGCCATTAGGCCTATCTATTCCTACCAGATGATTAAATCTCATGAGCTAGTCTGAAATAATCGCAATGGATGCCTTTGTTTAAAAAACTGGTGTAAAATAAGAATTCTAGAAAGTAAACCTTGGTGGTAAGGTTAAAAACGCAAAGTGCCATACAGGAGTTCCCTACTTGAGTTCGATCGAAAGTTGTTGGTTCGATTTTTTTTACATCGAACACGTGTCGATAATTCCGTAGTACGATGTTATTTTTCATCGATGCTTTATTAGTGCGATGTAACGATAGTTTTTATAGATGGAAATTTCGATAAAAATTATGTTTCGACTAACCCTACTGCGATTACTTATTACTTACTTATTAGTTCAATACTAAGGCCGGTAGCAAAATAAAAAAAGATTGCTCCTAACGGCATGATGACATTTTGGCAGCACGATTTCAGGGTAATTAGACTTCTTGAATATGATTTTCAATGTTACGTTGCCAAGATGATTTTTTACATTTAAGGCTAATAAACAAGATAAAGGCCAAATTTTGGAAAAAGTAACGCGTTTCTTATTTACGTATGGCCCTACAAATGCCAAAAAAGGTGACCTTTTCTAGGTCTATCATGCCGTTAGGAGCAATCTTTTATTTTTATTTTAATCCCCGACTTAATATTGAACTAATAAATCATCGAACTAATTGTAGGGTTTGTTAGGGTTCGTTTAACAGAGTTTTTCGCACTAACGTTACATCGCACCAATAAAGCATCGATAAAAAATAACATCGTACTATGGAATTATCGACACTACGTATTCGATATAAAAAAATCGCACCAACAACTTTCGAACTCAAGAAGGGAACCCCCTACAGGAGTTGTTGATACTTTAGTATTTTCTATCTCGTAGCATTGTTAAGTTTAGTTAGTATTTCAATGTTGCCGACGTCCGCGCGAGTACCCGTATCGTCCTCTTTGTCGTCGATATGGGCGTTGCACTTTGTTGGGCCGGCGCACTACCGCGTTCGGCACTGAATTTACATCGCCCGCTGGGTATTGATATGTGCCCGATGTCGGGCCTGGCCTTGGTCTCATGCATACTGTGCACCTGGAAAACAAAAGTTATGTTATCATTTTATCAGCTCATATAACTAGTGGCTCTGTGAACTGTAGACCTCACGAGAAAAAGAAAAAAAAATGGCTAAAATATATTTTTTTTACGTTTTCAAACCCCCCCCCCCAATATCTCCTCCATTTTGAAAATAAAAACTAAATCGACAAAAAACTATCTTTATCGAACCTGCTCACAAATTTTTACGAAAATCGGTTGAGAGAACAAAAAGATGCACGTACAAAAGAAATTTTGGCCAAGTTGAAACGGATGCGCTTCGCGCTCGTTCGGTCAATTATTTATCCCAATTCAGGGAGTTTATCCTTATTTGTAGCAGGGTTCGAAATTATCAAGATAATTACTTTCTCTCATAATTATCATGATAATTATCCATTCTGATTGATGAATGACTTGGACTCCTTATCGACATTATGGACACAGGAACTGGTGGCATAAGGACACTCGACATAATGGGCAAAGGGAGACTTTATATCAGGAGACTCGAAATTATTGTATTTTATTGTTTTTTATCTATTAAATGAGGACACTCGACATAGGGAGACTTGGCATACATGAACATAGAGGGACTTGTCTCATTGAATTTTCTTTGATTTAATTTACCATGTTTCTTAGAGAGATTTGATCCATAATAATAGACTCTATCAATTGACGCCATAAAAATACAGGGTGTTATTTTTTTCGGATTTTAGCCGATTCGTTTCCCAAGCGTATTATCAAAAATGTTTGAATGTAGTTTTGTTTCTTTCCAAAAATAAATTAATGTTTTTTTGTATATTCATTCATTCATTCCTTTGAGTGAAATTTGCTATTTTTGTTGTTTAGAGTACTTTCCCTCCAGGTGGCATTAAAAGATTCCACCCTGTATATATGTCGCCGTAAGATAGTTGTAGCCGTGATATGATCATATCCCTTCTGCTTTTCAATAAAAATGTATTTCAATAATAAAGATGGTTATAGCCGTGATATGATCATATCACTAGGGATATGATCATATCACGGCTATAACCATCTTACTGCGACATATCTATTATTTCTTGAATCACAAAACGTAAGTAAATATTTTATATTCCTACTTTTTTTCTGTTCCGCTAATTGTGCCGGTGTGTGTATATAAAACTATGTATAACTAATAGCCTTTCACGACTAAAAGTTAATTACATTTAAAAAAAATACACTTATGTGTGTACTCAGTTTTTTTTTCTAAATTAAATAATTCTTGCCATGTTTTATTTCAATCAATATTAGCCTAAGTTTTAGAAAAATTACTATGACATAATTATAGCTACTACGGCATCAAACTGTAATGAACCGTGTATTGTTTACATCCTGTATTTATATATATTTTTTAATATACCAAATCTTTGATTATATAACAAAAATTTTGTACAAACATAATACATTACACATTATGTGCGGGTTGATTATTTAAATAATAAAAAAAATATTACCTGCTGACTTTGTTAACTTGATTTGATTTTAAAGTTTCTTGATGGGGTATATCGAACATCTTATCGTCATCTATCGTGGATAGCCAGTAAGAGATTGCAGTCGCAAAGAAGTTGCACCGACCAAGCCCATTACATTCTATACTTGGACGCGAGCGGAACTCTTTCATGCAGGAACCGGGCGATACTAAACTCTGGCCTGCAGCGTCGGTGCCGGCGGTGTGCTAAAATTGTTAAGACAAATTTATTATTATTATTTCCTACAGCTTATTAATTTATTTAAAAAAAAATCACGAGTTTTTTCCTGCTCTTTGAAATTACAGACTCCAATCTAACCATAAATCAATAATTTTATTACTAGTATATTGACATAAGGATAAAAATAAAACTATATTTAAAATCTTACCATCAAAAAGCTGTAGCCATACCATAACTCTTCCCACCCAGTTGGACATTTAGGTATTTCAGTACTTTGGCTGTGTATGGCGATGGCTCTGGTCGGTGACTCGCATACTTGGCATCTAAAATTGGTTTTATATTTAGTTTATACATCATTTGACACAGAAACAATAATAACAACATGTACTTGGGTACTAAAATTAGTACCTGCCAACGAATATTGTAATTCGTTGGTACTTGCTCGTATTAAAGCCGTAGATTACCATAGACCTAGTGGCAAGGAGGCCTTACGCGAGTTGGGTTTTGTTTTCAAGATTGATTAAAAAAAATAATTTTTCTACCTCATAATTATAATAAAAAACCGAAGGCAGAACAGGACGATAGGAATAATCAGTATAATGTACATTCGCGTAATGTGTAGGTATTTATTATATCAGATGAGTGATATCTGTTTGACATCAATCATTCTTGTACCGGAAATAACGGCTTATATCGCGAGAAACTTAAATAACCTAAGGTACTTGGAGGTATTAACGCCCGTTGTTAAATAACGCCCAAACTACAAAAAACGTACTTCTATTCAAGTGAGCCGCGTGAGTGCTCACGCACACATAGAGCAGACCAATAGGAACACGCCTAACGTAAGCGCAAGTCTATCGCGCCACCATCTTGCCAGTGACGCGCTGTGCTGCAAGGTCGCCGGTCACGGACGTCGCTATTGTAAAAACTGCTCCGTCAAAATCGCAAGTTTTTTGACACTTTTGTTATATTTTTTTGTAGAATTTTTTATTTGTGTTAAAGTATTGGTATCTAGAATTCATATTTTGTTGATATTTTAAAGAAAATTTACTCATTTTACATAAAAAGCTTTCTTAACGGCAATAACGCCCACTCGGATAATTACGCCCGGCCGAATGACCGTTGGGCGCTATTAACCTAAACGTGAGTGTTGTTATCAAGTTACCTCAGTTAAGTTAAGTGATCGTTGTTTTTTTCTTAGTACACCGCTCATTCTTTTCGCACATCCCTAGTGGATTTGCAGCCATAGTTTGTAAGTTGCAGATCTCATCAAAAGACTTATTAATTACTTAGTTGTTGTAATCAATATGGGCGTTGTTATCAAGTTACCTCGGGGCGTCTTAGCCCTTCAATGTTCAATAACGCCCAATGTAGGAATAATGTTTATTAAGATTTTTCTGAAAAATATAGCAGTAATACTGTTGTTTTATATTATTTATGTTTATTACATAGTTTTTTTTTTAATGATTGTTTCCAGAAGTTTTTAGTCTAATTACGTTTCTGAAGAAGTTTATTTTTTTTTCTGTTATATGTTGAATTGTTCCTTTTTTTTTATGTCTAATAAAACAATTAATAAGTGACTGTTATGTTTTATTAGATATATAACCCCTAGGAATGTTTGTTTTGATTTTGGCATTATATTAAGCAAAAGGGCGGTAATAAACATGATAATTTTAATAACGTCCAAAAAAAGGTTTTTAAAGAATGCTTTGTGCGTGGAAATTGTAAATAGTAACATCTTTTGACTTGCATGTATCTGTTCAGAAAACTATGCTTTACCGATTTATCGTAATATCTGTTCCATTTAATAGTATTTATAGGAAATATTAACAATTTAAGTTAGGTGGGCGTTATTTGCTCCAAGTACCTTATGTCAAAGTTATTAAAAGTCTTATTTCAAGCTTTAGCCGTAATATGCACAAGGATTGAGCTAGATATTATATAATAATTATTATCATAATCATTATCATCCATGAACCATGTCAGATCAGAAGTCATTGGTGGCTCAATAATTCTCGAGGATACTAGCGTTTGCGGGGTCGTTTATCCAACTGGCAACCCACATGATATGAAATTTATTGTTTTTTAAGCATGCTGTGCTCACCTATTATTGGTGCATTAGGTTAAGATCTTTATAAAATATATGAAAGTGAAATATAACCAATGTTCGTGTGCCAAATAAATAAATAAATAAATATAATTACAATATTTTCTGAAAATTCGTTACCTGGATATGTACGGTCTCACTTCTCTCGAGTCTATAGGAGTCATAGCCATGGGCATACGTTCTTCTGTCGATAGCCAAAAACTGTAGTCTTCTCGTTGAGCGAAATCACATACGTCGTTCAGATTACAAAACATGTAAGGCATCGTGGAAAATTTGCGCATGCAACTGCCTGGGGCACCTAAAAAAAAACATTATGTATTTTTACAAGATAAAATTGTATCAACTAATTAGGTACGTTATTTGCTTTTATAGTCTTACCTAAATCTTGTCCGTGAGCCTTAGCGTTAGCTACAATGTGCATGAGTGAAAATCCTTCCCATAGTGGAGTTGTTCCACTTGGACAATTTGGAATTAACTTGGATTGCGAGTGAACGGTAAAGTAATAACCTCTTGATTTTGGTAGAGGCGGTGGAGGTGCTGCCAACCCAGGGGAGCCTGTTCTTCCCGGATAACCAACCGAACCCCTTATTCCTGGATAACCCTTTAAACCAGGAGGGCCTGATTCGCCAGGTAGTCCTTGGTTTCCTGGAAAACCCGGTGCTCCTCTTTGTCCCTTAACACCAGGAACACCATCGGAACCAAAATCTCCAGGCATACCGTCCATACCAGGTCGTCCATTTAGACCAGGTTCTCCCATATCACCAGGAGGGCCGGGCAAAATTTCTGATGGTAAAATGGCGTCTCCTTGATCGCCTTTGTAACCTTTTGTTCCAGGGTTCCCCATGTAACCTTCATCACCTTCCTCACCCATAGCACCTTTTAAGCCTATAGGCCCTCGGGGTCCCAGAAATCCATCTAAACCAAATTCCCCTTCATCTCCCTTTTCACCTTTATTGCCTTCATTTCCATCCCAACCTCGATCTCCACGATCGCCTTTTGAACTCATAGAATAACCAGGCTCACCGATATCTCCCTTGGACCCAGTTAGTCCAGGCTTACCCTCCATTCCATTAAGACCAGGAGCTCCGGGTAATCCTCGCGGCCCTGGTCTTCCATCCATCCCCCTTATTCCTTTTTGCCCCTGGAAGCTAAGGCCTGGTTGACCGGCTGCACCTTGCGGTCCGTCAATACCATATTCGCCAGGAGCACCTTTTTGGCCATTAAGTCCAGTCCAACCGGGCAGACCGTCATAACCTGGTTTACCAGGCTCTCCTTGTTCTGGATTTATTCCATCTAAACCAGGTAAACCGGGAGGTCCTCTATCTCCGACAAAACCTCTTTGTCCAGGTGCTCCAGTGATACCTGTTTCTCCTTGGTATCCTAGATACCCGCGTTCTCCCTTTTTGCCTTTTAAGCCAGGCAATCCAGGTCGACCATATTCGCCTGTAACGCCAGGTGGTCCTTCTATTCCAGTATCCCCCGGTTCACCCTTAGTACCTGGCATAGGGCTATGAGATCCTTGATCACCTCTATCACCTTTAGAGCCTTCAACCCCTCTGGGACCATTTGGGCCTCTGAGACCTTCGTCGCCTGGAAGCCCGGGCTTGCCCATCCTTCCTGGTTCGCCATCGGATCCTCTGTCTCCTTTGTTACCTTTTAAACCAGACTGTCCCATTATTCCCTGTCTTCCTTTCACTCCATCTTTACCCTGTCTTCCAGGCCACCCTGGAGTACCTGGCCATCCTTTGTTTCCAACTTCACCAGGTCCGCCCTGAGTCCCTGTATTACCTACATCACCTTTAGGTCCTAAAGATCCTGAGTATCCAGGCAGACCAGTATCTCCTCTAGCACCTTTGGCTCCCGTATTGCCTCCTATTGCGAAACCTGGTTCTCCTCTGAAACCTTTATCTCCTTTCCTGCCACCAGCTCCTGGCTTGCCGGGCAATCCATTGTTACCAGGTTCACCAACATCACCTTTCATTCCACTTACTGCATCTTCACCTCTATCACCTTTGGGACCAATTAAACCTATGTCACCCATATTTCCTTTAAGACCTGGCCTACCATCAAACCCAGATCGTCCCATTGTTCCCATGCTTCCTCTGTCTCCTTTAAGTCCAAATGGACCAATAGGCCCGATTGCACCAGGTGATCCAGGATATCCGGGAGATCCGTTATCGCCTTGGTCACCAGTATACCCACTAACTCCAGGTTTTCCTACAAATCCTTGGAATCCTGGTACACCTGGAAAGCCTCTATCTCCGATTTGACCTCGTGCTCCTACTCGCCCAGCTACGCCTTTTACTCCTTTTGGGCCATCATATCCTTTTACGCCGTTAGGTCCGGGCAAGCCTGCGTCACCAATAAGCCCCATAAGGCCGGGCGTTCCTGGTTGCCCTGGCATGCCCCTAGCACCTTGTAGTGCGATTCCAGGAAATCCTTTACGACCCTATGAAATAAACAAATTAATATAAATTGTTGTAATGATTTTATTCTTATAATAACGAAATTAGCACCTATTATGTCAACAAGTAGTTTTGTAAAAATAAAAAAAAAACCCGACTGCGTGAAAAATTTAAAACTTAATTAATAAATGAACTGAAGTGCTATAGGTATAAACCATTGTATAAATTTATTAAAATGACTGTGCAAAAACTCTTACAAAATATAAAGTGTTGTGTAACAAAAAAAGATTTGGTCTAAAGGTCTTAGTAACCGGACCACAAAACTTCAAAAAAAAAAAGAACTGACAAAATGCAAACAAGTTGTTTTTTTTGTTTTGTTTTGAATGATAGTGGTTGATAGCATAATAGGAGTCGAAGGCATTAAAATACTTATTCATAATTCACAAAAACGCTATGATGAAACATAATTCTAATCGAATATTCGAATAATGTTCTCGAGCCCACCCTGAATTAGGGCGATTAGGCTTTAGTCGACCACGCTGGCCCAGTGCGGGTTGGTCGACTTCACACACAACCTTTGAATTTCTTCGCAGGTTTCATCACGATGTTTTCCTTCACCGTAAGAGCGTCGAATAAACGTACTACATATGAATAAGAAATTCGAAAACACATTGGTACGTGTGGTGGGGATCGAACCCGCCGCGTCTCCCGGACGGGAGGCAGCGGCCCTAGCCACTGGATCACCGACGCTCTCTGAAGAAAGAGTATCACATATTTAATATCCACCGGCTTAAAAGCCATTGACTATTGTGAATTTTGCGTCCTTTAGCATATTGCATAGGCTGGAGCTGATAACAGCATTTTGAATTATGTCGCATGCGCTCTCGCAGCAGTTTTCGTCACGTATGATTGCTCTGACTTAATTTGTAGAGCTTCTGGGTTTTGAAAACAAATTTGATAAACTTACAGGTACTCCCGGCGGTCCGTCAGGTCCTATGTCACCAGAAGGTCCAGTTTGTCCTTTCATTCCCATAACGCCTGCTCGTCCAGATATACCAGGATATCCAGGTTCTCCTGCATCACCCCGCGGTCCAGGCAACCCTAGCTCACCCCGATCGCCGGGTAAAGACGGAAAGCCAAGGTCACCTCGTGAACCTTTTTGCCCTTTTCCTGCTGGATAACCAGTTGGTCCTCTCTCTCCTTCATCACCAGGATCACCGTATGGTCCAACATCTCCTTTTTCACCGTCGAATCCTTGCATCCCTATGGGTCCCGGTGGAGATATTCCTGGTAGACCGCTATCGCCAGGAATGCCGCGGAATCCATCATATCCCCTATCTCCAGCATCCCCTTTGCGGCCTCGGCGTCCTATAGAAATATAGCAATATAAAATAGAATAGAACTTTAGTGAACACACAGAAAAGAAAAAATACAGAACATTTAAAACAACAAACAAAAGTGTACAGATAGGAGGCCTTATTGCTAGGTAGCAATTTCTACCAGGCAACCTTAGGTTATAAAAGACTTATAATGGTAAAGCGGGATAGTGCAAGGATAGTTTTATAGGAATTAAACTTATTACGTAGAGTTGATTAAAATATTATTAATAAATCGGTACTACCTATTGGGCCGCGGTAACCTGGAGCTCCTTTTTCGCCTTTTGCGTTAATGTTACTATTTATAGCTTCTCCAGTTTCCCCTGGAGGACCATCTTCACCAATTTCTCCAGGTTGACCTCTAAATAAAACACAAAATATTTTACCTGCATTGAAAATTTTATGGTTGTTTGTGCGTGAGTCGACCAACCTGCGTGGGCTGGCTTGGTTGACTAAGGCCTGATCGTCCTAATTCAGGGTAGGCTCGAGCCTTCTCTGGGGACGTATAGTAATTGTTATACTATAATTATTAATAATATTTTTAATATTAGGGTTCCGTACCTCAAAAGGAAAGAAAATCCTTATAGGTTCACTTTGTTGGCCGTCTGTCCGTCTGTCAAGACACTTTCTCAGGAATGCGTAGGTAGAGGCATCTAATTAAAATTAATACCAAATACTTAGGAAAGTCCGTAGCCCCTTAGAGCTCTACGTTTTCTTACAAATTGCAAAACTCACAAAACCTAAAAGGTACTTCCCGTTGACCTAGAATCATGAAATTTGATAAGAAGCAAGCTCTTATAGCACAATTAGAGTCCCCACAAACTGCAGTCTTTCTATCGGCCGATAGTTTAGTCGGATTGGAATGCTAGTGCGCACACTGGAACAACCAAACAGTACTTACCTATCTGATAAACCTTTCATTAGAACAGGGTATCTTTCCTGAGAGTCTTAAGCTGTCTATTGTAAAGCCCTTATTTAAGAAAAAAAATAGGGCGTTTATTGAAAACTATCGACCGATTGCGCTCATTTCCGTTGTATCAAAAATCTTCGAAAAAATCATGTACAATCAGTTGATAGGATTTTTTGATAAATATAATATATTGAAAAGTGACCAATATGGGTTCCGGCGGAATAAATCTACAACTTTAGCTACCTATAATTTAATAAATGAAGTTTTGAAACAAACTAACGATGGACTACTCACGACCGTTCTTTTTTTCGACATGACGAAAGCTTTTGATTTTGTTTCACATAGCCTGCTGCTTTCTAAACTAGAACATTATGGAATAAGAGGTCCGGCTCTCAAATGGATTAAGAGTTACTTGGAAAACAGGACTCAGTGCACAGAAATCTCAAAACTTAATGAAAAATCCGAAGTTGAAACAATACGATCTGAATGTAGGCTGAATACTTCAGGAGTTCCTCAGGGCAGCGTCCTAGGTCCGTTGTTATTTTTGGCATATATTAATGATATCCCAAAGGTTACTAAATATAGAACAATACTTTTTGCGGATGATATATCAATCGCTGTAACATCAAATAAATCAGATAATATTGCTAATCACGAAACTGACATAAATAACGTAATTAAAACTATAATACAATGGATGAATAAAAATAATTTGCAAATAAATATTAAAAGACTAATTTTATGAATTTCAATCGCTTCAACCAAAAACTTAATATTAAATATGACGACAAGAACATTGACGGAACAGAATGTGTAAATTTTCTAGGTTTAGCAATTGACACTGAATTTAAATGGAAAAAGCAAGTTGATGTAGTCTGTAATAAAATGAATAGGTTTAGTTTTCCATTATATAAACTTAAAAGAGCGGCCTCCGTAAATACTGCCTTGGCTGCATATTTCGGCTATGTTGAATCTGTCGCGAGGTATGGAATTCTCATCTGGGGTAATAGCACACATGCCAAAAGAGCGTTCATTGCACAAAAAAAATGTGTACGCTCTATTTGCGGGGCTGGCCCGCGTGACTCGTGTCGGCCATTATTTAAAAAACTAAAAATTCTTCCACTACCGTGCCTATATATACTTGAAGTGGCCAAATTCATCAAAGATAATTTGTGTCTTTTAAAAAAAGTAAAAGATGTGATGTGACTACAAGACACATAAGAAACCCCGATAGATTAATACAGTCCGTTATCCCTAAAACAGCAAAGTATAAACAAAATGGCTGTTATATGTGCATTAACATTTATAATTGCCACAAAGTCTAAAAACGCTTCCCAACATCCAGTTCAAGAAGAAACTGTATAAATGGCTTCAATCACAAAATTTTTACTTTGTTAAGGATTATTTAAGTGAGAAATATTCATGATCTGATTAATATGTTTGTTGGACATTTTTTATGTTTTGACCCTTATAGTAGAATTAACATTTATTTTTATTCTGTTCCATCGTCTATTTTTCTATTCTGAGATTTTATCATGACATTTAATAATTTTACCTATGTTTGGCGTTTTTATGTTTTGACTTTCGAGGTAAGATGTAGTGAATTTTATTACGACATTTTTATAATTTGCATGTTACATTGATGTGACTGAGAATCTTTCTTGTGCCGAACATCTGCAAACTTGTACCATTTTCATTGCAAATAAATTATTATTTAGTTTAGTTATTTAGTTTAGTTGGGTTGGACGTGAGTGCGTAGCCAACCAACAGTCGCCCGATTGATTACATTCGCTGGAGTTGGTGAAGAGATCAGCCGCGTGGAATGTTGCCCAGAAATATTATTACTGTATACTTGATACAAAGGAGTTTTTAAGTTTTGAGTTATTTTATAGAGCGCTGGTCTTTTTTCAATTTCTTCAATTAACTAAACAATATTTGTTTCTACAATCAGCGACGCAGTTAAATTAATTATTACTCGTAAGCTCGCGCCACGAGATCTTCCATTAGTCCCTACACACCAGTGGTCCAGGACTAATAGTTTCCGAGATATGACTGTTTTAATTTTGACAGCTGTCATTGAAAATGAAGATCTCGTCGAAACCTTTCATTGGTCCCTAAACACCAGTGGTTCAGGACTAATAGTTTCCGGGATATAACTGTTTTAGTTTTGATAGCTGTCATCGAAAATGAAGATCTCGTCGAGACCTTTCATTAGTTTCTACACACCAGTAGTGGTCCAGGACCAATAGTTTCCGAGATATGACTGTTTTAATTTTGACAGCTGTCATCGAAAATGAAAATCTTGTCCAGACCTTTTGTTAGTCCCTATACACCGTGGTCTAGGACCAATAGTTTCCGAGATTGACCGTTTGAATTTTGACAGCTGTCATATGCTTGTAAGAAGAATGAGGCCAGTTGTCCTGTTACTTTTTACTAATGGATAACTCGCCCACTAAGCAGATTTGAATGTAGCCGAAAATACCCCTTGACTTCACAAAAGTGGACATTTGGGCCGCGGGCCAGATTTTATAACGGGCGACATGTCCCCTAACCCGTCGTGTTTAGAGTTGGAAAGGGGGCACAAATTTTCATTATTTTTTGCTATGAAACATAGTTGTTGAGATATTTGAACGTTATTGTTTTTATTATTGAACGATACGTGATTTTTATATATTTTAAATAAATAAATAATAATGTTATTGATTTTTTCTAATGTTTGTCTGTGTGGCACTTCGATCACAGAATGATCGAAGGTGTAACATCGTGTTTTAGAAACGAATGTTTATTTCATGTCAAAATATTATTCCAAACCGAGTTTCAACAAAATAATACTTACGTAGTACGTAAACGCTTACTGCACCAGTCATCATTCTTATAAAAACACTAATTGACCGAGCGAGCGAAGCGTCTCTGTTTCAGCTTGGCCAAATTTGCTTTTGTATGTCCATCTGTTTGTTTGTGGATTTGTTTGTTTGTTTGTTTCACTCTACAGGTCGCGTTTCTCAACCGATTCTCGTGAAACTTTGTGAGCAGGTTCGATAAATTAATCGAATTTTTTTGTCGAGCCAGTTTTTGGAAATTTTAAAAAATGACGGAATTATGGGGGTTGCCTGCTTACAAGGTCTACCGCTGAGGCTGTTTTCCTCTACAGGTCACATTTCTTAATATAAAATAAAACAAAATAAAATAAAATAAACTTTAAAAATAAAAAAATCAAGGGGTTGGGGAAGTTTGTCGAGAAAAAAATTTTTGAAAAGATATAGGTATACAGACTCGCGAGGTCTACAGCTCACAGAGCCACTAGTACTTAGTTGTTTGTTATTCATAATTATCTTGTGCTAGACAAGACGTTGAGGAAATAAATAAATAATTTGTCCTACTGTTATCACTATACTGCGGCAGCTTCACCACTTCCCAGGCTAGGCGATAGTGAGTGTTTAATTTGCGCACAAAAGTTTACGACCGATCGCAGCCGAGCGGGGCGCGCGGGCTGTCCCCCCGATAGTCAGCGCTACCGCTCCCCTGCTTCACCCCCTCACAAGAACTCACTTCACCTTAAGACGCCGACTAAACTATCGGCCGATAGAAAGTCTGCAGTTTGCGGGGACTCTTAAAGGAATAAATCTGAATGTCGAGGGTTTGTATTTATTTACAATACAAATATATGTTTTACCCTATTCTGTTGTACTTGTATATAAGTAGATACTTGTCTAGAGATGACGCCACGTGTGAATTAAAATTAAAAATCAACAAAATTTGTCTTTTTAAAATCAAACTGCGTAAGCGTAAGGTAGATAAGTAGATAACTCTTAGTGCGCTAATCGGACTCGCACTTGGCCGCTTTTTATATGACCTGTTGATGATTGAACGTTTCTACGACATTTCAGTCTTAATTTTTAATAAATAGATTATCGTAAATTTCGATCGAAGTCACTGACAATAAGTAAATGATTCATTTACTTATTGTCAGCAAATGCTGAGCCTCATCATCTATACTTAATTCTTCTTCTTCATATTTAATTATTAATCATCTCCATTTTGATACGGAACCCTAAAAATAATGATCTTGCTTCATTTCGACTTATGATTACTTCATATTTAATGATTTATTATTACTCGTCTCTATTTTGTTACGGAACCCTAAAAATAATGATCTTGCTTAATTTCGACTTATGATGAATTCTTACTTTGGTCCAGAGTCTCCCTTTTGGCCGTATAGAAACGGTTTTGGAATTGGAGGAGGATCTCCTGGTCGCCCTGGTGTCCCGTCCCAGCCTCTGGATCCATTGCGCCCCGGCGCACCCGGGTAACCAAACTCTCCCATGGGGCCTTTGAGACCGCGCGGT
The DNA here is from genome assembly GCA_951230895.1 of Carpatolechia fugitivella. NCBI lineage: Eukaryota > Metazoa > Arthropoda > Insecta > Lepidoptera > Gelechiidae > Carpatolechia > Carpatolechia fugitivella. The sequence continues at coordinate 10,146,925 of OX579647.1, read as the reverse complement.
CCAATATCCCCCTGTAATCCTTGGGGTCCTCCATCACCTCGTATGCCAGGAAGTCCAATAAAGCCTAAAATAATGCATTTTGTTAGCGTTATCGCATTTACTTGTATTTAAAATATTTAATTATTACTTGTATGCCAAAAGTGGCCACTTTTAACAGTTACGACTTTCATAACTTAATTAATTTTATCAAATTATATTTTTCATTTTCATTTTTCATTTTTTCAAAGACTATAAAACAGTAACTAAAATATATTTGTAACCCTTCTATTGTTGTTAAACACATGATAATTTCGATCGAAGTCACTGACAATAAGCAAATGATTTTTTAATTGGTCGCGCTACTGCAGCTGATGTTTAACCTGAAGCTAAAAATAAGTTAGCAACTGTTTGAGCTCGTATAACATGGATGGATTTTGAAACTTACGCCAACGAACTTGTAATGTAACTACAACGAACGATCCATGTTTTATTGAGTTTATTCGTTCTAAGAATACTGCAAGACCTTTATTAACAGTCTAGATTTTTGATAAATAATGTGGAACGAAGGTGAAGGTGGTATTTTAAAGGAATCGATTAGATGTAACGATAGGTCTTTTATTTATTTAATTTCTTTTGCCAGATTTTTACACACGCACTGACAAACCAAGGATCAGCTCTTTTTTATCAAGTCAAACATCTTCCAAATTCAAATAAATCCAAAGATACCAAAAATGTTTACGGCCAGCAACAGCCAAAGAGGCAAAGAGGTATAGGTATGCACACATACCTAACATCCCTCCCTCTCCGGAAAAGAGCGTATTCTAATTTACATTAGTAAAAGAAACGATCTAACCTCCCTAAGCCTGGAAATATTTATTTCAACAATTATGATTCATGTCAGTAGTTAGTCCTACCAACAAACTAAAATACACATGACACCACACAATGAAATAATTAAAAAAAAAACTAAGATAAAGATAAACTAACAATCGTCATAAATGTGGCACAAGTTATTTTAATTTTGACGGGCAAAAACACAGGCCCAAAAAGTACCCGGCGCCTCCACCATGGAACGAAGGTGGAGGTGGTATTTTAAAGGAATCGATTAGATGTAACGATAGGTCTTTTATTTATTTAATTTCTTTTGCCAGATTTTTACACACGCGCTGACAAACCAAGAATCAGCTCTTTTTTTATTAAGTCAAACTTATCTTCCAAATTAAAATAAATCCAAAGATACCAAAAATGTTTACGGCCAGCAACAGGCAAAGAGGTATAGGTATGCACACATACCTAACATAATGTTTGTTCGGATTTTAGATTATTCTTCTGAAGTGGCGCTAGCATCAATTGAAAAATATATAGCGGCAAACCCGTTGACTTAGGGACAGACTTTAAGTAACATTTGAAAGCTTGTGTAAAAAGACTGAAAACTCATTATTTACATAAAAGTATGCAAGTGAAAAATCCCGTGTAGTGTTGCCAATAAACAACTCAAAATGGTGAAATAAATAAGCAAAAATTTATTTAAGATCATAACAGTAGGCGTAGCTTATGCTGCTGCATTAAATTTTAGCTTTGTGGATTTAAATCGTAATCTACATTACACCATAGGTGACCATAGATTAGAGTGCGCGCGCACAGTGCGCACAAATAACGATATGATGTGTACGTACGCGCACTAAATGATCTAAGGTACTCGCCAATCTTAAACTACGAAAATGTTATAATTTGTTATGCTAAATACCTGGGTTTCCAGGTAAGCCTTTCTCTGCGATAGTTAAGGAACCTGGCGGAAAAATTTGTTTTCCTTTATTTCCTTTGGGTCCTTGCGGTCCTGCCTGTCCAGAAAGTCCTTTAATCCCCCTGATTCCTTTGAGACCGTCCAAACCATTTCTACCGGGTTCTCCTGGTGTTCCGGGAATTCCTCGCGAGCCTTCATCACCTAAGAATCCTTTTTGCCCCTGGAAGCCATCGTCACCCCTTGCACCTTTTGTCCCCGGTAGTCCTGACGTTAAAAGGGATAGGTAAATGAATATGGCTGTAATGTTACTATCAAACGTGGTCTTGGTGTGTGCTCCTTGAGAGCTCACTAAGGCTCAGCTCACCCCTTCGGGGATAAAAGCGTGATCTTATGTAGGTATGTATGTAATTTTAGAAAGTCTCAAATTAATTAGTTATAAATTCCATTTTTACCCGAAATAATAAATTGATCTGTCACCAAAACTAAAGTCAATGCTGGGCTACAGGTTGTCGCGATAGATTCATAATTAATTAAGTATCTGGTCGACTATTTTCTTATATTATAGCATAGCATGGATTCGATTGGTATCAGCGAAGTTTTTTTTTAAATTATTTTATTATTAAGCGTATTTTCTTTTTTTAGATAAATTAATTCACCAACAAATTCAAAATTTTTGTTAAAGCCAATCCAAATTATAAATATTTATACAAGAATTAAAGTTAAGTAAGACCCACAAATCTTAATTCTATGGCTATTCAGCAGTATTATAGCAGGGGTAAGGACTTTAAGAAAGATTTAAAAAGTGGAGCCATCTTGATTTATGTAAAGATCATTGATACTTTGGCTGCTGAAAAAAAAACGCAATAATACAGGTATGCGCACCCCCACCCGCCTCGGTAGGTGCAGGTGCAGGTTTGGTAACAGCGCACCTACGACGTAGGGGCTGCGCAGTCACATTAGGAAATGATTGCACCTACGAGGCGGGTTTGTTTACCCGCACGGTAGTCTTAGCACGCTCCACTTACGTAGTAGGTGCATAGCAGGCATCGTATCGCAGTCAAATTGTACCCTACCAAAACAGTCATGGTTGGTTACAGTTGCCGACGACAATTTGCATGCTCTTGACGCCTGCAATCTGCGCGCGAACTCTCATGCAATATAATTATTTATTGCGAAGCAGTTGCAGATGTGCGCACGCTCTAAGTTCGCACGCGTTTTTTTTTATAACCAAAACTCATTTGACTGTATTTGGCATTGAAACATACTGTTATTTTTTGTTTCTCGAAAACAGTCCCAACAATTTCGATGTATTTATTTTTTATTTACTTTTCAAGACTGTTTTGATAGATTTAATTCCTAAGATTAATAAAAAAGACCCTATCTCATGATTGCCGAACAATGCTTAAGGTTGCCCGGAAGAAATTGCTACCTTAGCAATAAGGTCGCCAAGCTGCACATCCTTTCTTAATGTACTGTATATTTTCATGCGTGCAACAAAGTTTGTTATAGTATTTGAATTTATTCGTTTTCACCACAAATTCGTCTCCTACCTTTATGGGGTCGGAGTCCATGCCATGTACATAACATACATATGAAAATATCATGGAAAAATATTTTGGTGAATGTTAACTGTCTTAAACAGGTACAAAGTAGTATTGGACAACTACGGAACCCTACAATTTGCGTGGCCCGACACGTGCTTGACCGGTTATTTTTAAATTACACATGAAAAACCATAATGGCTCTGCTTTTTAAATCCTAATCCTTTTCAAATCCTTTAAATAGTCCTTAGGACTAATCCTGCCAAAGAAAATCCTATTTTACTCAATAGCTGTAAAATATAGGCTGCAATACTAATTATTTTTATTTTCTGTGTGTGCTATTAAGTATATACTTATTCTATTCTAATATTTTTCCAATAAGGATTATGTTCGTTGACTGTAAAAAAAAGATTGAATTCTTAATACCTGACGGGCAATAAGGACAATCATCTCCGCGGTCTCCTTTTCTGCCAAGTAAACCGTCGTAACCCGATGATCCAGGCTCTCCTGGATATCCTGGTCTACCTGGTAGACCGTCATCTCCTGGAGGTCCTTGACCACTGAATCCTCTGCCTGGATATCCAGGCGGTCCCTGGTCACCTGAGTCGCCTCGAATGCCACGTCCACCAGAATTACCATCCAAACCATATGTCCCATCTTGCCCTTCTGGTCCTATAACTGTTGCTCCTTTAAATCCTTTAGGACCGACTCTTCCTGGCTGGCCAACAGCTCCAGGTGGTCCACGAGGTCCAGGTAGTCCCTTGAAACCCTCGTTTCCTAGTTCGCCTTTCTGTGAAACGCCTGGGTTTCCTCGTCCGCCAGGGAAACCTTTTGGGCCTGGCATACCTTGAGGACCCATTATTCCAGGAACACCTCGTTGTCCGTCTAGCCCCGGAAAGCCTTTTGGTCCAGGACTCCCCAACGGTCCTTGAGGACCACCTGGTCCAGGCAATAGTGGTTCATTGTATCGTTCATCGTATATTCCAGGGTCTCCTTGTATACCTTGGTCACCAGGTCTTCCAGGCCTTCCATCTTCGCCTGGTAACCCCGGTTGCCCATCTTCACCATCCCTCCCTGCATAACCTGGAGCTCCTTTGTCGCCTTTAGGGCCTTCAGGCCCACCTTTACCTCTGTGACCAGGCTTTCCTCTAGGACCGATATCACCTTGGTCCCCTTTAATTCCTTGTTCTCCATGAAGACCATAAGGTCCCTAATGAATCAAATAATTAAATTAAATTATTTACGTATGTAATGCTGCATATTATTGTATAACAATTTTGTATTTAAACACTTACCATTGGACCTCTGGCGCCTATTTCTCCTTTAATTCCTTTTACACCTTGTGATCCTTTGATACCTTTGTCGCCCCTGTTTCCTTTAGCAAGAATGGTAACATTTTCCTCCACAGGGGCAACAACGAAGTATGGTGCTGGTCTTCCCGGTTCACCTCTTTCCCCCTGATCACCCTTTACTCCCGGTGGACCTAGATTATCTTCACCAGGGTCTCCCCTATAACCAGGATCGCCTTTAAATCCCATTGGACCCTAAAAAAAATTACCTCGTATCTATCAGTCGTGCAGGTATTGCAAAGTAATGTCTTGCAAATTAACATTAAAAAAATGAATAATTTCAAGTTATAATAATGTCCGTGGTCGCAGGCGCCTACGATCGACGCGTGCTCATAGTATTTAATCTAAGTATTTAAGATGTTACTTAGTGCTAAAAATATGTATATATCATAAGCAACTAATTTGTAGACATTTTATTTCAATTTTCAATCACGTATGACAATAATGAGAATTATCTAAGTTTAAGTACAAAAAAATATCCTGATTGGAAAATATTGTACCATTGAAATACCAATCTGTGCTGCAAGTTTATTTTGAGCAAGATTTCAATTACCTACTCACTTTAATTAGTTTGTTATAATAATAAAATAGGCTAATGCAATGATCGTCTAATTTAATTCTACATTAAAGTTACATTCGAATGTTATTGGCTATTTTAATCGACTTCAAAAAAAGGAGGTTCTCAATAGGGAATATGCATAAAAAACATATTAGTTTTATTCATAGTTCATCTGAAAGTACTCGTATATAAAAGTAGAATATTGACAGTCAAACAAAATCGATTTTGGTCTAAAAACAAACTAGATACAACATTAAACAAATATATTTGTCTCTCTTACGAAAACAAAATTTTCTATGGCGGACGTATGGCCCGCGTGACATATGAGGTCACATGTCACGTCGGACCTCTCTGTCTAACCATCAACTTTGAAGCCTTATAACTTTGTTTCTGAGCAAGATATTTAAAAAAAAATTAATGTTTTTATCTGGAACTTGAAATATTTCCATTAATGAGTTTTAAAAAAATGTGCACATTCCCTATTCGGCTGTGTTTTTTTTATGTATGTTATTAGGCTCGAGCCCCTCGGTGGGGACGTATATGAGCTGTTGATGATGATTCTCCGCCAATTGTAAACCGGTTATGATTATTATTTTTTCATTCGATAGAACGTGCCTTAGGGATTACCCCCCCACGATTGCTTTAGGAGCCCACGACTTATGACGATTTTTTGGCTGACACCGACTCCAAAAGGAATTACAAAATTCTAAATATTGATTTACACTACCTATCTACTTAAATGAGGATATTGGCTATTGGCTATAATTTTTTTTCAAGTTCCATCTGAAATATTATTTTAGTTGTTACTTTTTAGTGAAATAATATAGTTTTATTCATAGTTCATCTGAAAGTACTCGTATATAAAAGTAGAATATTGACAGTCAAACAAAATCGATTTTGGTCTAAAAACAAACTAGATACAACATTAAACAAATATATTTGTCTCTCTTACGAAAACAAAATTTTCTATGGCGGACGTATGGCCCGCGTGACATATGAGGTCACATGTCACGTCGGACCTCTCTGTCTAACCATCAACTTTGAAGCCTTATAACTTTGTTTCTGAGCAAGATATTTAAAAAAAAATTAATGTTTTTATCTGGAACTTGAAATATTTCCATTAATGAGTTTTAAAAAAATGTGCACATTCCCTATTCGGCTGTGTTTTTTTTATGTATGTTATTAGGCTCGAGCCCCTCGGTGGGGACGTATATGAGCTGTTGATGATGATTCTCCGCCAATTGTAAACCGGTTATGATTATTATTTTTTCATTCGATAGAACGTGCCTTAGGGATTACCCCCCCACGATTGCTTTAGGAGCCCACGACTTATGACGATTTTTTGGCTGACACCGACTCCAAAAGGAATTACAAAATTCTAAATATTGATTTACACTACCTATCTACTTAAATGAGGATATTGGCTATTGGCTATAATTTTTTTTCAAGTTCCATCTGAAATATTATTTTAGTTGTTACTTTTTAGTGAAATAAGGGGATTTCTATTTTTTTGTTAAAATATTTTTTATTGAAAATGATCTTGTAAGATATCATGATAATAAATCCCCACCGAGTAGATCCAAATAAAAAATATATTAGAATAGTTACCGGTTCGCCTTGCTCCCCTGGAAAACCACTATCTCCTCTCCATCCTTGCGGACCTGGACCTCCCGCGGTTCCTGGGTAACCGCTAACTCCCTGGTCTCCTTTTGCTCCTCTGGAATTCACACCTCCTTCTCCTGCTAAACCTTGTGCACCCTTTTCACCAAAAGGGCCCGGTTGCCCTCTATCTCCTGGATAGCCTTGGGGTCCCATTGGTCCAGCCATACCGTCTATACCGCTGCAGCCATCCAAGCCAGGTGTACCAGGAACCCCAACGAGTCCAGCTGACCCCTAAATAATATATTATTAAATTAGTTTATTAAGTAACTATAACATAATATTAAACAATTAAACAGTCATGGTTACTAAGTCACTTAAAAAAGCATCCAACAAATATTGTGAGATATTTTGATTCTACAAAATATTCTTAATAACTACTGTTACGGGTTGGTGTTACTGCGATATTATTGTATTGGAAATCACAAACAATACAGCCTCTGTGGGCGAGTAGTCGAGTATTTAACTCTCATTACGGAAATCGAATGAAGAAGAAAAATGTGTTTGTGAGACTTTCTCTAGGTGGGTTAGGATATTGCTGGTTAGGACATTACATAGAATCACCTGATTGTCCGGAAAAAAAACGATTGCGTGCTTTGGAAGGCACGTTCCGTTCCGTAAAGTTGTTTTGTTACGTACTTAGGTATTTGTAATTAAGTGAATCTAAATTATTATAAAAGTTTACTTAGATAAAAAGTACTTGCCTCGCGTCCCTTGTCTCCTCTTGGTCCGTAAGGCCCTTCAGTACCCTTTAATAAAAGAAGTAATGTTTTAATAATAGGTAACTGTTACTAAATTTGTAGATACATATACGTGGGGCATACCGCTTGCTGTAAGTCTCTGGATCTGGCCACTTACAATAAAATAATGAAAAAACAATAATGGAATTCGAAAATGGAACTCTTTGGGAACATGTTACTTTTTAATTTGCGAGACTGTCATTTGTTTTTTCATTGTGACGTCCTTTCGAAAATTGTGTGTCGCTATCAAAATGAATTTAATTCGTGAACATTCTCGTTCAATGATTTTTTATGATTTTCGTTGTGGCTTAAGTCAACAAGAGAATTGCCAGAGGCTTCAATTGGCATTTGGTGATGAAGCGCCATGTCGCAGCTACGTGTATTTTGTGGTTTGGAGAATTTAGACGTGGACGTGATCATCTCCATCACGAGGTACGTGAAGGTCGGCCGGCGACTGCGGTTACAGACTCTAATATTGACATCGTACGACAACTTATTGAAACTGACAAAAAACTACTTGCCGGCAAATTCGTGCTTTGTTAGGCATTGGAATGAGCCAAGTGTAAAACATTTTACATGTGCATCTGAAGGTTTGGAAGCTTTGCACTCGATGGATACCGCATGACTTAACGGAGGAGCAGAAACGACTGCGTGTCCAGTGGTGCCGTAAAATGATAACAAAGTTAAACGGAGGCGACGAAACCTTGGCGCACTGCTTTGAATCCGAAAGAAAATGCCAGTCGGCAGAGTGGGTCTTTCCTTTTGAAGAGTTGCCGACAAAAGTTAAAAAAAGTAAGAAAAATATGGTTGCTTCTTTTTTTGGCAAATCAGGAATTACACTTCATGAAAATCAAAGGACAGTGACTGCAGATTGGTACGTCAACACTTGGTTGCCCAGAGTTTAGAAAAAGTTCTCGAAAAGCGTCCTCGAAGCAATGTCCTCCTTCACCACGATAACGTATTCTCACATTCCGCTAAGGTAACAGAAGCCTATTTGAAGGCTTCAAATGTGGAACTGATGACGCATCCGCCTTACAGCCTGGACCTCGCACCTTGCGACTTCTTTTTGCTCCTTGTTCCCAAAAATTCAAGAGGCACACGTTTTACGAGCCCTGAATCGGCGGTGAATGCGTTCCATGAAGCCATTGAAGATGTCGCTAAGGAAGACTGGTCCAACTGCTATGTAGGTACAATAGTGGTTTCATGCGAATGCAAAAATGCATTAGTTGCGAGGGAATACACTTTGATAAATAATAAATGTATCGTAAGTCTTTATCAGAATCCAGAAACTTTCAGTATGTCCTATGTAATAGTTATAAATAAACTTTATTTTTTGTATTTCTTTAAATAAATTAGTAAATCGTTCTAAATACCGAAGATAATTTTTTTGTTTTTATAATTTTCCCTGCGGTATATTGTATCTTAATTCCTGACAAAAACAATAAGCGAAATATTACCCGCTCTCCTTTGTCGCCGATGTCTCCTCGCTCGCCATCATTGCCTGGCGGGCCGTATGTGCCTATGGGTCCTTCAAACCCATCGTCGCCATAGTCTCCTTGTGGACCTGGGATGCCGGCTGAGCCCCGGTCGCCTAGATCTCCCTTTATGCCTGTACAATCGCATACTGTTTGGTTGCAAACTACCTGCAAACAAGGTTTTAAAATAAGAAATAAATCTATTTATAGTCAAATAGTCGAGAAATTCAGAAAGTTTTCCTTGTTCTTTGGTTTGTTTTTTTTTTTTAATTGTATTTGGAGTCTAGTTTATTAATGAGCAGAACTGTTCAAACATTTTTTTCAGTCAGAAACCAACACCTCCGATTTACGCCTATTCGATCTCGTATACAACTGTTTTAGTAATATTCAGGTAAAAAAACTATATAAATAAAAAACTGGCCAAGTACGTGTCAATCCACGCAAAGTGTAGGGTTCCGTAGTTGCTAAATACCTACTACTCAGGTAGCATTTTAACACAATAAAATAATCGCGAAGATAAACGTGTAGGCTTATTAGGCATACTATTTTGCGTAGGTATGTGCTATATTTCATTCATTATACAATATGAGCTGGTATGATACACACAGGAAATATTTCGGCCAGACGCAAGGGGGGCTTTTTAACACGCTTTTATTGGCTTCATCTGTAGGTTTGTATGCTTGCATGTAACCGACTCGTTTGTTTGGACTCGATTTTGACCCACTTTAAACGGACAGATTTAATTGAAACTTTGTACACTTATCAAGAACCGGTGACAATACAATAATTTGAAAAAAAAAATACACGCTTTTAAAGCACATCAAACTAAAAAGTGTAAAATAAGTAATGTGTGTGTGTGTGTGTATAATCTGAAAACAATAATGAACGAAAAATACTAGTGAAAGAAGCGTGGGGTGCTTTGTGCCATATTTTTCGTACTTATATCGAGCAACCCACGCTTTTTTTTTCACAATAATACTAGTATTTTTCGTTCATTATTGTTTTCAGCTTATATTAAGACTTATTTTACACTTTTTAGTTTGATGTGCTTTAAAAGCGTATTTTTTTTTTTTTTTGAGACTGTTCAGAAGTGGTTGTGTAATTATGACACTGCCTTGCCCGATACGTTTATGTGCGATGACCTTGTTGACATGTCAGTGCGTCTGACTTGCGATTCTAATTCGCATGTTACACGAATATGATACTTTTGTCTATCCTAGCGTTTAATAAGTGGGAAGGTTGAATAAATATAAAAACACCTAGTTGCTGCCCTACAACTCGCTTGTTGTATCATAAGATTTCCTTTGGCTGGGTAGTCCTATCCTAATCCGAAAAGAAGGTATCAGATAATTCCAAACGTTTTTGAAACTACAAAATGTTAGGCCGACACGGTAGCTGAGCATATTTCGTAATGTACGAATATGGTAAGTAAAAAAATTCACGCAAAAGATATCGTAAAAGTACATTCCGCAAAATTTCTTTTACAAAAAGGTGTTTTTTTTTTGTTTTTTTTTTATTATATTTTTTATGTGTGTTTTGTTTACTCAGTAAATAAATAAATCCACTCATCAGTCATACAAAATAGTAAGAATAAATTTAATAAGCATCGTGGGCAAGAGAAAGAACGTGCCTTATCGTCGGGACCTCTGACACAAATACGGCCCCACAACAAGTGTAAGACCAATGCACTTCCTACTTTTTAATGGAGCGTGAATATCAATTTCTCTGTGTTGCAAAAGCTCAATAAATGAAAGTATTCGCGATATAAAACTCTGTAAAACGTAAATAATACGTAAGTAAATAAAGTTTATTTTGATTGAATACTGACCTACTATTATGTAGACGAAAATATAAAGTAAAGAATGCCAAGTTACTGTTACTAAAAATTATGGATTTGATACCTGAAATAAGTAGATGAAATACAATACAATAACAGATAGTACCTAATAATTATAAAGCAGAGAATTTATTTCGTTAACAGACGTAATCTGTAACAATAATAATCTATAGATAGTACCTAATTGTTTTATAATTTGATTGTACTTTTCCAGGACATAAAGTAATTTATAGTCTTCAAAACTTTTTTATTATTAATGTGCCTTTAGTGAATTGTGACCAATTTGCACAAAAATAACAAATATCTTTTTAAAATATTGACACTTATGATGACGTTATTGTACTCAACATATGGGATTAAAAATTTGTGCCCTTTGGCACTGTAACACGAACTCTTAATATTGAAGAAAGAATTAACTTTATTGGAGACCACGTCTCGGGAAACGTAGTGTGGGACGCCCCCCTGCCAGGTGGACTGATGACCTGAGGAAGGTCGCTGGTGGTGGGTGGATGAGGAAAGCGGGTGATCGTGCGCTTTGGCGTGCCCTTGGGGAGGCCTACGTTCAGCAGTGGACTGCAATAGGCTAATTGATTGATTGATTAAATTAACTTAATTTAACACGTTTTATTTATAGCTGCTCCCCCGTACGTACAAAATATAAGTAAATGCAAACAAACGCTTTACGCCTCTGAGGTTGCATTTTATTGTTATTTACTGTCTAAAGCTTGGTTTCTCGGTATACGTGATGCTGATGTCATGTGAGCTACGTTACATCATGCTCTATTTGCCGCCAGCAAGTCCTTTATTTATTTTTCATGCTCCATTAAATTCATCAACAAGATGCACGAGCAAAAATATTATTAGTACCTACTCAATGACTAAATGTGTTATGCAGATACAGCCAGATGGTTATCAATTGCCTGCGATTTCACCCGTGTTTTATAAAGTTTGCCTGGTGCACTAAAGAAAGATGACCTAGGATTTTTTAATGTTTTTAAGCCATCAGTTATAGGTTTTTGTTGATGGTAATTTAAGTTAGTCTCAAACACCAGACAAAAGCAGATTCAAAAGAAAACAATAAAGCAGATTATAAAGCTATTAGAAAATCTAAAAATACTCGTATATACAGGATGCGTAGTAATATGTAGGTATTCAAAATCTGATAGGGTGCAAACATTTTGAATAATAACATATTCCAACAGAAATCAAACTCAATCATTTTAGGTAATTAATAAAATTAGCAAGTGCTAAAACATTAACTCCGTCGTGTACAGCAATACAAATTATGGAACTTAAATAAATAAGCAGGCCTGTTGTGTCGTTTTTTCAAATGTAATTGTATTTTTGTCATCTATTGTGTCAATAAATGGTTAAATAGATAAATAAATAAATAAAATTTAAAACATTAAATTAAGAAACATAAAAATAAAATTATCTTCTTAATAAATAACTAATACTTTAAACGAGCAATTCTTGTTATTAATAAAATAAAAAAATACACAAACATTTTTGATTTCGTCTATGCTATAAGTAAATTGCAAAAGTATAATTTCTGAACAATGGCTATATCTTTTTTCAGTATTTTTATATCATTTTATGCATTAAGCGATGCAGATTCCGTATCACTTTACAGTTTTGCAATATCTTTAAAATTGACGAAATAATCGTCTGGACACACTTATCGTTTCCATCCTGTATATATAGGTATGTTAAGAATCTCGGAAACGGCTGCAACTATTTCGATGGCTAAGTTTCATTTTTAGTAAAACAGATTTTCCCCGTGTTTTTAGGCTTATAAAAATTGCTACGCTATATCATTAGAATAGAAAAGTAATTTCGCGCTACGATAGCTCAGTAGAGAAGATTGCAAGATTGTTTTAGTTTAAGTTTTTCAAGAGTCTTGAGTTCGAGTCTCGATAATTTTTTTTTTTGTTCATAGTATTTATTTTTATTTATTATTACTTTATTTTTCATTTAGTTTTTTAAATACAATAATGAAAAATTAAAATTTTTCTTTTATTTTTCCGTAGTCCGAAAGATTTCCTACAGATGGCACAGCTAAGTTCGGGCGCCCAGGTAATTCTTTATAGGGTAATTTATTTTTGATCGCTTTTTTCACTTTTACAACATTGATTTCTTCAGTTTCGTACCTACTCGTACCTTAACATTTCAGAATTTAATTCATCTAAGTATCTATTTTATCTTAGCATGATATACCTACTAATCAGCTATGTTTTCAGGAATTTACTATTTTCGTAAATATATCGTAACTTGATTATAAACAACTCTAACAAGCGGGTTTCAATTATTAGCCATAGTTTTATAGTTGGTAAGGCTCGCTGATATTTGAAACCTAAATATTCACTCCACATACCTATTAGGTACTTGGAACATCTACACGAGACACTATATATTTTATTAGTCGCCTTATGATTGTAACGTATCTATTTGCAGTAATCAATTTATACTTTTGCACAACGACAAGATGCCATGGTTACTTGTAGAGGCGAATAAATACTACTTAATAAAATGTATAACATGTAGTTCGTGTAATATTTAAATGAAGCTTTTCAGTGCTTTGTTAGTTATTGTACTAAAGGTTGTTCCGTACTAAAGGTTGTTCCGTATATGTAAATACCCGTAGGAAGACTTTCGAACTACAGCAAAAAAGAAAGAAAGAAGCAGAGTTGTACTTTGACGTTATTCTGTTCTGTTGAAACCCTTATTGGTTCAAAACAATGTATGAGTCAAGTATTACGTTTAAACGTCTGTTAATTTAATAGTCGCCGAAATTAGGCCGGGCATTATCTCACCGAGACATCTGTTCATGTTATCTTAACCTAACATTTGCAATAGGATTTTAGTAAATTAAAAACAGCTTTATTTAACATTATGTGTTAATACATAGTACTAAGTATATAAAGTATTAATACTTACCTATTTTATTTAATTATAAAGGTTTTCTAATAATGTAACACATACCTGGGGTATAGATATTTATCATCATTATGCATGGCGATAAATTACATAATTTATTTTATTTTTTATATCATCTATACTAGTCAAGCATCAGTATATCTTAGGCAAAAACGTTTTTTTTTTTTATCAGCATTAATGATATATTATTATGAAAATTACATCGCAATTTAAATATTTAGTAGGTTTTGAGCGTCTATAATTTTATAATGAGTAGTCCCTAAGTCGCCTCTTACGACACCCACGGGAAGAGTAGGGGTTGGTGACAAATGTATTCTACTCTGCCGTCACCACACGTCACGGGCAGCAGCGCTCTCTGATACAGTAACCTTTAAATCTGCGATTTCCAACCCGCCTGCTAAGCGTGGAGATTATGGCAAAACCCTCCACTTAAGTGGAGGAGGCTCATAGTCCGGCAGTGGACTGTAATGGGCTGTTGATTTCATTTGATAATATTATAAAAAATAAATACACAGAAGAAAAGCAGGCAAAGTAGAGCAGACTACTCCTTTTATAATAATATTGATTTATTAGATATACCTATAGATAGCCTGCACGCTCTAATTTGCAAATAATAATCTTTCATTAAAACTTAATTCCGGGCGCAAAGCTTCGAACCGTGCGCGCTTCCGGGACAAGCGTGTGGGCGCGCGATGCGCGGTGGCGGTGCGTCCGGCAGAACAGGCGCGTGCGCGAGCGCATGCGGCTGTTGTTGTCATGCTTCGAATCATGCGCACAGATGCTCCTTATGCTCCACTCAGATACAAAAGTTTAAGAAAATACATTAAATTAAATGATATTACTAAAGAAGTCAATAAGCAAAACCCTCGAGGTATTTTTTCGATCGTGCGCTTGTCGCACTTGTCTGTCCCTTTTAATAGTAGATTGTTAACCAAGGGGTGAAAGCGATCAATTACACCCGAAGTATTTTGGCAGCGAGGGCGCTTATAGAGTGAGGGTGGAATTGATCAGTTTCCCACAAGGTGTACACTCTGCTTTTCATCTCGATTGTGAGGAAAGTAAACAAAACAGTAGTGAAAAATATATACATACCATACGCGCCATATTAGTGTCCTCACCCTAATTGACACACAAATTAAGAAATTTTCATTTGGTTTTAATGAAATCACTGCATATTGAGTTCTAATATTTACGCACAAGCCTAAACCAACGTATTTTTTACTATTTCATGGATAAAAGAAACATTAATTACAAAATAATTTATCATACCTTGCATAACACCACAGGATAACAATATTTTCTTCACCAACTTTTTTTCCCGCCTTTTTTTACAAGTATGGTACAGGTTTGTGTCATTTTAGCCAAAATTTTATAGAATACTTAATTGTTTACATTGTGATTATTTTATATATTTATTGTTATTTCTTGGTATAATGTGAATTTAGCATAATTCTAGCATTTAGGGGATCGGACTGTTCACCATATTTTATGAATTAACCATATTTAATTAATTATTTTTAAAACTCAAAATCAAGATATAGATTTATTAGTAGCAGACGATTCGGAAAAAAAAAACAGAATCGGTTGAAAAACGAATTTACAGTGATTTTTTAAAGTTTCAATATGTCTGTCTCTTTCGAAAACGAGTTTTTGTATGAAGATTATATGGCGTTACTAACAAATGACGTTAGAAGTGGGAATGTGCCTCTCTGTCTAATCTTGAATTTCAAACCTTTATAACTCGGTCAATTTTAAAGATAGAGCATAAATTATTTTAGTGTTCGATAGCAGAAACTAAGAAATTTGGATTGATAAAATAAAAAAAAAGTAGTCAGATCCCCTATTGTTGAGGTAAATTCAAGCATCTTTTTTGTTATTGTATATTCCTTTGCCATTCATTGCGTGCAATTTTCTATGAAAATAGTAAACAGAGATGATGAAAAGACTTTTTCATCTCTCATGCTCTGAAAGTAGTTCAATAATGACTCAAAAGAAAGGATGTAAGCCCAAGGGATGTAAGTAACTTTGAAATTTGAACCTTTCTTTTTACTATTTGCATAGAAAATTGCACACTGTAAACGGCAAAGGAATAGATGTATACAGTCTAAATAGTAGTACAATTATTTTTATTTTAAATAAAAATCATGTATTTACTACGACATATCAATAAATTGATTTAATAATCGTGAAATAAACCTTTTATTTTTTTGACAAAAATGTTTGGCTGGCTGGCAAGAAACAAAAACGCGCTCCTAAAAAAAGGCGGGAGTGGTGAAAAATTATTATTGTCTGCGGTTTTAATCAATGTTTTGATAAATTATTTTGTGATTTGTTTATTTTAACAATGAAATAGTAAAAACTAAATTTATTTAGGTTTGTGCGTGTATTTCAAAACTCAACATACAGTGATTTCATTAAAACCAATTGAAAATTTCCAAATTTGTGTGTCAAAAAGGTGGTGCACTAATATTATGGCGCGTGTGGTATGTAGCCTATTACATTTGTATTTTTTTTACAATCTGTGTTGTTTGCTTGCAAATCGAAGCAGAGTGTTCACCTCGAGGGAAACTGATCAATTCCACCCTCATACTACAAGCATCCTCGCTACGCTCGTGCGCCAAAATATTTCGGGTGTAATTAATCGCTTACACCCCTTGGTTAACAATCTGCTATTTATTATCTTGGCCAGTGTGTTTTCTAGAAGAAACTCGAGATGAAAAAAACTTCCACTATCCACTTAATAATATATCTAGGTATAACAGAGTACCCCCACGAGCACATAGCAAAGGCCGCTATCGCTTTAATTCAAAGGGTAGGTAATGAATGTAATGAGGGTAAAAATGATGTAATGTTATGTAGCCAGCAGCGATTATGGGACGAATGAGTCATTGTCATAGTTGCAATTCAAGGAACAGGCTGGATATACAATCATTGCAGTGTCCCAGCGATAGCAGCCATTTGCACATCCCCGCGCTCCCCGCATGCCTCCCGACCTCGTCCAGCGCCTCGTGTCATCTCATCCCACGTATTTTTTAGGGTTATGTACGTACATCAAAGGTCAAATTTTGAGAAGCCTGTTTAACTCATACATAATTGCCTGTGTTATACATTGAAGTATAATGTATAGCTCAATGGTGTTATACTTATTAGTCGTATCTTATGCATGGCATCGCCTAGATTCTTATTTTTCTCAACATCTACCTACATCTCTACCATTTCACACAATTTACAACCTGGGTTAATAAACTATAAAGGACTATAAAGTCTAGGGGGGGACATGGTGACTTAAAATAAAGGTTATTTCCTAGTTTAGGCGCCAGATCTCATTATTATTTTCATTTTCTATCTTCTTTTTTTGTCTCCCATAGAGAGCCTCACGGGCCGTAATGATTTATTATAAGTCCTAGCTACGTAAAAAACATAACTCAAATACTTAAATGTAGTTTCTGAGATAGGTACTATTTATTTACTTAATCTGTCCTACTCGCCAAGATTCTGAGTTTCTGACTGCGTCCTTAAATAAAAAGTCTGTAGCCGACTTCTGTCTTACTTATTTACGTTTGGTCGGTGCGATTTCGGTCGACTTAAATCAAAACAATATTAATGTTAAGAATTGTCAAAATTGTGTGCGAACCTTCGATCAATTCTTTGATCGAAGGTGCGAACTGAATTAAAATCAATATAATATTATTTTTTTCTCTGGAAAACATAATCATTATGATTGACCCTTTTGAACAGTATCGTAAAAATACGGGATGGTTATAAGCACGGAGGTTATAAGTATTTCATATTTGTCGGGTTCGATTCTCGAGTCGACCCAGAGAGGCTTTTTTTTGTATTTTTACTTGATTGCCATTCAAATTGTTTTTAAAATCAAAGTGAAATCTCTTTTCTGTAAATCTACAACATCACATCACTCACAGTAATATTATTATAATTATTATTATTTAGATGTTTGGATGCTTGTTCCGCCTACACGCTTAAAGTACTGAACGGATTTGAATGAAATGAAAAGTTTATTTGCTCAAAATATGGTATATAAAGATGGTTTTGTTCAAAAAAGTCTCTCACATTTCAATTTGGCATGCAAAAATTATATAATATATATAATGAATATAAAAAAGATTACTTCTTAACTTAACATGCTATCATATAACGTTCAGAAATTCATTTACAGAGTAAAACATTCTTTCCTTTAAATATGTCAATAACTTAAGTCCAAACAATTTACTTGGTAATAATTTTATTTCCTTAGGTATAGCATTATAAATTTTAACACACATTCCATTACACTGATTTCTATAGTATGTCAATTTGGGTAAACTAAAATAAACTAATCTTTCGGGGTCTCTTGTATTCCTCGAATGAACATGTTTTTTCTGTTTAAATAGTGTAATATTATTTTTGACAAAATTGGCTACTTCAAATATATATATGCAAGGTAGAGGCAAGATTCCTAAAGACTTAAACAATGGCCTGCAAGACTCCCGTGGCGCTTTACCACACATTGCCCGTACACATCTTTTTTGGGCTACGAATGATGCCAATTCGTAGTTTCCCCAAACTAAAATGCCATATTTGAGAATAGACGCTATGTATCCATGATAGGCTGCTAAGCAAGATTTCATAGCTGAAGTATCCCGAAGTCGTCTCAAGACGTAAGCATACCTATTTAATTTATCTGCTACTGTCTGCATATGAGATTTCCAGTCAAAACTGTCATCTATTTCAATGCCTAAAATTTTGTTTTATTTACTTCGTCAATTCTTGTCCTCTATAACTAATATTTAATTTCTTTTTATTTTGTCTATTTGTTCTTGAAATTTTGAATAAAGATAGTTTGTAATCTGGATTAACACAAACTTTTTACGGGAAAAAGTTTTATTCCCACGGGAAAAAATTACATAAAGCGAGCGTAGCCGCGGGCGGACCGCTAGTTTTAAATATAGGTACTTTCTCTACCTTACGAAATTTTAGTCGAATCTCTTAAATTTTTCAGCTTTACAGCACATAAAAAAGGAAACAATGTTCCTCTGGTACACGTAAAGTGGGGTTTTTTTTATTCACGACTTAGGTTTTTTAAAAATAATGGGGGTATGCTAAAACCATTTTTCGATGCTAGTATGCGTTTCAGAAATTATTTTTGTTAAAGTCAAGTGTGAACCCTATACCAGCGAAACTATTGTATTTGGAAATGTGAAAAAATTCACTGTAGTAGTGTATATGTCGCCGTAAGATAGTAATAGCCATAATATGATCATATCACTAGGGATATAATCATATACCGGATGATAGTCATATGGAAGCTGTACTAACTAAACTATACCAAACTACTACACTAAACTATAACTATCGTACTAGTGATATGATCATATCACTAAACAAACTTATCTAGTCATCCATGCCTCTTTGCAGGCATGCAATTTCGGTAAATTTGATCGATAATAACTATTTCATATCATATTTGATTAGTTTAGTGACATGATCATATCCCTAGTAAGATAGTACATATGAGCTTTCGTATGACTACCATCCGGTATATGATCATATCCCTAGTAATATAACCATATTACGGCTAGAACTATCTTACTTATGTCGTGGCCATCGTAGAATTGATCGAGAATTTCATGCAGTAGTCGCATTTCATTAAATTTTTCACTGTTGATTGGCCACATCATGATGTGTCTTGGCCAGATCAATGATAACAAATCATCTAAAAACGCAGCTACTTCATGAAACGGTTAAGATTATTTGATCATATCGTAAAATAGTTACATTAATTGCCGATAGAGGCGCTTGAAGGGCTTTGTTTATGTATTTCATTATTAAATAAGGAGTGTTTACTATGAAAAGGTACTCTGATTCAAATTTTGTTGCCCACATCATGCAATGCGACCATTTCATGAAATTCTCGAGCATTGTATGATGTAGGTAATTCTATGATAAGGCCACGACATATATAACGAATTTAAAAGGAAAATTATTAATATCAAGTAGGCTTTCAAGTAGGCTTATCGAATAATAGACCAACTTATAAAATGTACTTGTACAAGTCGAAATTAGTACAAGTCGAAAGTATAAATATCATAGAAAAATATTTTAATGAACGTTAACCTGTCTTAAACAGCTACTACGGAATCCTACACCGCCGGTTTTTTTCTTAAAATAAAGTTATTCTCCATTTGAGAAGCTAACGGTAATAGACCACTACCTGTAACGATGACGAACGACACAAGAATTATCGGTGTGTCCATATACTAGCTTTGCATGCGTGCTCATAGCACCTTCGTAGCACGCACATACTAGGGGTTTGTCTCCATGGACCACCACGGGGGTAGGTTGTTGCTTTAGAAAATTCAAATTACTAATTAAAACTAACACGACGTCCATACGAGAGTTATACACTTCGCCAACAATTTTGACCATTTTAACTACAAAGTTCGAAAGCACGAAAACGCTCCAAGGTGACGCGTTTTCAAAAATGGGTGTCTTGAAAAATAAATACTACAAAATAAAAATCATCTTTGCTCATTTCAAATCTTAAATAATTATTAACGAGCTGACTTTCTCGTGCGTGTGATGTTAA
Organism: Carpatolechia fugitivella; assembly: GCA_951230895.1. Lineage (NCBI taxonomy): Eukaryota > Metazoa > Arthropoda > Insecta > Lepidoptera > Gelechiidae > Carpatolechia > Carpatolechia fugitivella. The sequence continues at coordinate 10,126,519 of OX579647.1, read as the reverse complement.
TACGAGTCTGGTAAGTAGTCAACCTGAAATAACATTGTACCTACATGTAACAATAACTAACATACTGTCCGATGCACCCATGATGCAACACGTAGACGAGAAACAGCAAAGTAAATGCGCGTAACTATTTATTTGCGCGTGTAAATTTTACTAGAGCATCTGCACTGCACTGCAGCAAGTCTGCATAGGTATAAACTATGTACCAAAATGCTTAGGAATGCTTATGCTTTTATTTTTTTATTTATATTTTTAACAATTAGATTACATAATATTACACACCATATATTATTATGTTGTATCAATATTATCCATGGTGGGCCCAAAAAAAATTGCCTGTGTTAAGGTTAGGCACTTAAAATTATCTTATTTAGTTACTAGTTTTTTTTTACACTGGATCAAAGTAGGTATGTCGATGTACTCGTATAACAATGATTTAAATGAAGAATTTTGAAGAATAATAATAAAAAAAGTATGCAGTGAAAAGCTTTGTATCTTCTTGAACTATTCTGTAAAAGTTCTAATATTCAAATAAATGTAGATATATAAAGATAAATATATATCAGATTAATTTGAAACTAATTCCAGGAACTGGAATTTTGCACATGTTGCGGCGTCAAGCTGCGATAAAATAATGCAAACCTCTGATCGGGGTTTCAGATTTCTTAGAAACCTGAAGCCGATGCCACGAGTCCCAACGCTGCCACCGGCTGGACCGCGTTTGACAAAATTACTACTAAATTATTAGCTGCGAATATATACAAAAACTAAAAATTTGCCTATCTCTACATTTGTAAAGACGACATTTATTTTAATCTCTGGTATAAATTTTAATTAGGTACATTATAACGAAACATAGCCTATTTTACATGTTGTTGTAACTATGTCAAATGTTAAAAAATGGAACGTTTGCGTAGATTTACGAGCAGTTTGCCGGAATCTGGTGACCCCGCCGAATCGTAAACGCGTTCCAAATACACCTCTTACGCCTGTAATGAGCCTGCGCACTATGCTCGACGGTACGACGAGATGATGTAGATAGATATTGAATTTTTTGCATTGGATACTCTCATGCTCTCATATATAAAGTAAAACATTCAAGAGATTAAAGTTTTGCTGTATTTATAACATAGAAATAAATGGATTCATTCAAACAGTAATTAAAAAAAATATAGAATGGATTTTTAAGAAATCAATTTTTATTTTTTATTACGTTTGAGTTTAGTAGAGTTATCTATTGTTTGATATCGTAATGAAAACTATTGAAAGAGTATAATAAAAATATAACTGGCCGATGTCTGTACATAGAAGATAATAGAGAAAAGGCATATGAGGAGTCTTTAGGAGAGCAGGCTTATAAGCTGAAATAATTATTTTTATATTTTTTGTCTGTCTGTCTGTATGTTTGTGCCCACATCACGCAAAAACCCCTGTACGGAATAGAATGCGGTCACAGTAGTATTTCCGGAAGTCTAACTTAAAAAAAAACTGGTGCATGTTTCATGTTGATGCGCCGCCGCCGCCTAAAAGCAAAGTTATCTTCATTTTTGTGCTAAAAAAGTTCATCTTGGAGAAAAACATTGATCACGCAAGCGAAGTTGCGGGCAGAGCGTTGGTCAGGAATAAAACTAAGTCACTATTTTTACTTATAACGGGTTACAAAAAAAAATAATTTTTTTTTCAATACACCTTGCTCGAAAATTGAACTTACGAAGGCAGTAAACTGTGCGGTAAATGCGTTTTACCGCACTAGTGCGATTTTATTACAATTTTTTTTTAATTCCTACGGTCTTCAGTATTTATTATTCAGCCAGGTTCATTTTGACTATAAAAAATATTTAAATCGATTCATACAAAGAGAAAAGTATTATATATTTTTTTATTTCAAAAATTGTATCAAAAATATTATCAGCCAGTAATATTTTAATTATAAAAATAAAATTATCTCGATTTAACAAATAATATTCGTAGAGGCTGAATGTCCGCCACTTTGCTCCAAAAAAGAAACATACTATCGTTTTGTAGTTGGCGCCAAGTCTAAAATTTTCATTTAATATGTAGAAACGCGCGTATAACATTAATTAAGCACAGAAATAGTCTTTATTGGTAACAATACTATTAAAATGTTATAATAATAATCGTTATATTATCTTTGGCACAAGCACTTGGTAAAATATATAATTAAAAAAATTGTAACAGAGAAATTGTCGATACTTAGGGAAGCTGAAGCTTGTAACACAGTTTTTACTGCCACAAGCTTCAGAATAACCACATTAAAATTTTCATTGTATTGTAACAAATAAAAATTTATTATGGGGAAACTTCTTCAGTTCACCTTTAATTATTATTATTATTATATTGATATTTTTGTCGTGTATGTATAACTATATAGAGCTATTAAGATGGTAACATAAAGCTCTGAGTACATACTCGTATCTATGATAAAATTGTATGCCGCTGTTGCTATGCAATAGGGTATTTGACTACTTTTTTATTTTATAAATCCAAACGTTTCTGCTATCGAACCCTTAAAAAATCTTTAAAATTGGCCGAGTTATAAAGGTTTGAAATTCAAGATTAGACAGAGACGCGCTTACTAGCATGTGACGTCACTTACTAGTAACGCCATATAAACTCCATACAAAAAATCGTTTTTGAAAGAGAAAGACATATTGATACTTTAAAAAATCACTGTAAATTCTCTTTCAACCGATTCTGTTTTTTTTTCGCGAATCGTCTGCTACTAACCTATATTTTAAAATTAATTCATAAAATATGGTAAATATAGGAACCCCTGTTAGTTTTAATTTCTGTGATTAGTTTTTGTGACTATGTTACGCCCGTTTTTTATTAAAATTACCAGTATTTACGTTATACGATTTTTTTAAATTGCCTCTATTTCGTGCCGACTGTCGTTTCCGCAAGATAACGCATCTTTTCACGAGAGGATACTCTAATTACGTAAATGAAATTTCTTTTTTTTAACGATAGTACATACAGTCTGAGACGCTATGATAAAATAGCTACCTGCCAGTATGTATAATGATTAGTTGGGTAGTTAGTTATTTAGTTTTTCTTTGCTATTGTCGAAGGGTTTTTCTAAATGAACAAACTAGTGAATTCTTGGTGATTTGTGGGCAATAGCCATGCAGTTGTCGGTAGCATCGTGTGCTGTCAGCGACCTAAGCTAAATATAGCGCGGGATATGGCGGCACGTTCAACTGGCTTTTGTTACCGCACTGAAACTATTGACCTATTTCACTTTACTGGAAGTAAGCAATAACTTTCAGTGCAACGTTCGCAGCCATAAACTGGCTCTTGAGTTTTAGTACTAACCACGACTCGGGAGTGTTATGCATAGCATTGCAATAAGTTTAGGGAAATTATCAAGCAAGTAGATAAAAAATTGCTGCGATTTGAACATGAGAATCTCTATTTGGCAGATTCATCTTTATTTTATCTTGTTAAAAACATCTGCCTGCTATCGTCAATTAACGATGAGCGACTAGAAATACTAATTAAATAACTGGCCAAGCACGTGTCGGACCACGCAAAGTGTAGGGTTCCGTAGTTGCCTAATATGCAGAAGTTAGCACACGGAGCTAATAAGTAATGATAAAAAAATTCCTTATTTATATTATAAACCCGAAATTTTGTAGGATTTCGAGGCACATCCGAACAGCATCTAGTCGCTCGCGCTAATGAGCGCGGCTGCCGCTCTATTTGTTACATACATCGACTCCCCGCCAGTCCCCGCGCGCAAGCCCCGCAGGGCCATAAGCTCCGCGGCGCGGCGCGCTTTATTCGAAATTCAAAATACTTAGTTTTATTCGAATGTTTCGAATGTTCCATTGGCAACTCGCGATCGTTACACATAACTGACTGGTAAATATAAGATAAATAGGTTATGAAATTATTTTAGTAAATGATGTTATGATTTCTTTTTTTTCGCAATCTTTTTACTGTTCTAATACCTACTTAAATTTACTACCTACATAGACGGACTCCATCAAGTCATTTTCTATGATACTTGTACTGAATTTTTTACTTAGCACAAGTACATTTTAAAGTTAGTATTTTATTCGTTAACCTGTCAAGCCTACTTATTTCACATTTTTTTTACTTTTCACGTACTTGAATTTACTACATAGACAGTTTAAACTTTATCAAAGTATTTTTTTATGATATTTGTACCGAATTTCTTACTAGTACAAGTACATTTCATAAGTTGATATATTATTCGATAACCTGTAAAGCCTACTTGATGTTGATAGTTTTCCTTTTAAATTCATAATATATAATTTATTATGGTTTCTTGTAGTTAGTGTCAAGTTTATCTGTTTAATACTACAATTTATTTTGGACAACGTCATCCCATCGGCACCTCTTCTTGGAATCTGGTCGACGAACAGGCTCGACTGGAAAACAGCGTCTAGCTCATTCTGAGGTAGACATAAGCTGAGTCGAGACCTTTTTCACTGTTGTGCCCTACTGCACGCTGTGGTGTGGAAGCACAAGGTTATACTTGTTTCTGTTTACTTTTTCCTGTGCTTCCTGCTCTCTTTCTACATCTTAGTGTGTAATCTGTCACAACAGTGCAAATAAGTAAGTTTTCTTTCTTTCTTTCTTTCATATACACTACTACCATTATTTTTTTCACGTTTCCATATACAACGGTTTCGCTGGTAGAGGGGGGGAAACTTGACTCTAACAAAAATAAGCACTTTAAAACGGAATATTTCTAAAACTTACACTAGCATCGAAAAATGGTCTTAGCAAACTTCCATTGTTTTTAAAAGACCTATTCAAAGATACCTCACACTATAAGATAATCGTGAAAAAATAATAACCCCCTCTTGACGTGTACCAGAGGAACGCTATAAAATTTTTTTTTCTAAGATTTTATTCTTCAGCTTTGTTGGCATGATTCATATGTATATCCATGCCAAATTACAGCCTTCTGGTACTAAGTCTCTGAGCTAAGCCGCGGACAGACAGACAGACAGACGGACAGACCGAAACTATAAGGGTTCCTTTTTTACTACGGAACCCTAAAAACGAGACGTTACTCGTATTAGTACGAGTAAAAGAGCGAATAGTAGTAGTATAGTTCATCTCATATTATGACATAGTATGTAACCAATGGAACTGGACAACTTTCCCAAAGTGGCGGACGCCACATTTATTATACTTTTTACATGAAGGATTATATTTACTTTTGGCCGTCCACGAATTTACGCTTCTTACTTTGTTATACATGTCACACTCATAAGCATAGCAGTATCTATCATAGAAAACTCTCTTCTGCCTATTTATCATTATATAAGTGTAATACAGTCAAGCGTGTTGTAGGGAAATTTATTTTAATTAAAAGTTGTATAGTATCTGTTAAATATAAAAATTGAGGAGCGTCGAATACTTCCTCTTGGGTTCATTGGTCTGTACTCGTCTACGTCATGTCATGCAACGATAAAAGAGTGAGTAATGAATTGCGCTTGCGTCGCCTGAGCATTGACAGGGAGCGAAGTAACCAAACATCGGGCTGGACCGGACGACATCACAAGCTTTAGCTAACGTAAGCAAAGCAAACCCCGCGTAATGATAAAATTAGACTGCGGTTTAAACATTAAGTTACCTAATCTTACTTTATAAACTTTAAATTCAACTGCTGCTGGTATTTAATAGTCTCATGCTCTCTCTGATAATTCCCTTCCAATCTCTATCTGATGATTATGATTAATAAAAAAGTACTTAAGTATTCCTAAGCTTAAAATGACATCTTCTTATATTGATTTATTCACATCGCGCAGATGCTACGTCCTGATACAGTCGTTACTACGTTTGGCAATAATACTCATTATCTTTTTGTCGTGGATGGAAGTTATTAAAAATTATTTCGGCAATAATTGCAAAAATTATGTTATATACCTACTGGGCGACAAGTTGATAACAGCTTCCCGTCATATCGTGTCGATAACAGCTTGTGTTTGTGTCGCGACCTCGTTCCGAAAGCTTTGTCAATGGAAGCTGATTTTGACCCATTTTGTATCTCTCTTGCTTGATAGACCGCCCCGTTTTTAATCGTGTCTGTATCCACACTGATTCATTCATCTCATCACATTCACATGCATTTAACACAGAAGCGATGAATCTCGACGGATACGAAGACCTTATTTTAAAATGCGTACAGTGGCTTTGGCTTTATTATTATCATCTGCTTCCTTTGTTTTCTTTGAATTTTCACAGTCCTTTCCTAGTTTTATTACATGATCGCCTTTCTTGGATTAAATTCCTTCAAATAGTATCTAATAAAGTGCGTGCGTCATTCATCCGTTAATTTTATCAAAGGTTACAACCTTTAAAAACTCAGAATTAGTTTAATTATTCGATTGATAAGGTAGTAACAGTGTACTCCACTATGCTAATGTAACGTATGTTTGTGGTATGAGTACAAGCCCGGAAATTATATTATGGCTAACTTACTTACTAATTTAAATAGGTACATGAAGTTTACATGACGTTATTTTTTATATATTTAATAAGTAACAGGAACATATTTTGGATAATAGATAGATTATTTGTTTTTAGAATATTCAGTGAAAAATTCACTAATTTATCAATTACTGTATCGAGTCACCTACTACATCTTCGATCACAACTACATCTATTTGTCCACGCTACATCTGCTGAGAGTTACAATACAAATGACTGAACTTAAACTGCGGCAATCCACACCAAGTAGTGTATCTCCACAGGTATCTCATTCATTAGGTTTAGTCAATGAAATAGTTACTTTGGGTAGGTAAATATAATGAAAATTTACTAATATACCTAAACTAAATCGTTTTTGGGTCACGAGGCCGCATAATGATATTAAATTTTTGTTGTTGACCGTTGATATGTATATTCGTCCATGATATGTACCAAATAAAAAAAAATGATGATAATGGAGCAGAGGTTACGGTAACATCGTCTTATTATAATATTACACTAACAGTTTATCTTAAAGGGTGAAGCAATAACAAAAAAACGTGTTAATAAATGTTACAAACCGGAAAAAAAACTATACTTACTAAGTATTCTTACGGCGCATGTCAGGTAGGTACACGACAACTATCTAGACACACGGCAGTGTGTCCGCCAGGTTCGCAAAAGAAAATAGCTTTTACAAGAAAAGTTAGGCGAATAAATAAGTTACATTTAGTACCAACATTCAGTAAAAATGCTAGGTAATGCCCAAAATGATAAAAAAATAACACTGATAAGTACCTACCTAAGTAATGAATCAAAACTAAAAAAACTTCTCCAAATCTCGAAGCCACTTTTAGTAACTTATTCGCTAGAATTTTTTTGAAGCGGACTTCGGTAAATGTTTAAGTTATAATTGGTTGGAACGATGATATCATTGTTTTGTTATATTTACGTATGAAGATAGCCTCTATATCGCTGTATGATACCTACTTACAATATCTTATCGTATTTTTTTATAACAGCCGGTCGATTGTTTTAATGGACGGTAGTCGCTATTGGAAACTCAAGTTGTGTTATTTGCTTACGTTTGGTTTGCATATCAATCGATGATTAGCATCATCATACCAGTAATTAATTATACCAACGAAGCTGAAGAATAAAATCTACAAAAAAAATTTTTAGGGTTCCTCTGGTGCACGTGAAGCGAGGGGTTATTTTTTTATTTAGTGAGGTATCGTTGGATAGATTTTTTAAAAATAATGGAAGTTAGCTAAAACCATTTTTCGATGCTAGTATACGTTTCAAAAATATTTCGTTTTGGGAGTGCTTATTTTTGTTAGAGTCAAGTGTCCCTCCCCCTACCAAAGAAACCGTTGGAAATGTGAAAAAAATCACACTAGTAGTGTATATGATGAATTTAAAAGGAAAATTATTAACATCAAGTAGGCTTTACAGGTTATCGAATAATAGACCAACTTATAAAATGTACTTGTACAAGTAAGAAATGCGATACAAATCTAATAGAAAAATATTTTGATTAATATTAACTGTCTTAAACAGGCACCTAAGTACCTATATAGTATTGGACAACTACGGAATCTTACACTTTGCGTGGCCCGACACGTGCTTGGCTGGTTATTATTTATATGAAGTATTCTCTAACGCCGATTACTTGTATCTGTTATTCGAGTAGCACAGAATTCGCATTCCTTTGCTTTGTTTGGGTCGCATTTGCGTGTGCAATAGTGTGCAATGTGCATGCATGCATCCGATATTTAGACGATGTGACCAACTAAATTTGACCAGATCATTAAATCGTGTGCATTTCACGATTTTGTCGTCCCCGATTGGCCATATCGTGAAAATAGGGCGTCCATGAAATATTTAAAAAGAATCTAAATTATGTTTGGTAGGTACTTAACGTTGCGAGAAATAACGCAGCCGCCATGTTGGTACATAAACAAAGTGCTTCCAGCGCCTCTATCGGCAATAAATGTAATAATTTTACGATATGATCAAATAATCTTGACCATTTCATGAAGTAACTGCGTTTTAGTTGAACATATCGTCAAACGATTTCTTATCATTGATCTGGCCAAGGCACATCATGATGTGGCCAATGGACAGTGAAAATTTTATGAAATGTGACCATTTCATGAAATGATCGAAAATTTCATAATGTGATCAATTCTACGATATGGCCACGACAAAAAAATTCAAATTCGCAAAAAAAAAATATTTTACGACCCACTTTGAATCACGTTATTAACTAATTTTATTTGTTCATAATTATATGTGGTAAAAATCAATTTGGAGAGTGAAATTTTAAAATTTATGCTAGAAAAGACAACTTGTATGGCTATTATAACTGAGCAAAGATTAAAGTATATCGTACTAAAAACGGCTTTTTACAACATTTTACACTTAAAATGAGTCGTTATTATAAAAAAATATCGTTATTATATGAATGACCCTTTCGACAAAACACATGATGTTTATTTTTAAAAATTAGCGGGTTTGAACACACATATCTACTGAGTTATTACCACGAGCGGGCTTGATTCCCGTTTCAGGCTAGCAATTTTTAAAAATAACTTGAATTTCTTCTTTCAGTTAAATTTCCTGTCTATAATATTTGAAGTACTTTCTCTTCATGTGGCACACCCTGTCCTGCCCTACTCGTGCGTGGGACGCCTTGTACAACTGAATTATTAGGTAGTACCCACGGAGACAAATGTACCAGTCCGCCCGCGGCTACGGTCGCGTTGTGTAAGATTCATCCCGTGGGAATAAGACCTTTTCCGGTTGAAAGTATCTCATTATTTTTGAAGTAAAAGACTTAGATACACTTAGATAATACAGTATCAAAGAAAAATCTAAAAAGTATTATTTAGCCGTTGAAACCGTCCCGGTTGGTTACTGTTTGGTAGATAACAGGGGCCACTAGGCCATGATAATCAAATCAAAGATGCAGTGTGTCCACCGTTTCACAATTCAGTTACGCTACTTACTGCTTATTCTTACTAACAGTTTTTTTTATCATTATCATCATTATTTATTTCTGAACAATTTACATTGTGTTGAAAATACAATAAAAATAAAAATACAATTTTAAAGTAGGTATACCTACCTACCCTATAACAATTTTACATTTTAAATTCGATATTGTGCTACATTAACATACAATACATTCTAGTCAAAGCGCATTTCGTCATTGTGCATGGAAAAATTATGTTAGAATTAACAAAAGTGGTAATTAAAGAATATAAAATTAAATAAGATGTCACAAATAAGAAATGAATAAAAATGACAGTTAAATATTACGCCCATATGTCAAAAGTTAGTCAATATTATAGAAACATTCCTTCAATAAAAACTCTCTTAGCGCTCTTTTAAATTGGACTGGGCTACTTACGTTTCTAAGCTCAGTTGGCAGACTGATACTGAACACAATGCTCTACCACTTTCAGTTTCGGGACTATCACGCAACGCAGATGTTTCCTCCTTGTATTTTCTCTAATTTTCTTCTCGTTTAGGTTTTCAAATTCATCAAAATTTTGCACTAGATTTGTCAGAAGTAAAAGAATATACAGACACGATATCGTCAAGATATTCAAACTCTTGAAATATTCTTTGCAAGAGACCCATTGCGGAATTTTAAGTATCGTTCTTATGGCCCTTTTTTGTAAGAGAAGGGCCTTTTGAATGTTGTAAGCGTAACTATTTCCCCAAAAAAGTATGCTATATCGAAAGTGAGATTCAACTAAGGCATAGTAGACCATCTTCAATTGGGCAATATTTATTTTGTCACGCAAACTTCTCAAGGCATAGCACGCCGTACTAACCTTAGCTTCAATTCTACAAAGTTCGCTCTTCCAGCTCAAGACACAATCTAAATCAACTCTCAAAAATTTCACTTTTTTAGCTAGTTCAATATTGAGGCCGTTAAACACTAGTTTTAGCAGTGGACCTAAATTGCATGACACAAGTTTTACAAAAAAAATATTTAAGGTTATTATTTACAAACCACCTTTCAAAAGCTAAAAGAGCATTTTGAATTTTAGATATTAACTCTTGTGGGCTTGAAATAATCGCATTGGTGTCATCAGCATAACATACTAACTCAACATTATCCAAAACAGATTTTTTGTAATTTGGCAGGTCGTTCGTCATTAAATTGAAGAGTATAGGCTAATTTGTCCAAGATAGGACCCAACACGGATCCTTGAGGGACACCCCTGTGAATAGGAGACATCCTACTTCTACTCAGTTTCTCCTCTCCATTATCTATGAATTTTAGTTCTATGAATTGTCGTCTGTTAGCCAGGTATGATACTAGAAGATTATGAAATTTTCCTCTGACCCCATAGTGTTGCAATTTTATAAGCAGAACATCGTGATCAAGCGTATCAAAAGCCGCTGTAAGATCCGAAAACAAACCTACAACTCTCTCTTTATTATTCAATCTAATTATAACATCTTGTACCAGCTTATTTACAGCATCTATAGTTCCATTCCAGTGTTACGCTTGTATGCAAATTGATTAATATATAGTAAATCGTAGCGATCTTGATAAGTTTTTCAATTTTTTTTGATAGAACTGGTAGGAGAGATAATTATTGGTCTATAATTCTTTAGATCATTTTTAGCACCCTTTTTAAACACCGGTAATCGGTATCACTTTTGCATGAAATTTAATTTTCCGTCTCTGCAATGCGAGCGATCACAGCACAATAACCAATCAGCCCGTTAGTTTTTAAGTAAAGAAATAAAAAGTAAGGATTTAAATAAGTGAAATTAAGGGACATTGTTTTAGCATTTTTAATATCTTTCTTAGGAAAGGAATGCAGAACCTAATACTCCAGAACTATATTTATATGGTAAGTAGGACATTTGAATAAAGATTTTGGTAGTGGGAAGGTAATTTACTGAAAGTTGGTGTAAGTTTTCACGAACTGAAGTGAAGGTTCTGATGGTGGATTCGGTTCCCGCATCGAAAACTTCAAAATCTATAAAATTAAAACTATTACTGGAGATATTTTGTAATGCGTGTAACATGCAGTAAAAAGTTCAGAAAATGAAATATTTTTCGTGGGGTCCCAAAAAAATCGTTATCTAATAAATAATATAGAGTGCTTGGATGGATATAGCAAGCATTATCAATCTAGTGGTAACAACTAGACCTATTGTCAGAGTTTTCAAGCCACAATGACCTTTAACTTGGCTCAACGACCACTGTCTGCGATTGTAGCCAGAACTACACCCCGCCCGCCCGCTAGAGTTTAAAAAAAAACCATTCTGCGAAAAGTTCAGACCTGCTGCGGTTGCTAAACTCTCAAGTATTTTACTTTGCTGCTTTCTCAAATACATAACATGTTATTTATTATATTAAAAGAGGGAGTTATATAAAGTCAGAACCATTCTTTTAATTAAAATATAAAATATAATTAGGGTTGCCAAAAACCAAACCATACCAAAGTGGTCAAAGATTGTATTTGTATTTTACATTTCTTTCCAATAAATTCATGTTAGTTTTTTTTATTACCTACTTAACTAGAGAATATAGATTAATAGTAGAGTTAATTATCGACTCTGTTATGAAGCTAAATTCGATTTTAAAAATTATGATAAATTTTTACATAAATACAAACAAAAGAACCATATTTTTACTAGATTATGATCTAGGAATAAGACAAATTCTCTTACAAAAAAAACTACTACATTACATAGTCGATAATTGACCCAACTATTAATCTATATTCTTTATTCTATAATTTTAGCCAGAATGTGGTAGTTTTGTTTATGTTTTGGTTGCTTCTTACTATAAGTTTCTTTGCCCTCCATGCCAATTTTATGTAAGAAAATAAGAATAATAAATTATAATAATAATGTTATTCTTCATAACGAGATAGTTGGTGAAGTCCGTTTTATAGGACATACTTGGATCGAAATTCTAGGTTCAGTTGGAAATGTCCGTTTTATGGGTCTGCCAATGAAGACCCTTACTAATAGTCCTAATAATGACAAATATTTACAAAAATGATTTTGTCATCTTATTTCAACATTCAAACGTAATACTAAATTTATTAAAAAATTAACAAAATAGATTATTTAATTATTTTTATTCACATTTATCCGGAACGCCCAACCGATGCACTTTTAAAACTGCATTATATTCGGCGACCGTTGGCCGTTACATCATCGCAAAATGTGCAAGTGCAAAAAGGACTATCTGTCCTGACCTGTAAGTAACGTGCTTGCTTATATACGCGGCGCTGAAAGGTGCCTTATTTTTTTCTGTATGTTTGTAAATAGTACGTCTTTTAAAACGGACAGAATCAATTTAAGGGTTAAGAGTTTGGGTATACATGGGCGTCGCCAAGGGGGGCAGCTGAAATTTTTACCCAAGCTGAAACAAAGGAGCGCTCGCTCGCTCAATAAATATGAAAGTATGTTTGGACGTTTGTTCCGCTTTCACGCCTTTAGTACTTTAGTACTAAACGCATTTGGCTTAATTTTAGAATGGAGATAGTTCATTTAGATTAACCCTAGATTAACACAAAGGATACTTTTTACGGGAAAATGTTATTCCAACGGGAAAATCTTATACAACGCGAGAGTAACCGCGGCGTGGGCAGCGGGAAGCATAATTCATACTTTTCCCATTCTCCATAATATCAACTGGCCCCCGCCCTAGGCCATCGGCTGGCGACGACGCCCTTGTGATTGATACATCTAAATCTTCGCGCTTCTTTGATCTAATCCAGCTCTTGTCCAGCTCAAAAGTCATCATGATGTCTAAAAAGATAGATAGTTAATTTCATTAAAGGGATCAAAGCTGCTACAATGTCTGATGCATTTCGTTTTCCATAAAAAATGATGTGTGTATGCCCTTCGCTAAATCTTTTTAACCCAAGTAACACAACTGGGTAGCAAATAACTCGTATATAATATCCATTAAACACGGCGACGTAAATATGGATCTTGTAATTCTAATTTTTACCTATTTATTCCATTTGAAGTTTCAAATACAGTTACAGTTGTAAGGCCCAAAAATCTACAGATTATGAGTTGGAGTTTGGAGTGGTATATCGATGTATTCTAGAACTTTAGTTTACAATAATTTGTAATAGGCTGCATCATAATCTGTTTTGTAACTGCATGTGATATATTACTCCACTATAATACTCATTTGGAACTAGAAGTGCCAAAGTGGGGTTAATTATCATGTGTATCTAACATTTGCTAATAAGTGATTTTTAGACCCTATTTGACACCATCAGTGCTATATCAGTGATAAATAAATTTTATATTTATTTTTAGCTGTAGGCCGTTATCATTTTTCATTTATTAGTAATGTAAGATAATATTCGCACACGGGTAACCGTTATAGAATAAATAAACAAAAATAATAATATTTGTGACTAGTAGTTGTATTTTTTTTTTTTTTATTTGGAACAGCAAACAACTGTGTACAGGTTCTAAACTAATTGTGTTACATTTTCACCCTTTAGCCACTATAAGAAATGTAGTAAAAATAAAATCGATCATAAGCAATTACGAATCATAGAAAGTACTTATATGCAACTTCGAGATGTGATTGCAGCTGGACACTGTTATACTACTGATTTCCAACTAAAAGCTATATATAAGATAAGTAGCAAAAATCACTAATGTACTAGTTGGGAAGTTTGTCGATCTGTATCAGTGCGTATTAGTAATTCTTCTTCATCATGTAAGTTGTATGTTTATCCACGGACCAGAGTTGGTATAAGCTACGTAAATAAAGAAGATATACAGGCTTATATGCAAGGATATAAAGAAAATAATTGTTGGAAAGTAAATTACGCTAACAGCCAAAAGAAAGAAAGAAGAAGAAAAAAGGAAACCTATTCCGGGGAGGGAAGCGTATGTGATGGGCGGTCAAACATGAGTGTAGAGTTTTTGTTAATACTTAATAAGTGCAAAAAAATATGTACAGTCAACGCCTGCATAACTGCAGAACATCACGCGATTTACGTATACCCAGTGGGATCTGGGTATTTGAGATTTTACGAGTAATTATAAGGTAGAAGCAGCGTAAAAATTACTGCCAGAAGTCGGTAAAGTCGTCAAAAAAAATTAAACATTTACAACAAGTTACAGTCGTCGTCGCCTTACAACAAGTTTATGTGGTGATTTTATATTTTGCAATATTTTTTTGTTATTATGACCTTTAGTGGATATTATTATTTACGAAAATAAAGTCTATAACTACTTCTATAAGACTTTTGACGAGTCTATACAATTCATCTATAAAAATAAAAATTAAGAAAAAATAACAATTAGTTAAAAAAAGTTATTTTAAAGTATAAAATCACGTGATGTGCTTCCACTTATACAGACAACCGTACATTCTGTCAATTTAGTTTCCACTTACTACTGCACTTTATTATTTGTATAGGTGAAACATAAATACACAATGGCCACTCTTTCATATCTGTCCACTCATTACATTACAGATTGACCTCATCAACAGCTCATATACGTCCGTCCCCACCGAGGGGCTCGAGCCTACCCTAAATTAGGGTGATTAGGCATTAGTCGACCACGCTGGCCCAGTGCGGGTTGGTCTACTTCACACACTACTTTGCTCTCTGCCGAACCTAAAAGCCCAAGGCAACCATCGGTGGTATCGATTTAGGAAAGGAGCAAACTCCGCTTGTTCGATTCAGCTGATTTTGCAAAACGCCAGTACCTCTACCATTTTTAGCAATTCGCAAGAAAAAGCAAATTTACCTACCTTCATTTTGCCAATACTCTACTCTTACGCGTCGCGGTCTGTCCGCCACACTAGGTGTGAAGAGAATAGAATCTGTGCTAACTTACTTTTTTATTATTATTTATAATATGTACTAATAAAGACATGGACAAATGAATGAATATACGAAAAAACTGTGCTTTACCTAACTTCTGCTTGGAACAATATTCCCTGCAAGTTCATTGAAAAATTAAAATCTTTGATTACTTAACTATGTATGAATAGTTTGTTAGCCGTCTTTTATACACTGAGCCTGCTTTTAAAAGTTCTTGAAAATGAAAAGCTTTATTAGCATGATGATGATGATGATGTAATCCTGTAATCCCGTGTAATAATCAGGGACATAGGGCTCGAAGAAGAGATTTCCACTTTTCTTTTCTTTTATTAGCATAAATAGGTTTAATTCGTAGTCCTAAAAGGTTTTTCTACTTAGATGTATTTATAATCTATCTATTGGAGGGGGTAGGTTGTTTCTGACAATGACCTTCCACGGTCCGCTTGGATTGTCGAAGACGACATTTGTAACGGTTTTTACTGATTTAAAAAATAATCATTGTGCTAGTGAAAGACATTGTTTAGTTTCTCCTGCACAATTTTAATTAGCCGCTCGTATTCAAGTCTAAGGCGCAAGATAGCCTTTGTTTCCCGCGATTTACTATTCATCAATGTGGTAGAATTTAATTACAATATAATATTAATGTAATAACAAAAATCTGAAGTGACATCGTAACATACTACACGTGATATAGGTAGTTTTCTTTTAGATGAATCTGTATGTGCATTGTGCTATATAAGTGCCTATATAGGTATGTTTTACCGGCTGTTTGATATGATAGATAACACACGATTTTAAACTGCAAAATTGAGCTAAGCAGTCGCGCGTTGATGTCTTTTACATGCGCCAATTTTTTACATTTATATTCGACACCAAAAACGGGTATATTTGGGAATAGGAGTTGTACTTACAGCTGTGGTGGGTTCTGTCGCGAATAAAAGAAGCAGCAGCACGGCGGGCACGAGTTGGAGCGCGTAGAGGCGCGCACGCGCGGCGGCCGGGCCCGACATGCCTGCGCCGTACTACTGGACGCGCGCCCTCGCTCCGCCCGGCCGGCGGCGGCCCGGGGCGCGCCCGCGCAGCCCGCGGGGGGCCCGGGGGTGACCGAGCCTCCGCCCGAACACTCCGCGCTCCTTAGTATCCCGGCTCGAACGGCGCGCGCGCACGGGACACTGGCGCAGCGCGCTTTGGGCCATGAAGGTCCACGTACTATGGTAAGCTTTTAAATATATATAAAAAAATCCTTTTTCTTAGGCTTTTTATTTCATTTGACGAGTAATGATAAAATATTTCTACGCTCCATTTATCGTAAACAGGCTAGGAACACACTAATTATTTCTATTAATTTTTTTTATTTATTTCTAGGTTGGTGGCGCTGGTGCCTATAATAGGAGTAAACACAGTGAGTGTAACATAATATTATATATATCTTATAATACTAAAGTGATTGAATGTGCATTACGGAAAAACTTTGCCAAGTTTCGGGACTCCTGACATCGCCGCCGCAGCGGTGGCGGCGCACGCGTCTGTCTCAGACTTGTCCGTCCACTCGTATTCGTCGTTTTGCAATTTCGCCTAACTTTTTGGCAAAGTCTTTTCAATGTCGAAGAGTTAATATTTTTTTCCAGTATCGTCTTTCAATACAATAGCACAGACAATAGCTTTTAGCATTAAAATATACGAACTGGTTAAGTTAATCCGTAGCGTTATCAAAACGTCATCTTTTTAATAAAGAATTTATAGTATTTTATAGGTAAGTAGTATATAAGTATAACGCAATAGCAAGACCGACAAAGTTTATCGTCGTCGCTCGGATGTATCGTGTCGGTCTTGCGCAAACATACTATTCTCCACATTCTTACATTATAAAATATTAAATTGTACGAACCTACAATAAAATTATAAGAAAAAGACAGCATTAAGTAAATTTTATCATAAGTTTTAAGGTAAATAATAATCTACTAATGTGTAAGTTAAAGTTTGTGTGTTTGAAACTCTATTGCGTACTACTCGTATATAAACGATTTGGATGAAATTTTGAACCGCGGGAAAATATATTTTTACTCAAATCTAAAACGACACGGAGTAATTTGTACCTACAACAGCTGCTTTTTATCATAATAATAATGACATACTAACCATATCAAAATACCTAAGTTTTTATGAACTTTGTTTTGACCTTTTGTAAAAAAACATAAATTTTGATATTCATATTGGTCTAACAATCGATAAGACATTTTCCTTTTTATTACTTAAATATATTACCATGAAAGGAAATATGTATTTTTCTATCTATAAGTATTTTATTTTGTACGGTAAAAGGTTAGTTCACATCCACGTTTGTTCGAAATTAATACGAAAACAAAAATACGTTATAAACTACGGACACAGCGCCACCGCCGCGCCGGTTCGTTTTAAAAAAATAAATTATTTCACTTGTAACTGTCATTGAGATTTAATTTATTTTTTACGTAAAATTTTCACTTTCTTATTGGGTTCTAGTTAGATTTCTATTTAATATATATTTATAGACATACTTTAAGTAAAATTATTTTGATGAACCTACCTACCCAAATAAAAAGACCTCAAAAGTAAAAAATCAAATTAAGAAAGGTAAGCTTCAATTACACTCTTGATAGGGATCAACTTTTTAGCTTAAAGACAGTTTTATTTAGGTACATTCAGGTACAGTACGAAGGCATGCGGTTTACTATTGTTTTATTTTTTGTGCTATTATTTAAAAAAAATTACACAAAGTAGGTAAGCGGCATTTTGTGCTTTTGACTTTTGATGAGTATATTATATGTATGATCATATTTGACCAACTTGATGTAAATCGCGGTGCAGAAAATAACCCTGGTAAAAGGCCTTACTGATTAAAAGCAGTAACTAAGGTTTCCTTTATTTTGACCGAATATGTTCACTGCGTTTATGCGCTACAAATATTATACTTTAAACGAGCAATTCTTGTATATATCTGTATAATAAGAATCTCGGAAACAGCTGGAACGATTTCGATGAAATTTAGCATATAGGGGATTTTGGGGGCGATACATCGATCTAGCTAGGTTTTATTTTTAGTAAAACGGGACTTCCCCGTGATTTCAGACTTAAAATAATTGTTACGCCATATTACGCGACAGGTAATTTCGCCATCGTTTACAGCACCACTAATTTTGGTTTTTAAGTCTTCTTTCATTTAGTTATTTACTTAAATACAAAAATGACAGAAATAAAAAATCTTATATACCTAATTTATCGTGGTCCGAAAGTTTTCCAACAGATAGCACGAGCAAAGCTCGGTCGCCCAGGTACTAGTATTAGCACAAGAATAAGTGCTAAGCCGTATGCAATAAAAATAAGAATTGGACAGGGTTTTGGCTAACTTCACGGGAATCTTATTCATGTTAAGTACTGGCTATGCCCGCGACTTCTTTCACGTGGGCCATGCAAAAAACTATGCTCAATGTTTGGTAAAATATATATTCTAAATGTTTTGATGTTATAGGTAGATAAATCAATTATTACTATACCAACCGGAGTGATTTTAGCTCGTAGCAGTTTTAGTTTTACCCATAGGAATGAGACATTTTTCCGCAGTAAAAAGTATTCTAAATGTTGACCCGAATGATCAGTTATTAACATAACAAATTTACAGTATACAGGCAGACAAAAAATAAAAAAGTGGTGTTTTGGTATCTGCATCGATTACTGTCTACACCCCGATTCATATTTAAAAAAATGAACAGACGGCTTCGGTACAGTTTTATCATTATGTATTGGTGTATTGTTGTTCCTAATGGTTTGTTCATCTCTCATGCTGTGAAAGTAGTCCAATAATTACTCCAAAGAAAGGATGTAAGTCCAACTTACATTCCAAGAGATGTAAGTAACTTTGAAATTTGAACCTTTCTTTTTGCTATTTGCATAGAAAATTGCACACAATAAGTGGTAAAGGAATATACGTATCCAGCCTAGATAATTCTACAATTAATTTTAATTTTAAAAATAAATATATTTTACTTGATAATTTACCTTAATTATGCTAGATGGATTCGAAATTCATATTTACCAAGAAATAATAATAAATAGATAATCTGTGGTGTGGTGTGGTGTGTGGTGTTTTCATAAATTATTTTGTAATTTGTGTTTATTTTAACCATTAATAGTAAAAAGTAAGTTCATTCAAACTTGTGCGTGAATTTCAGAAATCAATATGCACGCAGTAATTTTATTAGAACCAACTAAAAATTTCCTTGTCAAATATGATGAGGTGCACAATTATGGTGCAAAAGAACCCTTTTATCATTGTATGTAGCCTATATATTATTTTTTATAGCTGTTTTGTTTAATTTCCTCGCAATCGAGAAGCAAAGCAGACTGTTTACCTTGTAGGAAACTGATCAATTCCACACTCACACTATAAGAGCCCTCGCTACGCGCTTGTGCGCCAAAATACTTCGAGTGTAATTGATCGCTTTCACCCCTTGGTTAACAATATACTATTAATTCTGCTCGATGGTATTTGGTATTTGACGAATGAAAAAAGCTTACGCTACGTGCTAGCTAACATATCATATGTCGCGTACGCGCACGCTCTTGCTGGGCTACTAAGATAGATAACGAAAAACCAACTCTATGATAGACATAAAAGTAACGTGTAGGTAGAAGTAGAGCCAAGTAAGCAAATTCTTGAGAGGCTGAGCAGGTACTATCTAACTGCTCAAATCTGTTTCAGTGTCTAGTGTTTTCTGAACAGATTTACAGTTTTTAAGAAGTCGTCAATATAAGTATAAATAAAAAGGATGGAAAACTAAAAACCTGTAAGATCTGTTTTGATTGTGAAGTTTCAAATATAAATGGGCACGTAGATTTAACTAATATCGGCACATAACACTTTTTAATCCCTCGCGACTCGGGCATGACTGAGTCGCATAAGTCCTCATAATACAATTTAATTTTAAAAGGTATATGTAATAATGATCAAGTATTTTATGTAATGCGGAGTAATGGCGAAGCAAAAAGGAGGGTTATGATTTTAGCCGAGCCGTTGACCGAGCTTAGCTCGTTTATTTTTTTTGTAAGACACCTACGCATTTCGATAAACTCTACTTACTTCATACTTTCAGAAGAAAGTACACGCGGCTAGACATAGTAGCACCACTCTTATACTTTAAACGAGCAAGATAAGAATAATAAGGATCTCAGAATCGTACGGCTGCAACGATTTCGCAATTTAGTTTCGGGGGCAATAAATCGATCTAGCTTATAAAATAGATTTCCCCGTATTTTCAGGCTTAAAATAATTGATACGCGATATCATTGAAATAGAAAGGTAATTTTGGCTCAGTACACCGCGAGTTTGCAGTTTGAATCTCGACAAATATATTTTTTTTATTTCTTTGTTCTTTTTTCGTTTGTTTCTTTTTTAATATTTTTAATATTTTTTTTAATCTTTCATTTAGTTATTTAAATACAAAAGTGAAAGAAAATTTCTGATAAATTTTTTGGTGGTCTGAAAGTTTTCCATCAGATGGCCCGAGTAAAACGAGGAAAAGAATATATTATGTATTATAAAATAATAGGATGGGTCTTTTGATAGGATTCAGAAAGGATTATTATAGGAAATAAATTATTCCCATACCAACTAACCTACCAACTTATTGGCAGTAGTTCCAAATTTGGCCACTTCAGGCGGCGCTAGTAGTAATATAAATTTGCATTTATTGAGGTTGCGTGGATAATTTCGATGAAATTTAGCATTATATGGGGTTTCGGGAGCGATAAATCGATCTAGCTAGGTTTAATTTTTAGTAAAAATAGATTTCCCTGCATTGACAATAAATTAGGATCGGAATTTGTATAGAATTCAGAAAGGAAAATAAATTATTATTCCCATGCCTAACAGTGGTAAAGGCAGCGCTAGTAGTAATATAAAATTTAATTTGTTGAGGTTGCGTGGATTAAATAAAGTCTCCGTGGATAAAATAGCATTTTACATTTCTGTGTTACATATCTGAAAAAATAACTTAAAATACTTTTAAATGCTTTTTTAGAAGAAAATTTCGTCACTATGTGAGTTGTAGTGCCATCTGTTGCAGAACTTTCGGTTTAAGAAAAACGAAGTGATTTTCTGTAAAGGTATTTTAATTGAACTAAGTAAATGAAAAAATAAGTAATAACAACGACGACGACGGTAAGTAATAAATAAAAAAAACATACCTATAAAAATTGCTCTATCTGTTGGAAAAAATTTAGACCACGAAAAAATAAGGTACTAAATAAGAAATTTTTATTTCTGTCATTTTTGTATTTAAATAACTAAATGAAAGAATTAAAAAGTTAAAAAGAAACAAAAAAAGAAACATGAACAAAAAAATAAAAAAAGTACATTCATGTGGACTCGATCGTCTGACCTTCGGTTTCATAGCCTCCCAGTTCCCCAACAGAGCCACCGCGTCGTTGTATTAACCTTCTCTTTTAATGATATGGCGTACAAATTCTTTTAAGCCCGAAAACATGGGGAAATCCTGTTTTACCAAAAACAAAAGCTAGCTATATCGATTTATCGCCCTCGAGACTCCCTATATACCAAATTTCATATAACTGTATATAACTGTATTCTGGCAAATAAATATTTCTGATTTCTGATTTCATCGAAATCGTAGCAGCCGTTTCCGAGATTCTCATTACATATATAGGTATATACAAGAATTGCTCATTTAAAGTATTAGATTAGACAAATGCAAGGTACAAATTGATGGCACCACTTGTTAAATAAAACTAGAAATCGGCTAAATTAACCTGTTAACAAACAAACTACTAGTGATGCCTTTTAGAAATCGTTTTTTATCGTAGTCGGATTTTAGTTTTTAAACTTATTTTTATTAGTTTACTAGCTTTCCGCGCGCGGTTTCACCCACGTTAAATGAGTTTTCCCGTGGGAATGAAATGTTTTACCGCGGTAAAAAGTAGCCTATGTCCTATTCCAGGACATAACCTATATGTGTGCCAAATTTCATCCCGATCTGTCTAGTGGTTGAAGCGTGATTCGGCAACAAACGTCCAAACATCCAAACTTTCGCATTTATAATATTAGAAGGATTAAATTTTATTTAGCTACCAGCAACCTGCTAAAGTGTAGTTTTATTTTTTATAAATATCGTTTTCCTGCATCGTAAGGTTGCCTGGAAGAGCATAAGGTCGCCTAGTTGTCTTACGTGATTTCAATTGTCTTTTATATTTTTCTTTTTGTCAATAAATTAAAAAAAAAAACAAATTATATTAGACTGGTAACTAAGAGGTGATAACGATTAATTAAGTATTTTGGCGCATGACGGTGAGGGATTTAGTGTGAGGTGGGAGGGTGGAATTGATCAGTTTTTCCACCTCTGCTTTTCATTTCGTTTAGGGGGCAAAGAAAACAAGACAGTTTGTAAAAAAATAATATATGGACTACATACCACACGCACCATAATTACTATATGGTGCGTGTGGTATATGTAGACTGTAGTCCATGTAAACAGCTCTACCGTTTTAACGTCTGTGTTTTTCACTTTTATTCAGTAATGTATATTTGTATTGCATAGTATTATTATTAATTATATAGTTACGTAGGTGCATCATGTTACTTAACTACATACATACTTAGCCATTTTAGCAATAATCTTCTGCTCTTTGACTTCGTTGAATGATATGGTGCTTAATTTGTTGATAAGGAACTTTAAAGGCCGAAACGAGTTGGGCGAAGTACCGCAAGCGATACAATTTGTATTATTTTGTGTTACAGCAAGACGATAGATACGAATGGAATGAAATAGACACGAGATGGTCGCCCGCAGAGTGGTCACAGGCTCCCGAGGCCAGGCAGCCCGCCGACACGTATTACGGGCTGTCGAGGCGGCCGGACCTGTCGCCCTCGCCTCCACCTGCGCAGCGCCAACAGCCTCCAGCATATAACTACAATAATTTCGCCACATACGACCCCGTCACCAGGCAACGTTCTGAAGAGCGTAACTGCACGGCGCCTGGCTGCTGCCAACCTAAGTGTTCTGCAGAAAAGGGCAATCGGGTATGTATGGTCACAATCATACACGCTTATTATTTTACTTATAAATGGTATGAGCGATTATAATTGGCAACAAAAAGTATTTATCGCAATTTGTACGAAGTATATTTTTGTAACCAAATTAAGAACAAAGCATGCCAACAGATAAATAACAAAAACAATCTTTGTTGCGGTTTTTCAAAGCTCCTGATATTTTTTCCTTATTGGGAATTTTGTAGTTAATATTTTTTCAAGGGATTTCCGGGTGTACGTGGAGCTCCTGGCCCTAAAGGACTTCCTGGCCATACAGGTCCTGAAGGTCCTCAGGGACCTAAAGGACAAAAAGGACAAATGGGTATGCAAGGTCCTAGAGGACCGAAAGGTGACAGGGGGAAAATGGGATCGCCAGGATTCGTAGGATTGACTGGACCTGCAGGTCCGCAGGGTGAAGCGGGAGTTCCTGGAATGCCAGGTCGAGACGGATGCAACGGTACCGACGTAAGTAAAGTCCTTGATGATTAATAACTAAGAAAGTTATACTAGAACTACTATCTATATAGGTCTGCTGGAAGATATTTCTTTAGAAATAGGCAGGCCTGTTGTGTCGTTTTTTCAAATGTAATTGTATTTTTGTCATCTATTGTGTAAAATAAACGGTTAAATAAAATAAATATAGAGTGGCGTGCATGGCTATACACAATTTATTGAAAGTTACTTTTACATTACAATAGGGTGAACTCGGACCCATAGGACCTAAGGGTTATCCAGGACCTCGTGGCCATCCTGGTTCAAAAGGTGACAAAGGAGATAAAGGTGAAGCGGCAGCAATGGGTGTATATCCTAAAGGACAAAAGGGAGAGCCTGGCCTTGACGGTCTTCAAGGAAGACCAGGACCTTCAGGACCACAAGGACTTCAAGGATTGCAAGGACCAAAAGGAGGCATTGGCCCTATGGTAATTAACTGAATATTATTTTTACAATAAATAACTAACATTACATAAGTACTTAGTTTGTTTTTCGATTCATCAAAAATAATATAATATGTTTATATTATAAAATACTACACTATAATAATAATAATACATTATTCGGTCTTTTATAATTTAAAATGAAATGGTTGAGAAAGGTACCCCTACAAAAGCTGCAGGTAAAAATTGTTCATGTAAAAGTTGTAAAACTAACCTTTATTATATCGCGCGCAGTTTTAGCTGCTGTATTATTCTATTTTTAATTAAATATCAACACTTGATCACTCATAACATAAAACAACAATCAATGTAACACAATGAATGAAAATTCTACAAAATTAGCTTTATTTTAATTAATTATTCTATAATTAATTAAAATATTACTGCCTGATAATATTTTTGATACTATTTATTGAAATAAAAAAATATAAAATACATAGTAAGAATCGAGTCAATATTTTTTTATAATTCTGATCGTGGCTGAATGATAATATTATGGAGACCATAGAAAAAAAAAGTAATGAAACAAGAAAAAGAAAAAAAGTGATGAATGTAGTAAGTAGTGCGGTAAAACGCATTAACAGCACAGTTTACTGCCTTCGTAAGTTACATTTTCGAGCAAGATGTATGTATTAAAAATACGTTTTTGATTATAAGTGAATTGGTGTGTTTTAGGGCTCAACTGGATCGAAAGGTGATAAAGGTGCTAAAGGCACAAAAGGAGAATCAATTCAAGGTGACAAAGGGGATAGAGGAGATCGCGGCGACAGGGGTCCTAGTTGTCCTCCAGTCATTCTACCATCATCAGGAAATAAAGGTGCTATCAAAGGAGTGCAAGGAGACATGGGTGCAAAGGGTGAAAAAGGAGAACCTGGTAGAATGGGTGATAAAGGAGACACTGGACCTGGAGGTGAACCAGGTCTTGCAGGCCAAATGGGCATTAAAGGAGAAAAAGGAATAAGAGGAGATACAGGAGATCGAGTATGTATATTCATGATAATTTGGGTCTTTATAAAAAAATTGTTAGAAGGGAGTTTTGATTATTCCATCATTATTTTTTAATTCAAATTCTTTTTTTAATTCTACCATGTGGGGTATGTATGAGAGGAAAAAAAACCAAAAAGATCCCACACGACTGGCTCGGCTCTTATGCTATTGGGGTGAGGTTTAAGCCCAAGTCACACACAGCGGGAGCGGCGCGGTCCGGGACCTGGACAAGCGGGACGGCGGCGTTATGCCGTGCCATAGCACCGTCCCGCTTTCCCGCCCCCGGACCGCCCCCGGCACGGCTCTGTGTGACTTGGGCTTTAAAGCTATACTTTTAATAGACTTGAAAAAATGGTTATTAAAAAAAAATATTTTAAAATAATATAAAATTATAATACAACAATTATAAATCAATTTTTATTTTTGCTTTTGCATTGGGTCTATTCAATTCTCTGCACATGATTGTTTATTTACTTGCCTTTTATTTAAGGGTCGCGATGGAATGTTCGGTCCCCCTGGTCCTATGGGCAGGAAAGGTGACAGAGGAAACGATGGTTTGCGTGGACTCGACGGTAGACCGGGTGGTAAAGGAGAACCTGGGCGAGACGGTACCGCTGGCCCCCGTGGTCTTAAAGGCATTACTGGTCCTCCTGGTGGCCTGACAGGAGGTAGAGGGCCGCCAGGACCCGTAGGCCCTAAAGGTAATGAAGGGCCAGCCGGGCCTAAAGGAACAGATGGATTTCCGGGAGAGAAAGGCGAATCGGGTCCAATGGGAAGACCAGGAGGACAAGGTGAATCTGGATCACCTGGTATCGAAGGGCTGCCGGGTCATAAAGGTGAAAAGGGCGAGCCTGGTCTTCATGGAGCGACAGGACAAATTGGAGCACCTGGTTACGAAGGGCCTTTAGGACCACCCGGGCCAAGAGGGCTCAAAGGAGACGATGGAATATCTATTCCTGTAAGTTTATAACATAATATTATATTATCCGCATAAAAAATAACAACTAGATATACCAACTACAACCAATGAATATTCCTTATTTTTACAAGCTTTTATTTAGTTTCACCTGTCCCGTTGTCTGTAATCAAATCTTGCAAGTTAAATTTGATCCACTTCCCAGTTTCCGATTGAGCTGAAATTTTGCATTCATGTATAAATCGGATGACAATGCAATATTATGGTACCTTGGAGCTGGTCTGATGATGGAGACGGAAGGTGGCCATAGGAACTCCTCTAATACAGAACACAACCTAGTCGTGTTTGGGCTCGTTAGATTTGTCTTAACAAGATCTTTAGCCATACGTGATATCCAGGGTCTCATGATGAAGCCGGAAGGTGGCCACAGGAACTCCTTAAATACACAACACAACCTAGTCGTGTTTGGGCTTGTTGGTTTTGTCTTAACAAGATCTTTAGTCATACGTGATGTTCAGGGTCTCATGATGGAGCCGGAAGGTGGCCACAGGAACTCCACAAATACACAACATAACTTAGTCATGTTTGGGCTTGTTGGATTCGTCTTGACTAGATCTTCAGTCCTACGTGATGTCCAGGGTCTCATGATGGAGCCGGAAGGTGGTCACAGGAACTCCACAAATACACAACATAACATAGTCGTGTTTGGGCTTGTTGGATTGGTCTTGACGAATACTTTGATACTAAATGGTAACCAGAGTCTGATGATGGAGCTAGAAGGTGGCCATAAGAACTCCGTAATTAAACGACGCAACCCCACCGAGTTTGGGCCCATTTGATTCGTCTTGTCGAGTACTTTGATACTATATGGTAACCAGGGTCTGATGATGGAGCTGGAAGGTGGTCATAGGAACTCCGTAATAAACGACGCAACCCGATCGAGTTTGCGCTCATTTGATGCAACTCCAACAGATTTGGGAAAAAGTTCGTTCCGTTTGTTATGAATGTGGATTATTATATGTCTGATTGATTAGATGGATGACCCAATGCCAAGGTGAGCACGTGCCGAGGGCTGAATGGTATGAGAGTGTATAAACATTTCATATCGCTAACGTTGCGCCTCAGGGTACCAGGGCGAACCCTGTTGTACTGAAGCCCTTATCCCTCTACAATGGACCTCGGCAAGGATGGCATTCACATAATACAGCCTAAATCAATTCAATTTCCTGCTAAATTTAATTACGGCACAGCTGAAAGAAGAATGCTTCCGATTGTCTTGTCTTGGGCTTCAACTGTGCACAAAATGCAGGGAACTACTGTAGATCATGCTGTTATTTATCGAGGCTCTAAATTATTTGCTACTGGTCAAGCTTATGTGGCTTTAAGCAGAGTTAAGTCTTTAGCAGGACTTCGAATCGAAGAACTTGACTGCTCCAAGTTGACTTCGAAGAAACCTTGTAATGTTGATGCATTAAAAGAAATGGATAGAATGAGAAATGTTACAAATAACTAACTAGTGATTACATAACTAATTTAAACATTATTTTACCCTACTACAAACAAAAAAAATGAAATATTTAAATATAAATAAAATACATAAACTTTAAGTGCTCAAAGCAGCACATTATTATGTGAACGTACTACGGACTACATAACGGAAAAACGCTGCTACGCGCTACTAACTACGTCGTAGTAAATCTCGAATTAAACATACTAAAAAGTTAAAAATAAAATTAAAGAAAAAAATCCTTTTTTAAAAACAAGCTTTTATTATTTGTTAAGAAAATGAACTAAAAAGTTAAAAATAAATTAACTCTAATTAGAAGTATAACACTTTATAAGTTCATTGTAACCTCGATAATTAAGCTTCTTCGTCTACGACAAAATAATTCCATATCGTAATCATATATTTTTAACACCAAAACTTTACACCTTAATTATTAAATCTTCCCGTTTTTATTACAGTCTCAATTATATAAATAATAAAAGCGTGTTACATTTTGATGGTATAATTAAGCTATCACAATGTAACACGCTTTTTTATTTATAAAATTGGGACTGTAATAAAAACGGGAAGATTTAATAATTAAGGTGTAAAGTTTTGGTGTTAAAAATATATGATTACGATATGGAATTATTTTGTCGTAGACGAAGAAGCTTAATTATCGAGGTTACAATGAACTTATAAAGTGTTATACTTCTAATTAGAGTTAATTTATTTTTAACTTTTTAGTTCATTTTCTTAACAAATAATAAAAGCTTGTTTTTAAAAAAGGATTTTTTTCTTTAATTTTATTACTTATTTAGTAAACCTATTCTTTATTAAAATTATTTTTAGGGTGAAAAAGGAAATAGTGGGGTACCCGGATACCCTGGTGCAACTGGACAGAAAGGTGAAAAAGGGTATCAAGGCTTACGTGGTACACCTGGTAACTCTACCCTTGGCACACCAGGTATTCCAGGTGAAATGGGTCTACCTGGAGAAAAAGGTGAAAGAGGAAGACCGGGGCGTGACGGAACACCTGGAAATCCGGGGCCAAAAGGAGACATTGGTGGGCGTTGTAATGAATGTTCACCTGGGCGCCCAGGCGACAAAGGTGACCATGGGCGTGACGGGGTGCCAGGACCCTCTGGAGAGCGTGGCCCGCCGGGTCCCGCCGGGGTTCCTGGCCCACGAGGAGCAGATGGGCACAACGGATCACCTGGCGAACGAGGTGGTCAGGTAAGGACACTTCTCTTAACCGTTAAACACTTTATTATTACAGTCATAGCTCATAGGGAAGAAACCTGCGAGGCTGAAGTGGGACTGAGCAGGACATGTCTGTCGCATGCACCCGGATAAGTGGGCTAAATAGCACCGGAATGGATGCCAGACGATGGTCGCCGCCTTCGAGACCGATCTAGAAGACGACAGCGGGATGACTTAGAAATATTTCTCAGAGGTTTTTGTTCACCCATGATCGTGATATTCAGAAAAAGAAAAGGTTGGCCTTTGCCCAGCAGTGGGAAACAAAAGAGAGTATTAAAAAA
Source organism: Carpatolechia fugitivella (assembly GCA_951230895.1). NCBI lineage: Eukaryota > Metazoa > Arthropoda > Insecta > Lepidoptera > Gelechiidae > Carpatolechia > Carpatolechia fugitivella. Next base: position 10,097,248 of record OX579647.1, on the reverse strand, counting down.
AAACATACTGTGTAGGGCCCTGCGGTAGTGGAGCTGAGCGGGAAGTGTTTTCGTTACGAGAGACTTCGGCATCGCTGTAACTGTAATTTGTATAGCGAGACAGTTCAGTCACGTCTGTCACCCCTCCTGCACCGCCTCCTAACGCAGGCTCCTACTCAGTTAAGCACTGATATTGACTGTTAATGACTGTAAAAATATTATTTTTCTGTCAGGGTGAACGAGGTGATGAAGGCCCTGCCGGGCCACAAGGAGAAAAGGGACAAGATGCATTCATACCCTCAAATTTATTAAAAGGACCTCCTGGCGAACAAGGTGACACAGGTCCACGAGGTTTTCCAGGACCTAAAGGTGACAAAGGTACTTTGGGCCCTAGAGGTCAACCGGGCCCCATTGGATTGCCCGGTGTGAAAGGCGAACGAGGTTTCATGGGCCCATCGGGAGAAGATGGAACTCCTGGAAATAATGGACAACCAGGAGCACCAGGTTTACCTGGTCTATCAATCAAAGGAGACAAGGGTGAGCCAGGCGAATATGGATTAAAAGGAGATAAGGGCTTCCCAGGAAGAGGTGGACGTAAAGGTGCACCAGGTCAATGTCCAGCGAATCTAGAAGCATTGACAAAAGGAGACCAAGGACAACCAGGAGAACGTGGTCCAGAGGGCCCTGAAGGTAATTCAGTTGATTTATTAATTACAGTACTAGGTTATGAAGAATACGAGTTAGAATTGCCTTTTCTCACGAGGAAAAATATAGGTAGTTTTTTAAAACGCTAATTTGATATAAAATGCTAAAAAAATCTAAATTTTGTAAGAGCACTAACAAAATAAAAAAAAACTGTTTTTACAGGGTGTAAGTGATAGGTCTCCACAAAATAATATAGTATTATAAAGAAAAAGCATTTAGTAAAATATGTGCTAAAATAATCTTCATTAAAAAAAAACACGAAGTTTACGTTAGAAACTGAAGAAATCGGGTTTATTTTATATACTTCTATGCAATGTACAAACAAAGCACGTGCGCAGCGAGGGGCTGGCCCTTGCAAAGCCAAAGTTGACCTGTGCATTGCAATTTATAATACATTACTGTTTTTTTTATAAATCGAACAAAAAATTATAATTCTCTGGTTAGAAATTCCAATGAAATACGTTTCAGAACATAGATAGGTTGAATATATTTATCTGTCATTTTGTAAAGACACCCTGTATAATAGTTAATAATTAGTAGGCAAATGAAGGAACAGCACAGCGCAACAGAATCAAAAACCCAAATCTAAAATAATAAATTTTCAATCAAAATTATAAAACAGTCACAGTAATAAGTCTGAAAATTGTTATTGTCTAATACCTCTTTGACGCGGTTTTCTCTAATCTAAGACCACTAAGACTAGCTTTAAAAAAAGACAATCATGTGTCGGGCCACGGTAGTTCTCGAAGTACATTTTATAAGTTGGTATATTATTCGACAACCTGTAAAGCCTACTTGATGTTGATAATTTTTCTTTTAAATTCGTCATAATATTACACTACTACCGTGATTTTTTTCACATTTCCAAATACAACGGTTTCGCTGGTAAGGGGGGGGGGGAATTTGACTCTAACAAAAATAAGCACTTTAAAACTAAATATTTTTGAAACGTACACTAGCATCGAAAAATAGTTTTAGTAAACCCCCATTATTTAAAAAAAATCTATCCAACGATACCTCATACTAGGTAGTCGTGAATAAAAAAAATAACCCCCACTTCACGTGTACCAGAGGAACACTAAAAAATATTTCTTAAAGATTTATTTTTATTCTTCAGCTTTGTCGGCATGATCAATATGCATATCCATGCCAAATTACAGCCTTCTAGTACTAAGAGTCTCTGAGCTAAGCCGCGGACGGACAGACAGACGGACATGGCGAAACTATAAGGGTTCCTTTTTGAAAATATTTATGTACAAGTCTTCCTTGATAGCTGTTAAAGTACCTACATAACATAACGCTGACAATATAACTGCTTTTAGGTCCGCCTGGAGAAAAGGGTGACAGAGGTTTACCAGGTCGTCAAGGAGAAAAAGGAGACCAAGGATTACTGGGAAGGCCTGGAAATGTAGGACCTCGCGGACTTCCAGGACCTAGAGGAATAAAGGGAGAAATGGGATCTATGGGTTTCCCGGGTACTCCAGGACAATCAGGACAAAGAGGACTTCCGGGAGTACCAGGAGCAAAGGGTGATAAAGGTGAAATAGGACTATCTATGCCTGGACCTAAAGGACTACCAGGATTGACTGGTCAAAAAGGAGAACCTGGCATTCATGGGTCTCCTGGTAATCCTGGAAAAGATGGGCCGGCTGGACTACCGGGTCTGTTCGGAGAAAAGGGCGATTTAGGTCCACCAGGTCGCTCTGGATTGCCAGGACAACCAGGACAAAAAGGTGAACCTGGCCCAGTTGGACCGCCCGGAGTGCCAGGGACACCTGGATTCCCCGGATTAAACGGCCTGAAAGGTCAATCTGGGTATCCAGGCCCACCAGGAAAATCCGGAGTTATTGGACTACCAGGACAAAAAGGAGAGCCGGGAATGCAAGGTCCAGATGGGCCAAAAGGTTTCCCTGGAGCAACGGGAAGACCTGGCATGCAAGGTTTAGCTGGAATGGATGGTGCACCTGGTGAAAAGGGAGACAAAGGTAGAGCTGGTTACCCAGGCTTACCAGGTGATAAAGGACTTGATGGATCCATGGGACCAGTTGGTGCTCCTGGTCCAAAAGGTGATCAAGGTTTCGAAGGCCCACCAGGACCGCCAGGGCGTATGGGTTTATCCGGTGAAAAAGGAGATATGGGTTTTCAAGGGCCAATGGGATTCAAGGGTGAACCAGGATATGCGTCTGATAAGGGACAGAAGGGAGAACCTGGCATGCCAGGATTAAAAGGGTTTGATGGAACACCTGGCTTACCTGGACTAATGGGTGATAAAGGAGATGCAGGTTTGCCTGGGTTTGGTCGGCCAGGACCTGCTGGACAAAAAGGTGATATAGGTATGCCAGGAATGGACGGCTTTCCTGGTAACCAAGGACCTAAAGGAGATCGAGGGTATCCTGGTTTGCCTGGGCCTAGAGGAGACACTGGACCGGCTGGAGAACCAGGTAAACCAGGAACACCAGGAATGGATGGCAGACCAGGACCAGAAGGTGCGCCAGGACTTCCAGGACTAACCGGTTTAAAAGGAGATAGAGGTGACCAAGGTTATGCTGGGCGAGATGGGTTTGACGGCGCTAAAGGAGATCAAGGGCCTGTTGGTCCATCAGGATTTTCCGGACTTCCTGGCTATCAAGGAATGAAAGGAGACCGAGGTCCACCGGGTCCAACAATCGATGTGAAAGGTGACAAAGGAGAACCTGGACCCCAAGGTATGCCTGGTGCACCCGGGTTAATGGGAGAAAGAGGTTTAGATGGAGCTCAAGGTTTGGAAGGTGAAAGAGGAGATAGAGGATTTAATGGAATGAAGGGTGAAATGGGTCTACCAGGGATACGAGGAGATAAAGGTAATTAATAAATTTCTATTTCTTGTAATGCTTACACAGAACAGAATCTGATACCAGAAATGTTATCATTATTTCTAGCATAGTTTGATATCGACAAATTTTCTTTAAAAAGTGAAGATACTGTAAGGCCAATAAAAAAACTATGAGCGTACTCGCATTAGCTATGTCGTTATTATCTTCGATATTATATTTTGATGATGATTATAAATGTATCTGTTTACTATATTAAAATACAAAGTTAAATATAGAGAATCTACATACGCAAATTATAGTATAAAAACCACCTTTCTTTGGTAAAGATTTACGGGTAGTTTTGAGCTTTTATTATATTGATTGATATTAGGGTATTTGTTGGAATTAAAGTTACAACGAAAATTTATCTACGTAGAGCTAACCTTTAAAACATTTTTTTTACAGGTGACCAAGGTCCAGCCGGGCCAGAAGGGACTCCTGGCCGAACTATTAAAGGAGAAAAAGGATTGCCAGGCACACCAGGCAAACATGGTCGTGCAGGACAGCCCGGCGCACGCGGTGAAAAAGGTGAACAAGGCCTGCAGGGCCTACCAGGATCTACAGGACCCCATGGAACACCAGGTGCACCTGGCCCTCCAGGAGAGAAGGGCGATAGAGGCAGTGAAGGATTAGCTGGCCCACCAGGCTCAGATGGTCTGCCAGGTTTAGCGGGACGTCAAGGAATACCTGGACTTAAAGGGGACAAGGGTGAGAGGGGCGTAACTGGATTTGGTGCACCTGGAGTAAAAGGAGAAATGGGACCACCAGGCATGCCAGGAATTACAGGACAAAAAGGTGACAGAGGAAATCGTGGCATGAACGGGCTAGACGGTGCACCAGGTCCAATGGGTCCACCGGGTGTAAGAGGTGACAAAGGATTCCCAGGGAGGCCTGGAATGCCGGGTACATTAGGATTGAAAGGTGACAAAGGTGAACCAGCATCTATTGTATATGGACCAAAGGGGAATACAGGTCTGCCTGGGCCTCCAGGTCAGGATGGGCGACCAGGATTAGATGGGAAACCTGGATCTCCAGGATACAATGGTGCTCCAGGCGAAAAGGGTGATATGGGCTTCCCGGGCCAGTTAGGACCACCCGGACCACCTGGACCCATGGGTCTGCAAGGCTTGCAAGGTGAAAGGGGAGAAATTGGTCTTACTGGACAAGAAGGACCGCCTGGTGTGCCAGGAGCTCCATGTACTCAAACTGACTACTTGACAGGTATTTTATTGGTTCGCCACAGTCAATCGCACGTGGTACCTCAATGTGAACCTGGACACGTAAAACTTTGGGATGGCTATTCACTTCTTTATATTGATGGAAATGAGAAATCACACAGTCAAGACCTAGGTCACGCTGGATCCTGTGTTAGGAAGTTTAGCACCATGCCTTTCCTTTTCTGTGACATTAATGATGTTTGTAACTACGCCAGTAGAAATGATCGTAGTTATTGGCTGTCGACGAGCCAACCCATACCGATGATGCCAGTGGAAGGACAAGAAATTTTACAGTATATCTCAAGATGTGCAGTCTGCGAAGTACCATCTAATGTTATAGCACTTCACAGTCAATCGCTTCACGTGCCCGACTGTCCTTATGGATGGAGCACGCTATGGATAGGATACAGTTTTATCATGGTGAGTCAAAGAACTATAAGTCTGAGCCACTTACTTAAACGTGCAAATGAAAGTTAAAAAAAGTACTTGTATCATATTTTTTATTTTATGCATAACTAATGTGTTTTGTGATAGTTCGCAACGTTTTTTTCATGCCTATGGTTATATATTCGGATTATCGACGGATTATAACATCGAGTTTTTTTTTCAGCATACTGGTGCGGGTGCTCAGGGTGGTGGTCAAGAGCTGGCCAGTCCAGGTTCATGTTTGGAAGATTTCCGTTCATCTCCATTCATAGAATGTAATGGAGAGGGTGGTACGTGTCACCACTTCGCAAATAAACTCAGTTTCTGGCTCACCACCATCGACGATGACCACCAGTTCAGACAACCTGATCGACAAACTTTCAAGAAAGGAAACCTTTTACAGGGGGTCTCACGATGCTCCGTCTGTATCAAAAACACGACATAGCGTGCGTAATAGATAGGTACTATTGTAGTGTATTTATTGATTTACAAAAGCTTTATCTGGAACGGGAGCGTGTACCTAGTAGAAATATGTTACGCACTACGCCACACAATATTAGAACCGATGTAGGTACGGAATTAATTTCTTTAATTAACCATTTCACTTTTACAATAAGACGAAATTTTGAACCCTAATTTTATAGTCATCCAGGGGGAACGCATATCTTTTTCGCTCTAATCTTAAGGTCTGATTTTGTTGCGGTGGAGATGGATAAATGAAGCTGAGCAAACATAGACGCAGACTAAATATAGATTCAACATAGTGTTTTTATAACAATGTAACTCTGCTTCATCCAGTAGCAGTAGGGGCGGTGTTCTGTTCGTAATGCGAGTGTCTAGCTGCATACAATATGCTCCTAGTATCGTGGTGAATTGTAAGTTACTCCCAAAAACTGTTTTTTAATACAGTAAGTATTACTTACCTAATAATATCTATAGTAAAAACTCTCTTTTTTAACGAAACAAGATACGATCAGCTTTAGGGCCCTGAATTTTTGCTTTCGGTAATTAGATCAATATCCATGCTCTATTAAAGTGTCCAGTTTTATTTCATTCAATTGCATTTGCAATGAATTACAACATGCATTGGAATTTGTAAGTAATATTTAATTTATGTTTATGTTAACTGGTTTTATTAGTTAAGTATGAACATTGTTATCGTAACATAATAACCATACCAAAGCAAGTTAAACTTAAATAAATTTCTTAACGTAAATCTTATTTAGTTTTCAAAGGCGTTAAAAGTATTGGCTTATCAACTATTTATGCAAAGCCAGTCGAATTACGGAGTTTCCCTTCGATAATGCCAATTAATAAGGAACTTCTAGCTTTTACCCCTCTTTACGGCGCGTAGTCCGCTCGAGCTCCGGATCGTTAATAAGCTGATAACGACAATCAAATCAGATGGTTTGTTACTTATGTCTAACCTAGCATTCTGCGCTCCCAACCTCCATAATATTTATCATGAGGCATAAATCTTATTTTCGACCATCTTATTTGCAGGCCATTATCGATCGTACATCCCTTAAGTTTTTTTTGTTGTTAACTAGTCACAGTGTTCGCCGAACATTACCAAGCCACACAACAAATGACTCCAGATATTATTTACTTACCTACTCCAAAGAAAATGTAAAACCTATTTTATATATTTAAATATATATTACTAGGCTTGTGATAATTTAATAAATATTGTATATACTACATAAGCTTGAATAAGTAATTAACCTAGACCAAAAATCTACTTGTTCATGAAAGCAAAATATGCATTTTAATAACATCTACATATTCTTTTCAATTTTTTTAGCATTGCAGGATGAATGAAGTGAAGTGTAATAATGATTGATGCAAATTAAATTATAAGCACTGCCATTGTAGATAATTTCTTTTTATAGAAGGTACTTATAGTTTAAATTAATTGTGTAAGTTCATACATACTTAAATAAAAATAATTAAAATTATTTATTTACTGGTTTTAATGTACCTAAACGGTGGGACTTTCCCTAGAATAGTACCCACGAAATCTACATCTCCCCTAACCACATTAAATGTAACCATTGTCACTGACTTCCATCCATCAAAAGCATTTGTAGAAACTTGAATTATAGTTTACAAACAAAGGAATCGGCGTTTATCAAGTTTTTTGGGATTGGTGTATTTAATTCATATTTACTTCTACTAGATGGCGGTGAAGTGTTTTTAACTCTCTATTTCGTTGTTTCGTAACATTGAGATCTATTTTAATTAAGTAAGTACCAGAAATTCATAAATTGGAAGATCTATAAAAATCAATAGGGGATTTTCCGACAGCCAATTAAAGAAAAATAGTTCATAAAACTTCGATAGATGGCGTTGACGCTTCGTGGATGAAGAAATCCGGCGAGTCACCAAGGGCCATAAAAGGATTAAAAAAAAAGAATCCAGGAATTACACCTGGCGCCATCTATCGCCACATATATCAACCGTCCCTAGTGAAAAGAAAATCCTGGCTGCATCTTCAGGTTATTTCTATCACTTTTGTTTGTGTATAGTATGAAATTGTATCATCATCAGAATTGAATAAGGTTTGATTTTTTCGAAGCCGCTACCGTCTTTCAAGGCAATTTGTTAGGTTCTTCGTATCACTTAATCGTAAAATTATACTTTTGTACCTGAATGTACCTGCTATAGGCTAAAACACCAATTTTGAGCAGAAAGTTCAAAACTGGTCGACGGGCGGAAAAATAATTACATAATATGTAGAAGCTTAGAATAATTTTCAGTTTAAACGCCTTAACGAATTGAAAGTTTTTTTTGCTGGAATAAGATAATAAAATTCCAATCAATTCTTTGGTATATTTACTTTGCTTGGACATACCTCCGTTTGACGGGAATCGTCTTCACGTCAAGCGTCAAGCTGGAAGCCTCGCCAAGGGGGTGTAATATCTCGGCTCCTACTGGACCAATTTCGTTGAAACTTGTATACGAGATAATCAATTTCCAATAAAATTTTTGACATATAAATCATAATGATAGAGCCAGTCTATCTTGGTGAGGCTGCTAGCTAGACGTCGATCTAGAAGCCTCAGTAAGATACTCAAATATCTTCCAAAATACAATTAAACTTTTTCTGAGATTTATAAACAAATTTAATCAAATTCCAATCAATTTTTTGACATGGTTAAAACCATCAAAATCGATGGTGAGGCTGCTAGATGGACGGAGACCATTTTATTGCTTTTCTGATCGCTGACAGTGCTGAAAGTATGATTCGGAATGCGCCCTAAAAAAAAAACTTGGCTGTCAATGTCAAGTTTTAGTGCGTTCCAAAAGGTGCGAGAATCATTCAGAGCGATAGCCTGTTTCACTTTAACTTCCTTCGAATCACATAAGTGCAGGTGAAACAGACTGCTGTCAAGTCGTCGCTTGGCCTGTTTTGGAACGCACTCAAAATTTCATTGTCGTTTAGCAAGAATCGAACGAAATAATTAAAAACCTTTGAATCGATGGCTAATTTAGTCAACAAAATTGTTTGTAATGGTAGTCTTTACTGAACCAGCCTGTAAAAATGTTTGAGTGGGCGTATAGTGGTGCGAACAAGGCTGTGCCACGAAACGTCGGTCCTGAATGTGCATACTATTTAAGTCCTCGCAGACAAATAATCGAAACTGTTATTGTAACGACCATCTGCAGTTATGTCTTAGTAAGTACTCATTATTTTTCATTTAAAAGATTAAATTTACTACAATTACAAATTGATAACTTAATTATGGATGCACATACTTACCTACCTGTACTTATGCCTTAATCAAATTAATGATTTCCCTTGTTAATCAAAGGCAAGCAAGAGTTATAAATTTTCAAGCTTTAGATGGTAGGTACCAACACCAATATTTAAAATTAAAATAAGGTATTTATGGTAATATATTTGAGTTGGTTTTTTTTTTATTTTCAATTATTTTAACTATTAAATAAAAGCCTATGTTAACTTTTACAAAGTTTTTTTATTTTACGATTGGGTTTGTTGATTGTTTTGGGCTTCGTCGCATAATGCCCCTTTCTCAAAAGGATAGTTCAAACCTCCGAAAAAGAATTAAAAAAGAAGGACAATTACTACACATATGGAAATTGATTGATACCTACTAACTTAACACATAGCATGATATTTACTGCAAGAAAAAGTCTTATTCCACAAGAAAAAATGGTTTTGGATTTACCGTTATACATTTTGCAAATTCAACACTTTGTAAATTCAACATTATCGTCCGGAACGCATCTATACAATGTGCCTGTATAAACAAATGTTTTCACAACAATAATGTCTGTAATAAATCAGGGGTCTAATATCATAGGTAGCAAACTCCACTGTGCACCATTTTTTTTTTACATTGTCAATATTGTCTATGGCATTACGTTTTTACTATTAAAATCAGTTTTCATCAAAAACACCATAATCCATTATAAAAATGGCTTTTAAAATTCTAGTAAGCATCAATCCAATCAGAAAATGGAAAGAAGTATGGCAATTTTGTGGTTTTGGAGCAAGGTGCTTGTCACTTTAATTTCGAATTTTAGTAGTAAATCTTGCTATTTCCAACCGAAAAACGTTGTATTTTACACCATTGTAGTAATACTCTTTGTCTATGAGTTTTGAATTGTCTATTTATTTATGTCATTACTCTGTGTCGTTCTAAGTTGATTAAAGCCATATTCTTATCAAATGGTTTTCTCTTATTATATTACAATTTAATCAACTTAGATGTTTTCAAAATAATAATTAAAATGACGGAAACTGAAAATAAATTAGTGACAAACTTTCTAACACGTTTACTTCGACCCGAAAGATTTGACGTAGAGCCCAAACACGTCTGCGGCCGATATAAAATGGCTGCATTGGCGTGACACTTTTGAAAATTTTCTCTCAGAAGAAGCGGTCGTCGTCACGGACTCGACAAAGCTAAAACTGTTGGTAAATTACCTATCACCTACAATCTACAATTACGTTAGAGCGAGTACGAGCTATACAGAAGCAATCAAAATTCTCAACGACGTATATATCAAACCAAAAAATGAAATCCTGGCCCGCTGGCACTTGACTACGCGGAGGCAGCGTACCGACGAATCTATTTCTGAATACATCCGTGCGCTAAAACTCCTGTCATACGAATGCCGTTTCAAGGCTGTATCCGCGGATGAGCACCAAAGTGAGTCTATCAGAGGAGCCTTTATAGCCGGAATTTCTTCCAACAAAATAAGAGAAAGATTGCTGGAAAAATATCAAATGACTCTAGACGAAACACAAAACTTAGCAATCTCTTTAGAAAGCGCTGAACGTAATTCTAATATGATTTCAAACTCAAGTTGGAATGCAATCTGTAAAGATCCAACCTTAAATGCACTCCCAAATAATGAGGTGGTTGGCGATGAGAATACTTTTGTAGCTTCGACGTATCCACAAAGAAAGCGATGTTTCTTTTGTGGTGGTAACATTCATCCAAGATTTAAATGTCCTGCCTCGAAAGCTGTGTGTCAACTTTGTTCAAAGAAAGGCCACTTTGCAAATGTGTGTCGCAGAGGTGGACCGACTCAGTCACAATCGTCTCAACGTATTAATGCTGTAACTATAGATGAAAATGAATGTATTGATATGGCAGCCATTTCCGCGGCTTCGCCACAAAGTTTGCTGAAAGCAACAATTCCCATAACTGTAAATGGGCTAAGAGCCGACGCGCTAGTGGACACAGGCAGTTCAACTAGTTTTATAGACAGCGCTGTCGCATCTATTATGAATCTTAAAAGGAGGCCATGCAGACAAGCAATAACCTTGGCCTCGCTCAGTTGTGTTTCATTTGTCGAAGGGATCTGCAACGCTAATATCCAGATAGATCAACATACTTACAAACGTCAACCTCTCCTAATTGTCAAAAACTTATGTGCTGACATTATAATAGGTCACGATCTTCTAAATAATCATTCTGCTTTAGAATTTCGATTTGGAGGTAATAAAGATCCTTTGAAGATTTGTAACGTGATGGAAGCATCCGTACCTCCCGCTACGGTTTTTACTAATTTATCATCCAATTTACAACCCATAGCGGTTCGCTCAAGGAAACACAGTCAAATTGATGAGGAGTTAATATCGAATGAGATACAAAATCTGCTAAAGGACGGAGTGATAGAGCCGAGTGTCTCGCCTTGGCGTGCTCAGGTACTTAGTGGCTGGCGGGGATGGCGTTCATAGGAAACGTATGGTCATAGACTACTCTCAGACTATAAATAAGTATACAGAGCTGGACGCTTTTCCACTCCCCAGTATCGAACTGATAATATCTAAGGTTGCAAAATACAAATATTTTAGCCAAATCGACCTCAAGAGCGCATATCATCAAGTGCCTATATTACAAAAAGAAAGAATTTACACCGCATTTGAGGCATGCGGAAATCTTTATCAATTTACTCGTATCCCGTTCGGTGTCACAAACGGCGTCGCCGCCTTTCAGAGAACTCTTCAATACATTATAGAAACTGAAGGACTAAAGGATACCTATGCGTATCTGGATGACGTCACTGTCTGTGGGAAAGATAAAAACGATCACGATACTAACTTGCAAAAATTTATGGATGCAGCAGAAAAATACAAGTTAACACTCAATAAAGATAAAAGCACTTTTGGTACTGACAAGATTAATTTGCTTGGCTATACTATTCACAATAACGTAATAAAACCCGATCAAAACAGACTGAAGCCCTTGTTAGAATTTCCTACGCCGACTGACAAGCCTTCACTGAAAAGATCCTTGGGGCTATTTGCCCATTACTCAAAATGGGTGGACAACTTCTCTCATAAAATCCGACCATTAATCGATGCCACGGAATTTCCTCTCGATGATAATGCTGTAAACGCTTTTAATAATATAAAGTTGGATATTGCGAAATCTGCTTTAACGGCTATTGATGATAACGCTACTTTTTCGGTTGAGACGGACGCGTCTGATCACGCAATCGCTGGAATGTTAACTCAGAATGGTCGGCCTGTGGCATTCTTCTCGCGTACTCTGTCTGACTCTGAACGCCGTCACTCTTCGATAGAAAAGGAGGCAAGCGCAATCGTGGAGTGTCTTCGGAAATGGACACTTTTTAATCGGCAGAAATTTCCTGCTTGTCACTGATCAGCAATCAGTTTCTTTTATGCTAAATCAAACTCATTCGAGCAAAATGAAAAATGAAAAAATAGAACGGTGGCGACTGGAGTTATCATGTTTCAGATATGATATAGTATATCGACCGGGAAAAGAAAACCACGCGGCCGATGCTCTCTCTCGGATATCTGCTTGTATAAATAGTACTAACAAATTGCTCGAACTGCATAATTCGCTCTGTCATCCAGGGATAACCCGAATGTTACATTGGGTTAGGAGCAAGAATCTACCCTATTCACTTGAAGATATTAAGCGCATGACGACTACTTGCTCTATCTGTGCAGAGATAAAACCACGATTCGCTAGAATCGAGGGTCGTTTGATAAAAGCAACAACTCCATTTGAGAGACTAAACATCGACTTTAAGGGGCCGTTACCTTCTAATACTCAGAATAAGTTTATACTTACAATAATTGACGAATATAGCCGGTTCCCCTTTGCATATGCTTGTAAAGATGTTTCTTCTGCGACTGTTATAAGGTGTCTGAAAGATCTCTTCCACATGTTCGGCACCCCACTTTACATACACTCGGATAGAGGAATGTCTTTTATGTCAGAAGAATATAAACAATTCCTGACTTCTCTCGGTATCGCCTCTAGCAGAACTACACCTTATAATCCTAGAGGCAATGGACAGGTTGAACGCCTCAATGGCACACTATGGAAAACTATTCAACTTTGCCTCCGTTCCAAAGGGGTGACTATAGATAACTGGGAATCCGTTCTCCACATAGCACTACATAGTATCCGTTCGTTACTATGTACGAATATAAACACCACGCCGCATGAAAGATTTTTCAACCATCCTCGACGTTCATCTAACGGACAGTCTATGCCAACCTGGCTGCTATCTCCTGGTCCGGTTCTAGTCAAGAAAAATGTTCGAGCGTCGAAGTATGACCCTATCGTAGAGGAGGTCGAGCTTTTAGAAGCCAACCCGACCTATTCATTTATTAGATACTCTGATGGCAGAGAAGCGACAGTATCTAATAGACAACTAGCGCCAGTAGGAGTTCAGGAAAATAAAGACTATGGTTGTCAGAGTGAAGAGTCAACAGAAAAACAAGACGAGCAAGCTGGAAGCGAGTCAACTGAAGCTCAAGTCGAGCAAGCTGGAAGCGAACCTCGTCGCTCAAATAGAACGACAAGGGCTCCTGCTTATTTAAAGGATTTTGTAACATCTGTTGCTTTTAAAAGGCAGGGGTGAATGTAGTAATACTCTTTGTCTATGAGTTTTGAATTGTCTATTTATTTATGTCATTACTCTGTGTCGTTCTAAGTTGATTAAAGCCATATTCTTATCAAATGGTTTTCTCTTATTATATTACAACCATGAAGGATTATTGTATGCCTGTTGCTAGAAATAAAGTGAGAAACAGAGCCAGGCAACCTGAAAAATGGAAGGCAAATGTTGCCAAAGAAGACAACTGTTGTTGTGAACCTCAAGTAGTATCACTCGATCTTATTGTGTAATTAAATTCCATTGTATCATAATTTGCATCTATTTGCCGTTTATATTTTTCATATTTTAATACATATTAGATTTTTACTACAGATTTTGTTTCACTGAGTTCGGCCCTAGATAAATCCAAAACTTAAGTGAGTAATCTCCAGAATACTGACAATCAAATATAACAAACTTCAAGCATTCATATCAAAACTAGCAATCTCCATCCTAATTATGCGAAAATCTTCGTTACCGCAAGCTCATACCAATTCTACATGACACCAACCCATTAAATACATAAAATTCATTAGAGCAGCAAAAACAAATGTTTATTACCTTACCAAAAATTACATACTGTATAATTTGGATTTTGTTACCTTTGATTTTAGACCCCTGAAATTATAAAACAGAAAATTAAAAAAATTGTCGATCTTGAATGTGACTCAGACTGGCTGGACAATTCTTCCAAATGAGCCGCGGTTAAGTAGGTCAATACACAATTTTAGGTGACGGCTAATCACGCTTATTTCAGTTTATGTGACGCTAGAGAACCCGAGATAATCGAACGCAAACGTGTCCAGCCAGCTTGAAAACCGCTTTTCGCATGGTCTCTCAATCTCCGAACAGAAGGGATTCTAACTATTTCTTGCTTAAAATTGTGAAGTTTGCAAGATTTTTTTGACAATAAATAGTATTTTTCAGGGAGGACAATAATAACTAATACAATTGTCCAAAATTTCATGATCTTACGTTAGGGTTACAGTAAAAGTTGTTGGTATCAGTATCATCCATTTGTGGCTTTTCATTCCTTAAAATAAAACACTTAATTATACCTAATCCTACATTCACCTTTAATATTGGTCACCCTACTGCTAAGTTTGTATGGGAAAATAACAATGATCAATATCTCTGAAACTATGGGAGGGATCGTCGTCACATTTACAGGTTATCTTAATCGTTCCCGTCACTAAATGTTGAAGAAAATTTGGAAGCCGTAGACCATCAGACAGCGCAGATACAACGAGCCAGCCAGCCAGAACATCAGGCTGGCTGTTTTCATCGATTTCTCGTGAACGCCTTTATGTGACGCCATGAAACAAACGCTATGACTGTCACAAATTCCGTCACTAAATGCTAGTAAAAGAACCTTGTTCGAAAACGCTTTCGTTGTCGAGATTAAGAGGTGCCAGTCTGAAGTTTAATACGTAAGTTCAGGCTGGCTGGCCACGCTTTTCGTTGTTTTTTAGCTAAACGGCCATACGGATCTCAAAAATTCAAACTGGATGCCTGTCACAATTTTAGGTGACGCAGTATTAATAAGCAAGAAATAGAATCCCTTCCGTTCGGAGATCGAGAGACCATGCGAAAAGCTGTTTTCAAGCTGGCTGGACACGTTTGCGTTCGATTATCTCGGGTTATCTAGCGTCACATAAACTGAAATAAGCGTGATTAGCCGTCACCTAAAATTGTGTATTGACCTACTTAAACGCGGCTCATTTGGTAGAATTGTCCAGCCAGCCTGAGTCATATGATCTTGAACAGGACTCAAACCTGCATCTCCTTGGCTATCCGGGCCAGAAACAGACGTATTACCAATTATGCCACCAAGCTCTGTTAAAGGTCGACGAAATTTGTCACTGCTTCTTACTTATTAGATATTTCGTTAAGAGACGTAATCTGTAACAATAATACAAGATGTCCAAAAAGGGTATTTGCACTTTTAAATATCAATAAATCGTCTTAATGAGGGTAGATAACAAAAAAAATGTATAATGTCATACGTGGAATTTATTGGAAATTTAGTTGCAATGGATTCGTATACCGGAGCTCAGCGTGCATTTTGTGTACGAGTTTATTATCAAAACAATAATTCGATAATAACAGCTCGCCGCTTATATCGCGCGCAATTCAATATACGGGACATTTCTTTATCTCCCAGTGCGAATATCATTAGAAAATGGATTAAGACATTTGAGGCTACAGGGTCAACTTTAAAAAACTTTGATTGCGGACGTCCGAGAGAAATAAGGCTACCTGCAGTTATTCAAGAAGTTCACGAGTCGGTAAGGCAAGATCCCTCACTATCACTGCGAAAGCGAAGTCAATCCGTAAACATTGAAAAATCAACATTGCACTTGATTTTAAAGAAGGATTTGCATTTACGTGCTTACAAGATTCAATTAGTGCAAGAATTAAAACCGATTATGAACAGCGACTAAATTTTGTTCAGGAGTTGTTTGCGCGCTTTACCAACTTCAACAATGTCTTGTTTAGCGATGAAGCAAATTTCCACTTAAATGGCCATGTCAATAAACAAAACTGTCGCTATTGGTGTGATAAAAGTCCTCGTTATAAGCATATGCGTCCACTTCACAGCCCTAAGGTGGTAGTGTGGGCAGCAATGTCCGCCAAGGGCATAATCGGCCCCTATTTCTTTGAGGACGGTAGGGGACATGCACTTACAGTTAACGCGGACAGATATTGTAACATGATTGAAAGTTTTTTGGCACCATCTTTACAGGAATTTAGAGGTTAAAATTCGGCAAATTTTTTTCAGCAGGACGGTGCCAAATGTCACACGAGTAGAAGGTCTATTGAAGCATTGAATGAGTTATTCCCAGAAAGAGTTATCTCAATAAACGGGAACCTTAAATGTCCCCCTAGGAGCCCGGACTTAAGTCCACTTGATTATTTTTTATGGGGTTACCTAAGAGTAGGTTTACATAAATAAGCCGTCAACTCTTAGCCAATTGAAAAACAATATTGCAAGTGAAATAACAAAAATCACTAACGTTTTATGTGAACGTGTCTTAGGCAATTTACGGCCACGACTTGAAGAGTGTCAAAATCGTTATGGACGTCATTTGGACAACATAATTTTTTCGTCGTAAACTTTCCATTGTATGTACTTTTTGCAAATAGTAATAATATTATGAAATGATATATTTTTCATTTATGATTTTCGTATATAAACTGCCAACACCCTTTTTGGACACCCAGTATAATCTATAATAATGTCTAGTTTAAATTATTTTCAAGATTATAATTATACAGGATGTGACAAGTCTCTACATATAGATACGTACAGTACATTTAGGAAGTCATGGTAATGCAAATAATCAACATTTGAAAAAAGTTCAGGAAGGTGAAGATCACTAAGGAAATAAGGACTCTATTATCTGCTTTCACACAGTGTGCAACACACATGCCGCGCAGCGAGTGGCCAGCCGCTGCAATGTCAATGCATACCCAATTGCTGCTTTTTAATTCTAGAGATTTTATTGGAAAAGGAGTGATGCTATGATTAACAATCGTGTTTTCTATTTAACCAATGTAATTATTGTAAAATAATGGGGAAAAAAAGAAAATTTCCAGTGGAATATGATTTAGAATCATGGGCTGCAACTGCTTGTATCAGTACCCTGTCATTTTGTGGAGACCTGTCACTTACATCCTGTATAAAGGGGTCCACACACGGCAGCTATTAATGTATATTAATTACATTATAGCTGCCGTGTGTGGCCCCCTAAAGACAGTTTGCGACAGGTTTTAATAGAACTTCACTTCCCTGTACCCTGTAAACAATGTTCCGAGTGCTTTTGTATTATTTTGAAAACACATTTCGCCTAGTCTACAGTATTAATGCTGTATTGAGTCTTGGAGGATCATTTAACATCTTGTTCATTTTTAGATTAAAATCTACCCAAAGCTGCATATAACCCAGGAGAAAGAATACATCAAAAGTGATAGGGGTGGCAAAAGGTTGCTGGTCATCCTCCTCGCCCTCCTATGGGGAATGGAGATAGGCTTCAAATTTGCTTCTCGTACTGTTATTTATCTCCTCAACCCCTGTCATGTAACCACTCTAATACAGGTATGTTGAGTATGCGACTTATTTCAGAAGCTGCAATTATGAATTAATATAAAATGTATTAAGGAATAAAAACCTCTTGTAGTATAAACAAAATACGCACCCTACGCAAAATAGGCGCACAAGTCGTCGAGTAGCGGAGATTAGCGCGTACCACCAGGGGCCCGTTTCACGAAGCAACAAGTTACAATTTGATATTAATTGCGTAGCCAATTCGCCTAAACTGTAAGCCGTTATCGTTTTATCTAATCGTCTAGCAATGTACGTCGAATTGTGCTTGTAATTTGTAACTTGTAGCTTCGTGAAACGGACCCCAGAGATGCGCGAGGAAATTATGAGCAGTGTGTAAAATAGGCGCACAAGTCGTTGAGTAGCGGAGATTAGCCCGTACCACCAGAGATGCGCGAGGAAATTATCACTTCATTTTTCTAGTCTCGTTTAGCTCTGCTGTGCTGTGATGGAATAGGGCTTAGCAAAACGAGCTCTTTCAACAAAACTGACAAAACAAGCGAGAAATGTGTGCGAGGGATACTTGTGATTGTGATGTGACAAGCCCGGATATCTGAAGAGAGTCCGCTACGCATCTTCGCATCACTCATCTGCACACCGTTTCATAGCTTCGCTACGCATCCTTACATCGCTTATCTTCCTCGCACATTTTTGGTGGAATCGTAGCCTAAGGATAATAATTATAATGTGTGGGCTAAAAGATGGATGATCGTCCCCACAAACCATGTTTGTAACTGTGGTCACTGTCCAGTCGCATGTGTTGGTTACCATACGATGGATGGAGGTCCCTCAATTGGAACGCAAACGAGCTAGTCCCAGTTGGAACCGGATGGTAACACTGGCGAATAGGTTGTAAACAAAGGATTTGATACATTTTATTGATTTAAAAATACTTTAATACAATTTTCCAAGTTTATCGCATTTGTTATACGTATTAATTAAGTGTATTTTGTGTTAACTAGTGCATAAGTGTAAAAAATTCTAATATTTTTCCTAAATTGTGTATTTAAAAAACGTACCGTTGACAGTTGGGTATTTTATTTGAAATAATTTGCTACTGGGCTATAATCTACGATACTTTCAATATAACTAGTTACTTAGGGACGTAAATCGATTTGAAACTACTTAGTTTTTTGTTGAATAACTTTTTTTTTTCTACATATCATTAATCATAACCTCAATTTAAGTGACTGCTTATCAGCTGTGCTACAGCCGTGCTTTAATCTTGCTTTTTACTGTTATTTATTTTGTTTAAAATGCCAACTACCAGAAGTGAGGCAGCCCGTCAGTTGACAAACAGTTGAAAACAGTTGAAAAACAGTTCACTTAAACTAACTTAATCACTATAAAAATATATTTACTTAAGTATTAAGAAATGAGATCATTTAAAAACTAAACACTAATT